>BDCZ01000001.1:612497-634199 GCA_001662365.1 Chlamydomonas applanata | reverse complement strand
CGGGAAAACCCCCCCCCCCCCCCCCCCTCCTCATGCCCTACTCCACACTGACCCTGCACCTGCACGAGCACCTACACGCTACCACATGCACCGCAGCTACACCTTGCATGCGCGCTTGCATGCGCCTTGCATGCGCCTCGCATGCGCGCCACCCATCCCGCCAACCCTCATTGCGCCTGTGCACTCTGCCCATTCTGCGTCGCTAGCGCCTGTGCACCAATACGCCCCTCCATGCCGGTCACAGGGCATGGGAGCCCCCACTCTGCAAACCGTGTGTAGATTGCCATCTTGGCACGGTCTAGTGCAGAGTCCACAGAGTCGAGTGCAGGCCGTGCCACAATCTCAAACGCGTCTGGGGTGCCGGCTTTGTGCTCGTGGAAGTAAAAGTCGATGATGTAACGGACCTGAACGTGAGGGGCCATTGGGTGTGCAGCGGCACTACTCATTGACAAGCTGACCGGAATTACCCTGTTCCATATCTGCAAGCGTCAGCTCAACAACACATGTGCCTCATCACTCTGCTCATCACTGGCCTTGTTATATCATACGCCTGATGCACAGGTTGTGTCCGGGCTGTGCTGCCTGAAGATCAAGGTTGTAGCAGTATGTGCAGGCTGCGCACCTCCTTTCCACAGCGGTCCACGACCCAGTCGTGGCGGTCGAATGGCTCCAGACCTCCAAGCGTCTTGCGCACCCAAGCGAGCGGGCTACGCACACAGCAGCAGGCAGGCAATCAATTCAGAGTGCATGCTGGGATGCAGGTGAGGAGCCTGAGCCGGATGTTGCACTGGGCAGGCTGGGCAGGTGCTGCAGGGCAGCTGCTGATGCGGGGCAGCATGCCCCAGGTACCCAATCTACCCATATGATGTATGGCACAGCGTAGCGTGTCAGAGCAGCGCCTGAAGCCAACAGGCAAGATACCGCTGCCATCCCACCCGCCCGTCTATCCACCCGCCCACCACAGAATGCTGCAGCTACTGCGCCCCCTTTACAACACCTGGTCTCTCCACCCACAGGCTCCTCACCTGAGGTCATGGGGCTTGCCCTGGAACCTCAGCAGGGTAGGGTTGCCACACTCAGCTGCGTGCAGCCCCTCCCACAATGCCACGTGCCGCCAAGTCGTCTCGTTCATAGCTGCAGCCAGGTGCACAGGGCGTTAGCGTGCATTAATCCATGTTTGGGATGGCAGCATCGTGTGTGTGCGTGCTGCATGAGGTCAGGAAAGGGCTCATGGTCTGTGAGAGTATGTGCACCACATCTCCATCAGCTGAGCCAGCTGATAACCCAAGGTTCCTGTTCATACACTCCAACTGATGCTCAAACATGCACTTTAAACCCCAGGCAGTGCCAGGCTCTGGGCATGAGCTCGTACTGTCCTCCCAACTGTTCCCTAGCGGTCAGTGGGGATCCAAGCTGCTGCCTGTAATGTTTGAACCTGAAGAAGCCGAGGCACCCAAAGGCAACACAGGCAGGGAAGCAGGCACAATACCCAAACCTCGCAGTCGACAGTGTGTGCTGGCAGGGCTGCTGATGGCTGCCGTCTCACCATTGTGTGCCGCTATGAAGCCATCCATGTCATCCTCTGTCACGTCATCACCCTTGCCTTTGCGCCGCAATGCTGTGCATGTGCAGTCAAACAGTGAATGTGTTGTAGCCCCGGATCAGGGTGCAACATGCGGCAACGGGCTGGGAGGGGCACACATGCAGGGTGGCCGGCTGGAGGCCAAGGCCATGCTTTTGAGGTGCATGCGGCTCCATGTATGGTGCATGCGGGGAGGTAGGTTCCTGACGCACCGTTGAAGACCATCTGTGGCGAGGGGAACAGCCATGTTCCATCGGTCCCGCCTTTTGGAATGTTGGATGCGACTCGCTCCGTGGATAGTGGCTTGCGCTGGCCGGGACAAGGCAGCTGGTTGGGTTCAAGAGGCATGTTGTTCCGTGGATCCAGCACATCCGCATTGCGCAGCGCGCTGAGTGGCGACTTGGGCAGCGGGGCGCTGGGATCGTTCAGCCTTTGCCCGTAGACATTGTATACTGCTGGGTTCTTGTAGCCAGCATCCCCTTTCACTGGACACTCTGGTACAGACCCCTGTGTGCCAATTGGTGCAGGGTTTTGCGGGGCTGATGAAGTGCACGCTTGCTGTGCCCCAGTAGGAGCAGGGTTGGAGGAAGACGACGTGTTTCCCATGGTATTTGGAGTTCTCACGTGCAGTTTATAGCCGCTGGCTGCAGGTGTTTACGTGCATCATTCGTCACACAGCCCGGTTTCGGAGCCGGTACACACACGTGTGCGTGGTACAAACAGGTATCCTTCAATTGAACACACCACGTCATCAAGATCTACACTGCGTCCTAATCAGCCACCCCAACTCCACGCTTCTGTTGAGCCACACCTGACCCCGAGGCTGCAGCAGCTGGATCCATGCAATCGGTAGCCAGCACTTCAGGTCGGCAAGCCGTTGGAGCCCACAGCTCCTCTGCTTCAGCTGGCCTCACCCCTCGCCGGACGCACAGGGCGCATGCCACCCGTGCTCAGGCGGTAGGTCGCTTCCGGTGCTGCTGCATGCTTGCCGCATCAACAAGGGCACCCACCCATCATGGATCTTCTTATGCAGGCTGCTGTTGAGCGTTCAGCGACGAGCACGAGCCAGCGCTCTTTGGGTGCCGGTATACGCGAGGATTTCCCAATCCTGCACCAGGAGGTGAATGGCAAGCCCCTGGTCTACCTGGACAATGCAGCCACATCACAGAAGCCCCGCCAGGTGCTGGAGGCGATAGACAATTACTACCGCACCTACAATTCAAACGTGCATCGCGGGGTGCACACACTCAGCGCTCGGGCAACCACAGAGTATGAGGCAGCACGGGAAAAGGTCGCGCAGTTCATCAAGGCACGCACCTGCCGCGAGGTGGTGTACACGCGCAACGCCAGCGAGGCCATCAACCTGGTGGCCTACACCTGGGGCATGCAGAATCTCAAGCCGGGGGACGAGGTAGGGCTATGGCCATGCACGCACGCATGCATGGTGTGTGCCTTGCCATGCTATGCTTGGGCATGCCATGCTGGGGCACCTTGCTGCTGCGCTAAGGTTGCCCCAGTTTCATTTGCGCGTCCGCAGGCTTCAACATCACCATATACTACATCACTCATGCAACCCTGCTCGCTGACACGGCCCCCATGTGCCCGTGCCCATTTACACGCTGCTGCTGCCTCTGCCTTGCCGCACGCAGATCATCCTATCAGTCGCGGAGCACCACAGCAACCTGGTGCCCTGGCAGCTAGTGGCAGCCAAGACGGGCGCAGTCATCAAGCATGTCGAGCTGACGAAGGACACCCAGTGCTTGGACATGACGGTGCGTGCATGGGCGGCGCGCATGGGCTGCGCGCTGCATGGGCTGCATGGGTGCTTGCCCTGCTTGACGTGCAGCACATGCTGATGGCTGTATTGATGGCCTGGCCAACCACTGCTCATGCGGTATCAGCAGCCATGAGCATTGGTGGGCGCAGAGGTGGCAGGCCTCCAGGCCACCCCCTCGGCCCACCCCACCCCCCATCTCCGGCACTACCTGTGTGCTTGAAGCACCACTACCTGTGTGCTTGAAGCACCACTACCTGTGTGCTTGAAGCACCACTACCTGTGTGCTTGAAGCACCACTGCCTGTGTGCTTGACGCAAGAGCAAAATGTTTGTGTGCGAGTGCCGCACGCTGCAGTACATGAGCACACAGGGCGCCGGACATCGCACGGACAGACCTTTCACCCTGCCTCTGGCTGGGTGGGCAATGCCATGTGCCAACCTCTGATGCTGGCCCACCTGCACGCAGCACTTCAAGTCCCTGCTGAGCGCGCGCACCAAGCTCGTGTCTCTGGTGCATGTGTCCAACATGTTGGGCCAAGTCACTGACACTTCATATGTCGTGGAGGAGGCACGCAAGGTGCGCGGCTACTACAATGGCCCTCCCTGACTGAGCCTCACCTCCTGCTTGAACCCTGCCCTGCTCCAAGCAAGCGTCCGGATACTGCTGATACCCTTATTGTCTGCTGGTCTACTGGTGATACAGCTTCTGTCCAGACATGTGACCCCATGCACTCCCCATGAATGCAGTGTTGTATGGGGGAGGGTTGCCTTGCTGCAGCTCGCGCCCTTGACGTTTGTCAACAGGCGGTGGGGGGTGGGGGGTTGGCGCCCGTGTAATCAGAGCCATACATGTTTACTCCCATTGCAACCCTGATTGCAACCCGCTCGTCTTGGTGGCGTGCTGTGGGCCCATGCGCACAGGTTGGCGCACGCGTGCTGTTTGACTGCTGCCAGTCGGTGCCTCACATGCCAGTAGACGTGGCCGCTCTGGGTGCTGACTGGATTGTTGGCTCAAGCCACAAGATGTGTGGTCCCACAGGTGAGCTTGCCCCTAGAGTCAGCCTAGGTTCTTGGATGTATACTAAGCAGGGTTGCAGCGTCTGGCTGTCTGGTGGGCTGCTAGCACAGGTGGTAGCCATGCGCCTATTGGAACGCCAGCCAGACATGTACAGAGTGGAGGCGGCTGGTCTGATATGTGATATGGGAGCTCGGGACCGGGTGCCAGCGCTTGCAGGCTGGGCTGGCAAGAGGTGGGGCGTGCCAGAGCTAGCTGCTAGAGCTTGCTGGCCATTGCTGCTCCGGATGCCTTTCAAGGCTGCTGACCCGCTGCTGCGCTTGGGGTTCCGCACACTGATCGCTCTTGAGTGCTGTCTCATTTGAGCTGCTGCCAACCCTTAGTGCTGCCAGCACCCGCATCAACACTTGCATTTCTTGCAACGTCACATGCCCGTGCACGTGGCAGGCATGGGCTTCCTATGGGGCAAGTCTGAGGTGCTGGAATCGATGCCGCCATGGATGGGGGGTGGTGAGATGATCCAGGACGTGTACCTGGACCATTCCACGTATGCGCCACCCCCTGCACGTTTTGAGGCGGGCACGCCCGCGATCGGGGAAGCCATCGGGCTGGGTGCAGCATGCGACTACCTCACAGCCCTTGGCATGGACCGGGTGCATGCGTTCGAGCATGACATCGGCACGTACCTCTACGATCGGCTGTCCAAGGTCAAGGGGGTGACGATCTACGGGCCGTCGCCTAAACAGGCAGGGGCGCGCGGCCGCGCATCCCTTGCCGCGTTCAATGTGGAGGGCCTGCACGCGACGGATGTATCAACCCTGCTTGACAACTCCGGTGTGGCCGTGCGCTCTGGTCACCACTGCACTCAGCCGCTGCACAGGTGGGGGCTGCGCTGGGGGGCCTGTGGTGTGGGCTCATGTGAGAAAGGGCTGTTGTGAGAAATGCTGGGATCCATGTGTGCATGGCTAGAAACTGGGGAGGCAAGAAGCAGCTGCCATGTGTCGATGCGTGGTCCAGCACTGCGAGCGGTGACGTGCAGTACTTGTACAGCCACTAGCCAACGGATGCATCAGCCATCCGCGGCTGGCTACTGAACGCATCTGACTGGCCGCCTGTTTTGCTCGCTGCCTTGCTTGGCCACGTGGACCCTATGGTGGCTCGCGCACAGTGCGCCCCAACCAATTCGGGCCCCACGCTTGAATACTACGTTTTTATGGAGATTCCAAACATGTTGTGCGTGCTGTGCCTGGCTGTGTTGTGTCGTGGCCGCAGATACCTGGGCATCGGGGCCAGTGCGCGCGCGTCAGCCTACATCTACAACACCCCTGAAGAGGTGGACACATTCATTGACGCGTTAGAAGACACGATCAAGTTCTTTACTGAGCTGTGAGCTTGTTATCAAGGTGCAAGCTGGTGTAGCGACTGCTCAGTTGTCGCTGTACAGACCGGAGGGTCCTGAGCTGTTCAAATAGAAGGCCGAGGTGGCGTGATCGATTGAGTGAGGACGAGGCTGCAGGGATCAGGTTTCTGGCTGAAGCATTGCAGCGGCACAGGGGCAGAGGCAACAACGTTGTAATGTGGCATGAAGCTGCCAGTTCACGCTGCCAGTTACATCTGTTACCGTATTGCAGCAGCAGGATACTTGCGACGTGCCTTACAGCATTTCAATCAGCCGAAGGGGGCGTGTTGTACACAAGCCATATATATTGCCAAGCTGACGATCGTACCGGGATCGTACAGCACGGCAGTCATTATTGCAACACAGCCAATAGATTGCCCGTCCACTACAACGCAACTGGGCCACGATCAAGTAATCCTTCGCTTAACATACCAGGAATTCACTGCTCAGGAGTTCAGACAACATACGAGCTTGAGCAAATCCTTTACGAAGCTCCTGCACAAATGAAACGCCTCAAAGCTGCACCAGCATACACATGACATAGACACCGGCAGCAGCAAAGCAGCTGCAGATGTGAATGGCAGCAGTTTAGACCTACGCCTGACGGCTGCATACGTTGCAGTTGCTGGCACACACCAGGACGTTGGGCCTTGCAGGAAGAGTGAGCTCCAGCAGCCCCCTCACACACACGTCACGTTCCACTCTGTCACGCATGGCTGCAACCACCTGGGCTGATGTAGGGGTTGATGTAGCATGGCCCGTTTTCTCAACAGTGATACCCTGTGATGCCCCTTTGGTAGCAGCAACAGAAGGCAGCAGAGCAGATGCAGAAGTGCTTGCAGTGGCGTCCATGTTTGCATCCGGCGCCCCTGTGCTGCCAAACGCAGCCGCAACAGCCGCAGCAGCTGCCGCAGTTGGGGTGGTGCGGCGCAGTGCCGGCATGTGCTGGACATCGAGCAGGCCAAGGTTGGGGGTGCCACGGAGTGCGGCAGCAAGCACCGGATGGGGCAGAGCGGTTGCTGCCTGTACATGCAGGGCCAGCAGCAGCGGGCAGCGCAGCTCCAGCTGCCTCAGGTGCACACAACCATTCAGCTCCAGGGTGGCCAACGCAGGCAGTGCCAGCGAGAGCACTTGCACACCCGACAGCCCCAGCCGTAGCGTTCTTAGTTGCGTAAGCACGGGCACGCCCAGCGGTACCCATGCTTGGGCGATGGCCTCTGCTGCAGCAGATGAGTGGCAGTAGTACGCGTACTGCTTGCTGAGGTACAATTTGACCTGCTGCGTGGGCTCCAGGCCCAGGAACAGCTGCTTGAGCTTGGTGCAGCGCACAAGGCTCAGGCTGCGCAGCTCGCTGTCACAGGTTCCCAGCTGCTGCTGTGCCCCGAGCTCCCATGCAGCGTCGCCTTGCATGGATGTCCTGTTGGCCACATGCCCGTGAGCACAGTCGCAACCGCCCTCCTCGTCACTGCTGCTGCTGCTACTGCCGCTGTCCACAGCCATGGCAGTAGCGGCCCCACTGCCGGCCTCATGCGCCGGCCCGCCAGCAGCTGTACCGCCAGAGTTGCTGGCAGGCCCGGTGGCGCCGCTGGTGGCAGAACCACGCGCCGCCTCATGCACCGCCTGCCACACTGCATCGTCCACTGCATCACAGCCGTTCAGTGCAAGCACGCGCAGGCGACCACACATGGCCACCAGCCCTGCCACCTCCTCTGGCAGTAGCCGGCAGTACGACGCGTCCAGGTCCCGCAGCCGCGGCAGCGCGCACCCGTGGCGCGGGAGCAGGCCAAGCAGGCTGCCCGGTCTCAACGAGGCGCAGGATGCCACCACGAGGGATGTGAGCCGAGGGCACGACTGGAACAGGGGGCCTAGGTCAGCCACATCCTGTGGGGAGACAGGCAGGCAACATGTGTAGGGGGCATGAGATGAGCCCCAGGGGTAGGTAGCCAGGCACTGGCAGGCATGCGACTGGTGCACAGATCCACAGGTTTTCAGCTCTGGAAGACTACAAGGCGCGCGCCCGGAGAAGCATATGCGGCTCATACATGGCTGCACACTGGTAGGTGCCATAAGAGGTAAAGTGTAAATAGAAGGACTCACGCAGCAACAAGCCAATTGCCAGAGCCAGAATGTTCATCTTCACACGACTCACTGTGTAACTGATGTCTAGCTTGGAAAGTGTGGGAAGGCCCGCGAGCGACTGAAGCCCCACAGAGCACACCTGCGCCACGTATCAATTATGACTGTGAGCATTTGTCCAAGGCTCTTTGAAGGCTGCAGAGATTAAAGCACCGTCGGATGCAGCGCACAGGGTTTGTTCCGCGCAGCACGCATGACACTGTCGGCACACAGCTAGGGCGTGCCAGCTTTCCACATCAACCATGCAGCGCAGCTGCTGGTGCTCTGTAATCCGTGCCAGGCTCGGAGTGGGGGGGAGGGGGGCAGCTGTGCGAAGGCAGCTGGGAAGGCAGCTGTGCCCCCAAGCACACACGACAGAGCCACCGTTCCACCATGACTGCACCAATGATGTACGGTTGGTGAGAAAGATAACGAATGCTGCAACCGCCGTGCTGCCGCGTGGCTCACCTGGGAGCACACAGACAGCACGAGCGCTCGCAGCGGTGGCCGCTTGGCGAGCGCGGCAGCCAGCGCCACCCCAGTGAGGGATCCACAGAACGTGGCGTCAATCCTCTTCAGCTTGCTGCACCCCTCCAAGCTCAAGGAGCACAGCTGGCCACAGCCCCGTAGGTCCAGGGACCGCACAGCAGGGGCTTGGAGCTCCAGCGCCTTGAGCGCTGAGCAGACACCTGCATGGACGCACCATCAGGTAGTGGCCAGACATCCAGCAGGATCGTATCAGCAGTGAGATAGAGGAGCCCGGCGTCCACGGCACAGTCACCTCATGTCAGAAATGGTGCACAACCATATGACCGTGCTCAATGGATCGTACTGAACCTCTCTTTCGCTTGGACACCAAAGCAGGCTGCACGAGGATGAGCCATGAGAGGTGCAGCACAAACACCTGCCACGCCCCCCTGTCCGTCTCCTAGCATGGCATTTGCACCTGACCATGAGCTCTGCATCTCCTTTCTCCTACAATGAGTACAGGCGCCTACAAGCTCCTACAAAGAGTACAGGCTGCGCGCAGTGTGGAAAAGTGGCCGCAGCTTGCATTCGTTCACTTGTTCGCTCATTCACTCAAGGAGATGCTGCGTTGTGAACCCCAATCCGTGGGCCCCCGAACGACTCACCCATGGAGAGGCTGCTCATGCCTACTGGCTTGAGTGCTGCAGCCGCCAGCTCAGCGCACTCGTCGAGCTTCAGGGTGTCCAGCACAGGGCAGTGTAACGCGATACGCGCCAGCCGGCTGCACCCCGCTGCGCTCAGCACCTGTAGATCACATGCACGCACCCATGTGCGTGTGTGTGTGTTGGCTACATGGGACGCCCAGCATGGCGCATGGATGCCTGCCGCGAGACAGGATGTGTGATGGGCGCAATACATGACGCTCTGTGTGTTGCTAGGTGTGCCACGCCTGGCAGAAATGCCATGCAAGTCATTGCGTACATGGCTGGCAAGTGTGCTGCGCACGCCATCACACAAATGCCGCAGACGTTAAGGGCTGACGAGTAACTTGTGCGTGCGGCGAACCAGGTGGGGCATGTCTGGCAACCAGTTTTTGCAGGCCATGGCTCGCCAGCACGTCAAGGCCTACAAGCAAGCAGTCTGCGCAGCGCGCAACGTTCAGCGCTGATGGGCAACAGGAGCATGGCACTGCGGGAAGGGCACTGCACCTGCAACCGTGCGTGGCGTAGTGCCAGTGCGCGCAGCCCGTCACACGTCTCGAGCTTCAGCACACGCAGGCGGGGCACACCGTGCACCTTTCGGTGCGCCTGCAGGACCAGGACAGAGGACGATCCAGTCATGTCCACATGCTGTGCATGCTGTGCCATGTACAAATGCTGTGATATGTCAGGTGAAGTGTAGATGTATTCCTACTGGGCCCGTGCCTTGGCAGCAACAGTCACTTCCAGATGCGTCAGGTTCAAAATGTGCAACGCGCCATGCATTGTTTAGCAGGGTCCAACCAAGCAATGTCAAGCAATGTCAAGCAGTGCTGTTTAGCAGGATCCAACCGAGCATTAACAAGCAGTTCCCAGCAAAGCAGGTCGCCATATGCACACAGTCCCTCACCGGCTGCGTCTGCACCGGTGGTGCCTGCTGCTGTGCGGCAGGCGCAGGCGGGGGATGCAGCGCCTGTACCGCTGCAGCCACTACCATTCCCTCCATCTCAACCTCCATGGGATCGCCAAAAGCAGCCTCCATGTGATGCACGGCCATGAGCGGCCAGATGTGCTCGGGCACAGGATGTGCCGGCGGCGCCACGAGTCCCGCATGCATAGGCGGTGCCCCAGGTGGCCCCACAGCTGCAGCGCCGGGCGCTGCACTGCCCCGCCCTGCGCCCATTGCCCCCCGGCCACGCGCAGGGCCTGCACCCGCAGCAGCCATCCCCACCCCTTCCTCATGCCACAGGGAGCCAAGTACGTCCATGCCCATGGGCCCTCCATGCCCGCCCCACCCATCCGCCTCATCCATCCAGTCAAGCTCAGAGTCACAGTCCCGGCGCCTCAATGTCCCCCGGTCTCCAAACCGTGAATCCCGCGGGCCATCCCTTCCTGGGCCGCCAGCCTCAACCCCGCCAGCACGTGCACTTCCCATAGTTCGATCCCGAGCCCTGGTGGTCGGGCCATTCCGGTTGCCTCTTGGACCCGGGCCCCACTGCCGCCTAGGGGATGCCACAGAGGGTGGCCCATCACGCACCCCTGCAGGGCCTTGTGCAGCAGCACCAGACGCCCTGCTGCTGCCTGGACCTGCATCTTCCTGCCTGCCTGCTGCTGGGGGGCGCAGGGCCAGGCCTGTGCCGTCCTGGCCGCCAGAACGCCACTTGCCGGCACCATCAAAAGCGCTGGGCCCTGGAGGCCCGGCAATAGGTCCACCTGGCCGTGAAGGGCCCTCACCTTGTGCGCCCTGCCCCAGTCCGCATAGCCCTTGCAGCCGAGGAACCAGGCCAGTCGAACGCGGGACCCCAGAGCTGGCGTCATGCTTGTTGACAGCGCCTGCAGCCCCTGCAACCCCTACAGCTCCTGCAGCCCCTGCAGCAGCAGCACTGGCGGCCGCAACGGGATCAGCTGCAGCGGCGGCTTCAAATAGCAGCAAATCTAGATCTGCAGCTGGGGGGCTGCCCGACTCAGGAGAGGCCCCGAGTGTGAGGCTCAAAGGCAGGGCTTCAGGGTGCAACGTGGCACTAGCCACAGGTGGTGCACCAGCTGACGAACTTGAGCCTGCCACCCCACTTGCCACAATCTGATCATGTGCAGCCTGTGCCACTCCTGCACCTGCCTGGCTGCCAGAAATGTCTGCAGGACCTGCGCCGCGTGCTGCTCCCGAAGCAGGCAAGGCAAGTGCTACAGCACCAGGTGTTGCAGCTGGTGCAGGGGCTGTGCTGCCAAGCCATGGGGCTGCCAGCCGCCTGCCGCCCGACACTCCAGGGCTACCCGGACCTCCAGGCCCCATCGCCACACGCCTTCCAGCATGCACCCGTACACGCCTCGCCCTAGCCGTTGGGCCCCCCAGCCTCCTGCCCTCCTCATCCGCATCCTCATCCTCACTCTCACTGGCGTCCATAACCCTGGCCATTCCTCCTCCAGGACCCCCCAGCCGGTAGTGCCGGTTGCGCGGTTCAACACCCCGGCCAAACGACCTGGCAGCTCTAGCATCCCGCTCACCACCACGGTCCCTTGTCCCAAACCCCAGCCCAGCGGCTGGCCAAAACCCAAGGCCTGGTAGGCTACCATGGCCTGCAGCGCTATTGGTGGCAAGGATGGGTCGAGGAGGGCCGGCAGGCGCCACCGGCGCGAGCCCCGATATGGGTCCCTGCGGAAGGGAGGGACCAGCACCAAGAGAAGCGGCAAGTTGCATCCCCACACCACCCGGTGCCGGCTGCAGGGGGGAAGGCAGTTGTGATAACAGTTCACTGGCCGGTCCCCGGCTCGCCAGCGACAGTGTTGGCTGGGCGGAGGTTGCGGTAGGGGCCTGGGCGCTGCGGCGTGCACAACGCTGGGCAGCTTGTGGCACCTTATGATCGGCTGCATCATTGCGGCTGCTGCTGCTACCGCTGCCACTGTCGCTGCTGCTGCTGTGCCGCGGGCTGCCAGGCACATCCCTCCCTAGAACCCTGTCAAACAATAGTCCGCGTGCACGCGTCGAACGACCACGCTGCTGGCTGAACGGCCGAAAGCCACCACAAGGCCTTTGCTCTCCACCTGCACCATTCTGGCCCCTGCCAGCGCCACGGCTCCCATCCACTTGCTGGCCATCTGGCGAGCTCGGCACAGGGGCACTGGTGCTCCCAGCTGGGGGAACGGCAGCCCTTGTCCCTGCACCTCGGCTTGATGTGAGCGCTGGGCACGCTGTTGCGAGCTGTGCAGAAGGCAGCGAGGTGGGCGGAGGCCCAGCGGCAGCAGCCGCATCAATCACACTCCTGCTCCTGCTGCCATTCGCACTCGTGCTGCTGCCTCCCCGTGCGTCTGCACGGGTGGAGGAGGCAAGCACAGAGCGGCGCGCACACACCATATCCATCACTGGGCGAGCCGCGCGACCGGACATACCACCAGTGCCTGCGCCTGCAGTGCCATCGCCGCTGTGGGCCGGTGGGGCTGCGGCAGGACCCGGCCACGCAGGCGCCTCTCGCCCCATGCTACCAAGCGTGAGCATGGCCGGGGCACCGGCGGCCGGTGCTGGCCTCTCATAGCTGGCTGCATTCTGAGTTGACTGTCCAATGCGTGCGGGTGGCTCACGGCGTGCAGGCTCTGCTGCTGCTGCCGCCTCGGGCGCCTGCTGGGCAGCGGCTGGCCTGAAAGCTTCTAAATCCGAGTCTGTGGCATCCCAGGCCACGTGCATCTCATCTTCCATGGGAAAAGAGGGCCTGCGCCGGAAACCCATGGGGCTGCCTGTCATGCCATAACCTCCACTGAAGCCCCAGCCGCCAGCACCCCCACGACCACCTCCACCACCACCACAGCCGTCATCAGGGCCATCCCCACCATCCCCTGCAACAAAGAAGCCAAGGCCCGGTCAGTCTCCTCGTCAGGTGAACCTTTCCAATGTACATCCAGCTGTTGATATGAAGGCTGCACAGCTGTGCATCACATGGATGCAAGAGATGATGTGCGCAACTTGGGCTAGCGCTGGTCAACCCCCGCGCACACCGCTGCAGTGCATGCTGCTGTGCTACTGCATCTGAACTCCACATCCTGATGCCTGGCACACAACGTAAGACGTACTGTACACATCTACACAAGCTCCCTGTACAATTCAAAGTCCGCAAAACATATAAACAAGTTCTTCGGCCCCAGATGTGGCATGGGAACCCACCAGGGATGGATGGCAAGGTGGGTAGGTCCAGGGCCACATCACTCAGCCCAGACACAGCCTCATCTTTGAGCACGTCACAGTCAGCCAGGCACAACTCCGCTAGATGAGGGCAGTCGAGGTGCAGGCTCTCGAGGCTGTGTGTGTCCATATGAGGCGGCACAGACAGCACAGTCAATACTGTACGGGGTCGTGCAAGGATGGTATGCTGTACTGTAGCATGCAGGCATAGGCTCAGGGCTCGGAGATCAGACAAGAAGCTGTTGAGGTGCCACCCTCGCATGCAGCATGTGGGTGGGTGGTTTCAGGGACTGGCACAAAGTAATGCAGGAGGGCTGGCCGGTGCCTGTGCCACGGGGTGCCGCGTCGCAGCATACGCATGTCTGACCAGGAGTTGAGCACATATGCGGTCATGCTGTGCTGGCGTACCAGGGGAAGCCGCGCCACGCAATTGCTCTGACTTCATCAGACACCAGCTGGATCGAGCGAAGGGAGGGGCAGCTGGGGCCACCAATGGAGACCTGCACCCAAGCGTCATGACGGGAAGGGAAGGATAAGCAGGGAAGGGGGTGTGAAAGCCTGGTGGTGGAGGGACTGGAGGAAAGGGAACGGCACACATAACAGCGCAGGGCAGGGCAGTGGCTCCATCAGTTGAGGAGAATGGCCCAGTGATGGGAAGCAGAGGGGAATGAAGGTGTGGCAGTCAGAAGTATGCCCCGCCCTTGCCTGATACACGCCCACTGGCTTAAGAAGCGGGGGTGGGCGGCGATCTCATTCCGGCTGGGACAGACTGCAGGGCGCGCACTGCGCCCATGCAGCGCATGCTGTGCTGAGGCCGATGATGCATCGTTCCATACAGCAGTACAGACGGAGCAACAGTTCAATGCACAACTAGCCTGGCAGCAACGGAGCTTTGTTGCTCACAGGCGACTGCTCCCAGGGGACCGCTGGCCTGTGGCTGTCTGGCTGCTGATCTGAGCATCCCACCTGGCCGAGCTTGAGTGTTTCCAGCCGGCGGCAGCGGATGTCCACGGATGTAATGCCGCGGCATCCTAATAAGGACAGCGTGCGCAGCATGTAGTGGCCTGACAGGGAAACCGTGGCCAGGCTGCTGCAGCCATCGAGCGTCAGCTCCTGCATGCAGGGGCGCACGCAACACACCACGGTTTGAAAAACTTCAAGCAGGACTGATCGGCACACCGCCTAAACGCACTGCAGCCTACCAGTGGTGCAGTGCGGCCCACAGCGCATGCACACTTGCATCTTGCATGCGGAACAGGGTGCATACGACCTGGCTCATCCGTGCCGTACTGCCATACTGGCGCCGTACTGCCGGCACATGCTGCACGGTTCTGCACGTGGACTTTTACGATCCATGCACGGACACGAACTTAAGGGGCTCCTTGCTGTGCGCTTGCTGCGACCTGCCCACAGTCATAGCAGCCACAGGCACCCGGCACTGCACATCAGTCGCCAGGAAGCAAAAAAAACGACCACCAGCACTTGCCTCCAGGCTTGGGCAGGACGTCAGTGCTGGGCCCAGGTGGCCAGATGCCACGGCATCACAGTATGTGACCGAGAGGCGTGTGAGGGAGGGTGCATCACGCAGACCCGCCAGTGTGATGGAAGAGCAGTGTGAGATGTCCAGATCTGTCAGCGTCGTCAGTGATGCACATAGCTGCATGTGCACACAGCGGGCCAGGTGAACCAGAACTGTGTCCATTGACCCATGACTTGCAAACCCATCAATAAGCCAGCCTGAACCGTGGAAGGGGGCATGGCTGAAATACACCTATGGCTAAAGCAGTATGGGGGCAAGGGGGGGCTGCTGTGACCACCAGACGGTCATCGTCTGCCATGTTGCAGCAATGCTGGACAGATCTGGAGGTATGTAGCTGCACGCTGTACGTTTTTTCCTGTTTTGTTTTGCCCAGTCTCTGCTCATACCTCACGTAGTGCATCGTCCGTGAGTGGCAAGTGGTGCAGCTTCAAAGACTTGAGCGCAGTGAGCTGAGTCCAGTGAGCAGGGGCACGCAGTGCACTGTCCTGTATCTTTTCCAGGGATCCCACCTCCAATGCCTGCAGCCGCCGCATACACGTATACAAGCGCCGTTTCCATGCCCGCACCATGCATGCACCATGCATGCACGCAGCGCTCCATGCATGATGTGCCATGTGCGGCATGCTTGCCCATGCTTGCCATGTGCAGGTCCATGTGGCGCATGGCTGCAGGAGCACCGTTGAGCTGGTGCATTTGCGTGCATTTGCAGCTGGCAGCTCCGGCAGTTCCCAGGCAGACACGAGCCATGCAAGTCGCTTGGCCCATGCAACCTTGTTGCCCCATCCTTGACCTGGACTCACCCTCAGCCTGGGTGCTGCAATGCTGAACCCTGTGAGTTCACAGCCTCGCAGCACCACATCTGTGGCTGCTGGCAGCCTCAGCACGAGCCGGACTGCACGGCAGTCGATGAGCGTCACATGGGTGGCGTGTGGATGGGACAGTTGTGACTCCCCTGGCCGAGCAAAGTGGACATACTGCAGCTCCAGCCTGCACCAAGGCACCAAGGTCCACACTCCTCAGTGTAATCCATGTGGGCAAGGCAGCAAGGAATCACATGGTCCATACAGGGGACGGCCCGCAACCATACCAGCCCTGCACGGTGTACACTGCAACGATTGCGACCATCAAGTGCACAGCTTGCACAGGTACGGGCGCAACCATGGTGCGACCAACCATAACCATAACCATAACCATAACCATAACCATAACCATAACCATAACCATAACCATAACCATAACCATAACCATAACCATAACCAACCAGGCGCGCATCAAGTGCACAGCTGCAACGCACATGGTCAGGGACGGTAGGTTGTCACGCAACGCCAAATGCCCAGTCTCCCCCATGGCCATGTGGCTCAGGTGTATCTCAACCAACCTGTAGCCGTGTAGGCAAGGTTTCTTGTGGTCTTCATGGTTGCAGTCAAGCAGGGGAGTATGTGCTGCCATGCCGATGGTCGAGCAGCTGCTGCAGATGGTACCAGGCATGCAACGGCGCAGCATACAGACATGGGACCTTCCAAGCACCAAGATCCGTGTGTCACATGGACCTACCCGTTCAGGTGGGGCAGCATGGAAGCCAGGAGGCTGTCACACAGCCCCTGCACGACCTTGCCACTTAGCCTCATGACCTGGACACTGCGCCTGTGCCTCTGCACCAGCTGCTGCACCTGTGAGACCACCGTAAGGAGGAAGGTAGCGTCGTGGGCCCAACGCCTGCAGCCCAGCACGCATGCACTCAGGCCTGGGAGAGGTTGCATGCAGACCTGCGCGCTGACACCATGCTGAAGTGATCTGGGGTTTTGCCACCATAACGCACCTGCTCCCTGCCCACGTGCCTGGATTCGTCCAGGAAAACAATTCGTGTCCAAAAATCATCAGAGTCCGCCACCAAACGCCAAACCCTGCACACGCAGGCTGCCTTGCAGATTTCCAGCACATCTAGCGATCCCACGATCACACGCAGCAGATACTCTGACTGCAACACTGCATCTGCTGCTTGATAGTAGTCCTCCAGGGTTTGGCCTGGGACAGGCACCTCGATGTCTGCGCGCATTACAAAATACACGTCTATAATAAATAAGGAGATTGAAAGCAGCATGCAATTCATGCAGTTCTACAGGTTTTGGCTTTTACCTTGGGCATCCGGCGGCAGCATGAAGCGCCCGCGTTTGTTGCTGGTGTCCAAGTCCATCACGTTTGCCAATGTCTAGGCCTAGCACGGTTGTGCTTCCAATTGACTGCCCACATCTGGATGCGAGCTCGATGACACTTTAAGTACGATGTGTATGCGAGGCAATATGCAATTCAACAGAATTTGGCATGCCCTAAACCCTGCCTAGTCTGAGGGCGTGTCTCTCCGCCTCTGGCGTTCAATGCACCATGCATAGATCAGTGCTGCAGGCTGATTACGGGCATCAGCTTAACATACCTTCCATACGACGCACTATCCGTGGGCACATGCCTGAACGTTGGCGAACATGTTCAAACTCAGCTGTGTTGGTCCTTTGGTTTGCTTTAACATTCTTGATGGCTCTGCCTGGGCTTGCCTGAGCAGTGACAGGTACCGTGGACCCAGCTGTTCAACCGGATTGTGTGCCTTTAGAAAAGTGGCTCACTGATACAAAGTGCTTTGACCACCGGTCCCTAAACCAGCACTGCACGCATATCGATCCCTTCTACTTTACGATCCACCTCACCAGCATGAAGCTGTTGAAGCATCCCCCTGCAGCTATACATAGCTTATGTGTTGGCGCAGCATCATGCACTGCCAGCAAGGTCCCTGAACACAGTCTTTGCCCGGCTCTCAATCTCCTTCAAGTACTCGGCCTGTGGGCACAGCAGCAGTCAAGTCTCAAGTGTGTTGGGTTATGTCTGTTAGAGTTTTAATAAGGCGATTGCTTTGCGAGTGGTCAGCAGGTCCCTGGTGCTGCTAGGCATGCTTGCGCAGCAGGCACCACATGCTTGCGCGCACACGTGGTTCGCAGAATGGACTCTAATGCCTACGGAAATGGACAAGCTGCTGTGCAGCATGCAGGGCTGCAGAGTGGTGCCATAGTGATAACAAGAACAGCACGGCAGTTCAGACGGTGTTTCACAGGGTTGTCTACATGCTGGAGCCTGACCACCTCCAGCGATAGAACTGTTGTCCACCCGAAAGTGACACTGATCAAGAGGCTGGCGTTCCGTTCACGACACTTATGTTCCAGCTGGCGCGTTAAGGTTGCAGGGTTCATAAAGCCATAGGCATGGGATGGCACCCCGCGTGCGCACCTGCACACGCTGCGCGTAGCTGCCCGACTGCAGCCCCAGCACGGTCGCTTCCATGCGCTTCTGTGGGAGGCAAAGTGGCCAGCCGGCATGTGGCACAGCGAGCACAGCAAGTTGGCAGCTGGAGCATTGATTCATTTGAATGGACTGGGGAAACGCGCGCAGGGGACACATGCAGCATCATGACTGCGCCACTGCGCATGCCCTGGGATCAGCCACGAGGGGGGGGGGGGTGGGGCTGGCCGACCCCTTCAGGCCCGGCCGCATGACGCGGCCGAGGCACCCAATAAAGATACACACACTTTGCAGACATGCTCTTGGCAAGGCATCATCGGTTATCTTCCACAGCCTTTCCTACCACCTCCGTTTGGCACCTGTCCCCTTGCCAGCGCTGGCAACCCACTTGCCAGGGCCCCCCG
This sequence comes from Chlamydomonas applanata, assembly GCA_001662365.1. Lineage (NCBI taxonomy): Eukaryota > Viridiplantae > Chlorophyta > Chlorophyceae > Chlamydomonadales > Chlamydomonadaceae > Chlamydomonas > Chlamydomonas applanata. Next base: position 615,749 of record BDCZ01000001.1, on the reverse strand, counting down.
AACCCCCTTTTTTCCCCCACCACACACAGACGCACATACCTGCAGCTCCTCCATAAATGCAGGCTCTGTGATGACGCCATCACGTGCGTTGCGGCTGATCAGGGGCGCCCACTCTGACTCCTCCGCATAAATAACCTGCAAAGCTCAAGCAAGTCAACACGGAACACATTGATACAGCATCATGTACAAGCAAGCTGCTTCATCACAAAGAGCATTAGAAGCGTGGAGCAGGCTTGATGAGCACCAGCAGTTGACAGGGCGTTTGTGCAGCCGCACGCAGTGCACCTGCCGCCCCACTGCCGCCCTTCTGTTTGTATATGACTCATACTCGGCTGGGCTTGCAGGTACCGTAACCTCATCACGTAGTCAGGCGTGTTGAAGTCCTGCCCAGTCAAGCCAAGTCAAACCGAGTCAAACCAAGCCAATTGCTCACCTGGTTCACCACACCCTCGACACCCGTGTTCTCCGGCCCACGCAGCTGCTTGGCTGCATACAGCTGCAGCACCTTCTGGATCAGCTGCACCATCGTGTCGAAGCGGTCCTCGCTGCACTTCCTGCGCATATGCAGTGGAGGGGCATCACAAGGCTGGGCATGGGATCACCATGCCATGGCCACACCTGCCTCAAGCACACATGTTCATGAATGCCGGTGAACGTTCATGTGAACTCTGGGAAACTTGTAGAATGCAAGTGATGTACAAATGCAGGTACGAGTGGAAGTTGTTGTTGGCCACCCACCTGATCCATGCAAATGCATTGGACAGCAGTGCTTCATCCAGGCGATCTGAATACTTGTCAAGGGCGGCACGCAATGCCGAGACCTGCGTGCAAAGGCATGTTGGGTGTGCCAGAACAGGCAACGCTTCTGTTGCTCATTGTCCACCGCCCGAATCACACTGCCCACGCAAGATCATTGCTCAAGTCAACACACCGCCCGTGTAAAGGGCATCAAACAGAGCACCGAAGATGCACAGCACAGAAGAATACCCCGATGTAGCATATGCACAGCACAGAAGAATACCCCGATGTAGCATGAATAAACATGTGCAACAACAGTTTCAGGCACCCATGGCAAGCCCAACAAAACCGTGGCAAGCATGTTGGGCTCCACATGCTCTGGCGATGGAATGTGAGCGTGCCAGCCAAACAGGTGGCATCATATATCCACACCCATGCTGACCCCTGGCCCCGTGCCCCAGCCCCCTAGCCCAGGCCTTGCAGGCCCCTGCCACACAGAGCATCAGCGCACCTGCTCAGGCGCCAGAGGCAGGTACCACTCTCCCTTGCCATCGGCAGCTGATGCCATGATTTCCTGAAGGATGCGCGAGCTGTCAGCCAGCTGCTGCTCTGTCTTGCGCATCACCGTGTCTACGAGGACCATGACCTGAGCAGGGGGCAGAAGGTCGGTGGGAGGCACATGGCATGTTGGAAAGGTTCAGGGACTGGTTGGGGCACAGCCAAGGCTGGTAACAATTGTGGGCAAGTGGACGGTGTGGGGCACGTTAGGGACTGGCTCAGGGACCGGTGGGGAGCAGGGTACGAGCTGGATCAGGAGCAGGGTGCTGACAGCAGGCTGAGACCACATCCAATTAAAGTGTTGTGTGGTTGCACTGTGCCGAAGACGTTCGCGGCATGACAGCGAGGAAGCATGTGTGCAAGTGTACGTTCATACATTCGCGAATTTCATGCGGTGCAGCCAAGCCACAGCGTATGTCGGTATGTACGGTGTGCAGCCAGCAGTACGCACCTGATCAGCCATGGCCTTGAGCTTCTGACCCTCGCCCTTGCTGCCTGCTGTGTCGTTGCGCGTAGCCACGCGTAGCCAGAACTTGGGATCAATCGCGAAAATGTTCTCAGCAACAATGCGGGCCAGCTGCAGGGGCAGGAAAGCATATGAGGCATGTCGTCAAGTGCACCATGTCAGCACCTGCACATGCTTAAGGCTTGGCATGCGGGAGAAGGAGCGCCACTACCATGTGGCATTTGCAGTGCAAGCGCACGCATGGCGCGTTGGTTTGAATCAGTGCACACATACACATTGGCATGATGTGCGAGGTGCCAGCACCTGAGCTGTTGAACAAATCATTGCCTCCCAGCAGCTGCACAGCATGTGTTGCTGCCATGCGCTGAGCAAACTGTGCACGTGCACGGAATAGGCTGCAGGACACGCAAGCCCACGGTGCACATGCAGGCGCATTTGGCTGCGCGTGTGTGCAACGGTGCTGGGTGCTCGCAGCACCACAGATGTGTGCGCCAGGCGTCCATGCTCTAGTGGGTGCATGTGCCATCATGCTGCTGTCATGCCCCCATTGAGTAGCGAGGTGCCGCAGCCTGATGGAGATAAGAATCATGTGACTTTGGGCGGCGTTCCTACCTCTTGCTGGTTCTTGGCTGCGAGCAGTTTGTCAATGAGCTCGTCCAGAGCTGCCGTCTCCTTGAGGCTGCGAGCTGGGTCGTCCGCCGATGCCATAGCCACCCTTCTCCGGACTGACAACACATTTGTACGAGATGGGGCTGGCGTAATTGACTGAGATCTGACTGGAACCAAGCTCACTTGATGGCTCGGCCTGCTGGGCCTTTGGGCAGCCGCCAGGGCGGCAGCACGTGGTAGTGAGAGCATACGCAGCGACATTTTCCACGGAGAATCTCCTGCGCCTGGCGGAATTGATCGGCAGCAGTACAGAGGTACAGGTGTGGTTCGTCATTGGTATTTGGAACCGCTTGTGGCAGCATGGCAGGCTTCAAGCACATCAGCAACATATGGTGTATCTCCTGGTGTCGCATCGCCAGTTTTTGGCCACCCTGTTGTACAACGCATATCGTGATGACGTGTGCTGTGAATTTCCATGCTCGCCTGCATATATCCCTTAGATGACATTCACGCGACAGTGCACCATGTGCGGAAAGACAGAAGGTGCTGCAGCGTACGGCTGACAACTCGTCACAGGTATTAGATGCTGCGCATACATGCAGCTGAGCCAGCAGGGCATTCACCAGTGGTAGGTGCTGTTCTGCTGTATGCTTGGCTGGGCGTGTTTGGGCGTTGCACGTAATTTATCATGCGCATGTGGTTGCCAGCACGGCAGTGCAGGTGCTGGGCGCAGCCACACGTCCTTGACGCACCGCTATGTCTCACAATTGCCCAGCCATACATGTGGCTGACATGTTTGTCGGAACAGGCGTACCATGCATTACAGGCAGGCAGCTGCGTCCATGGTGCTGCAATCCAATAATGACACCTTGCCTTGATGC
>BDCZ01000001.1:584948-605335 GCA_001662365.1 Chlamydomonas applanata | reverse complement strand
TGATGATGCGAGTGGGAGTGAGACGGGGAGTGAGATGTGTCACTCTTGGGGTGTGGCAGCGCGGACGCTGTCGTTGCAGATGTCCCGGCAGCCGCCGTACTGCCGGCCGCTCCTGGTGTGACTGTGGCGGTACCGGCCTCGGACGTACCACGCATGCGCGCCAGCAGGCCGCCGCGGGTGAGGATGACATGGAGGTTACGTAGGACGTCCGCCGCGTGCGCCCTGTTATGATAAGGATGCTGCCCTGAGTAGCCTTCTTCCACCCGGACGAGGAAGCGGGCGAGCCGGGCCTCATCGAGCCCGAAGAATCTGGAGACGCCGGAGCGGGCAAACAGGGCGAAAGCGAGCACTGAAAGGGGCCGGCCCTCCACAGCGTCAGAGAGGGTGAAGCTATCAAAGCGCCACTCATCAACAGAGGCCAGGATCCGGGTGAGTGGGTCAGGAGGTGAGCGTGCCAGTTGGGCAACCCACGACGCCAGCTGGGCAGAGGTTTGGGCAGCCAAGTGGTGGGTCACAGCTGGGCCATGATAGGAGGGTGAGTCATAGTCTAATGAGAGAAACAGCCGCCCACTCTGAGACCTGTGAAGAAAGCATGGCGACTGGTCGGTTTTGTGGTGCAGCCGTTGCATGGCTTGTGTGGGTATGACCAGATTTGGGCTTGCTATACAGACTACAGACTATACACACTACAGACTACAGTACTGTGCACAGGCTAGAGGCTACATACATGAGAGTGCCAGGAGCTGACGCGATGTCAGCAGTTGCTGATGCAGGGGACACAGACAGAAGCAGGCGTGCATGCTGTACTGCTTCACGCGCATCTTCACATGCGCCGTGCGCTGTGCATGCGCATTGCTTGACAGGCTGTACAGCGCAGTCAAGCCCAGTACATGCTATACAGTGCAGTACAGGCATAGCAGACTGTTCAGTGCAGTACAGGCGGTACGTACCGCTCGCCGAGCGCGCGGTGCCGGGGTGTGACCGATACCTCGTGCCGTGACTGCCCAGAGAACCCTGCGGTACCATCCCCAGCACTACGCTTGGGCACCGCATGCAGCTGCTGCCTGTGTACTGATGATCCGGCGAACGCAGACTCAAAGTGCACGTTGCCGCCGTGATAGGTCCGTTCGCCTCCCGGCTGGTGGTTGTGGTGGGTGCGGCCCGCATGGGCGGCACCTGAGGAGAGGTAGTTGGTGGGGCTGGATGCGAGTAGGCCTGACGCGGGCCCAGTTGCATGACCAGACGTGTCAGCCACAGGCCAGTCTGACCAGACCACCGAGCTGTGCGTCGTGCTCATCTCAGTCATGAAGTAACTGCGGTTGATATTGCCGTCCGCCCAGTCAGTTGAATCGAAAGGTGCGGGCCGTAGAAGGAGGGGCTGGTGTGTACTGCCCTTGCCAGTTGAATGGTCCACCCTCGCGTAGTACGCAGCGCCCCGGTGGACTGAGCCCCATGCATGGCTGCCATCCCCACGGCCGCTGTGCATGCTGCCTTCCACGGCGCTGCCGGCGGATCTCAACGGGCCAGGCACGTGCATAGGGCTGCCCCCAGCAGCGGCCAGGTGGCTGGGGAATGTGACAGGGGGTGGGGCAGCATGGTGGGATGGCATGCCGAGTGTTCCCTCACTGCCCCCACGGGCCCCCTCCCTTCGGAAGCCAGCATGCTTGACGCCAGCTGGTGTGGCCAGTACAGTTGCTGGCATCTCCGAGGGTCCGAATTTGGTGCGGCTCAGAACGGATGGCAGCTGCAGCATGCTGGGGGATGGAGCAGTGGGTGCCTCGGTGGCTGTCAAACGTGCTACCTGGGGCATGGCTGCCACCACCTTGCCATCCTGGGTCACGTGCAGAGCCTTGGGTCCAGGACGGCCACACACCAGCACACGTACAAAGGAACTGCCCAGCATGCGCACCGTGCTGCGGGCGGCCTTGAGCAGGCTGGCGCCAGAAACGCACGCTGCCTGCACGTGTTGGCTGATGCTGGCATCCTGCGCCTCAGCTTGGCTGCCACGAGGCGTGCCCTTGCCGTTTGGAGTGACAGTGGCGGCAGGACTGATTCGGTTGCCGCGAGGCGTGGCACCTCCCCCCCCAGCTGCAGCTGCAGGGGCTGTGGCTGAGCCCCCCATCTGGAGCAGGTGTGCGTGGTGTGAGAAGGGGATGTTATCCAGACTCGCCACCCCAGGCAGGCTATCCGCAGGGGAGTGCATCTCCAATGAGCGCCGGGCAGTGGCCCGCAGAGCTTCACGCACTTCCGTGGGTACCCGGCGAGAGACCTGAGGCGGGATTCTGCCTAGAAACTCCATTGAAGGCCTTCGAGCCAAGGACGCTTTGGCCAGGCTGGGGGCACTGATCACAGACCCCTCCCCATTGCCACCCCCACCCCTCCTCCGTGAGGAGACGGACGGCCGGAAGGATCGCGTATTGCCTGTGCTGCTGTACTGCTGGCCACGTGGCTCGGGGAGCAGTACACTGCCCGGTCCCAGACAGCTGCCGGGCCTGCCCTGGTGGCCAAAGCCTTTAAAGTGGCCGACCACGGGGGGCTCCGGCATAGAGTTGGTATCAGGCATCTGGTCCATCGGCATGTCAGCGCTGTGCATGGGGGGCTGGGCGTTGAGTGGCGCGCTGAGCGCCTGGCGCTCATGATCAGCGGCGTGCACGTCTGCCACAGAGAGGGGGTGGCTTTGGGCCAGGCGGGCATTGCCATGCATCCGTACTTCACCGCCTGTGGCTGCACTGCCCGCGGCCGTACTGCCTGCAACCGTACTGCATACAGCTGTACTGCCGGAAGCTGTACTGCCTAGGTCCAGCAGCTGGTGTGGGGAGGGCGCTGGGAGGACGGCAATGGCACCAGAAAACAGCGGCAGCGAGCTACTGCCAGCACCTACATAGTCTGCAGTAATACCAGTGGCAGTGGCAGTGGCAGTGGCAGTGGCAGTGGCAGTGGCAGTGGCAGTGGCAGTGGCAGTGGCTGTGGCTGTGGCCATGGTGGACAAGTCCCCAGGCTCTGCTTCTGGACCTCCATAAGCTGCAGGCGCTGCTGCCAGGCTGGCTGGGTCCAAAATTGTAGACATCCGCAGTAGCGTGTGCTGGGAGTCACGTGTGCCGTGCCGAACACTCTGCCCTGCACCTTGGTGGTTGGGCCGGGCAGCTGCAGAGGCGTAAGCTGTAGCTGCAAGCTCGGTAGTGGGCGCCAACAGCGCATTTGACACAGCCGGCTGCTCCCGATGACCCATCCAGGCCGCAAGATCTCCCGAGGCAATGGTCACTGGCATCACTCTTGGCTGCTGTGTCGCCCGTTCGTGTGCCACCTCTGGCACTGGCACGCCTGCACCTGGCGGGACATTACTCGAGTCCCCCAAGCTCCGGTCGCTGTCCGTGTTCACCATCAGCCTGTCCAATGCACTTGGCGTAAAGGGCTTGACTGCAGCACTGCTCCGGTCGATGACGACCGAGGCTAGCGAGTGGCTGCCAGCAGGGTTGCTGCCAGCCACAGTGATGCTACCACCTGCAGATGAGGAGGAGGCAGGCACTGCTCCAGCCAGGTCCAGGGCCAAGGATGGTTCCTGAGCTGGGCAGGTAGCTGAACGGTCCTCATGCATGATCTGACCAGATGCCAGGCCCCCATCTCTGATGAGAAGGCTGCTGCCGCCTGCAGAGGCCTGCACAGCCACCGGGGCAGCTCCAGCCCCATTTGACTCACAGCCAGATCCAGATCCAGAACCTAAGCCTGAGCCAGATCCAGATCCAGATTTGGATTGTGAGCCAGAGCCAGAGCCAGAGCCAGAGCCAGAGCCAGAGCCAGAGCCAGAGCCAGAGCCAGAACCAGAGCCAGAACCAGATCCGGCAGGCTGTGCTGCGCTGCCTGGCAGCTCGTCTGGGTGTGTGTACCCCAGGCGCTGGTGTGTGTGCGTGGGCGCACCTGGCGCAACAACCGCGGCACCCGGTGCCCTGTCCGCACCCGGTGCTGTGTCGGATGACCCATCGGTGGTTGGTGCAGGTGCCGGGTTGGCCACAATGTATGTGGCCATGTGCGTGCTGCCACTACCTTCCTGCCTCTGCAAAATACCCTCAGCCGCGCCCCTGAGCGAGCCATGCACTGTTATCGGGGTTGAAGTTGAACTGCCCAGCTGGCCCACAGGCCCTGGATGGTCAGCTCCAGTGGAGCAGGTATCCTGTGGCGCTCCAAGAGGGTGTACAGCAGCCGGCGCGGGGGTGTTGAAGACTGACAACGATGCGATGGACGCCGCATGGCTTAAATTGGGCCCCGCGGTCTGAATAGACCGCGTGGACGCGTCACCCGTGCCAGTGTGATGGGATGATAGGTCTGCTGTGCCATGGCGGCTGCCACCCGCCTTCCAAGCCGCGGGCGGCCGGCCTGTTAACAGCTCAGCCAGATTCTGAGCCACAACCTCGTTGACTGCAGGGTCAGTCTCAGGCAGCTGCAGGCACCAGGGGGGTCATCATGGCATGGCACGCGGCAGCGAGGGTCATGACATGCCACTCAACACGACGATCATGGCATGCGGCAACAAGCAAGGATCATGGCCTGCATGATAGCATGCACAGCTGTGTGATATCAAAAGCTCCAAGCTTGTCGTAAGCCAGCCATGGCAGTCCATCCTTCACACTGGTGACAGCCAAGGGCCAAAACTGGCACCATGTCCCAGCACCACGCCCACGCCCCAAAGCATGCCAGCAAGCATGCAAACATGCAAGCATGCAAGCAAGCACACGTACAGCTTGCACATCAAGTACAGCTGCCTGCCGCTGGCAGCTCCCCACCACGGCCAAATCTCCAACTCTACCCTCTGTACCCAAACACGACAGCTTCTATATAACTATATACAACATTTCAGAGCAGAACCAAAATAAGTACCATCCACTTTATGAGAGCTCAACCCACCATGGCCTGGATACCAGCTACACTGATGTTGCCGCTCTGCAGCGCGTGGTACATCTCCATGGGCCCTGCCGCCTCAGCAGATGCCCTTGCGGTCACAGACACCAAGTGGGGCAGCTGAGGCGCGCGTGCCGCGAGGAGGGACCCCATTGCCAGCTCGCGCAGCACCACTAGGTCGGCGCCTGACACCTGCAGCACCCCGTTGTGTTAAAAGATGTTGGCAGGTTGGCTGTGCAGGCACCTGGCTCTCTACAGCCTTGAGGAACTTCTAGTTGATGGGCTCCGGCAAGCAGATGAGCTTATGAAACACCGTGTTGATAGTTTATTAGGTTGACCACAGGTTGTTGACAGGATGAGGATGGCTTCAGGTTGTGTGCGTACAACACACCACACCACAATCTCCGTCGTGCATCCCCGTCCATGATGAGGTCTACCTCAGGAGTGGGGTGGGGGCTCAGTAGGGTGAGGGGGTCAGGGCGTGCCTGCTTTGAAAGCGAGGAACAGCACCCATTACGCACGGCCACCATTACCAACTACACCCAAGCACCAAGATAAAACAGCTGCCGCCCAAGGGCCCCCTCCCCCCACTCCCCCCATTCTCACCCTGTCCCGCTTTCCGTGCCCATGCTGTACCGCCTGTACACGCTGTACCGCCTGTGCACACCATACCGCCTGTACTGCCTACCTGGCCGCCCTGGAGCAGTGTGTCCACAGCCTGTAGTGCGCGGGCCGAAGCCGTGGCTGTCGCGGCTGCCGCCGTGGCGGGCCCATCGTATGTGGGCAGACTCCGTGCAGAGTGCTGGAGCTCCTCCAACCGCTGTAGTGCCTCGGCGAGCGCGGAGCAGGACGTGTTGTACTGGTACTCCAGGTCGCAGTACGCCTCCTGCGGTACAGTGCAGTACAGTGCGGTACAATGTGAAGAAGGTACAGAAGTACCGTGGTAGTTGTGGTTATGATAGGTAGAAGGCAGCGAAAACAATGTTTTGCAGACATTTCAATCAGGGCAGCAGCAGAGGCAGTACAGACAGTAAAGAGGCACCACAGGCAGTAGCAGAGGCATTACAGGCAGTAGCAGAGGCGGTACGGGCAGTAGCAGAGGCGGTACAGGCAGTAGCAGTGGCAGTACAGGCAGTAGCGTACCACCAGCTCCTGTATCTGCTCGCTGTCCGCGCGCCACTGCTCCGCCAGCAGTACAACGTCTACTGCCAGTGAGGAGGGCTGCAGGTCTGCCAGGAAGAGGCCGTGACGCTGCATGCAGGGCACACGAATGGGCCATGAAACCAGCCACACGCATGAAGCAGTTGATCATGGACGCATGCACAGCGCTGGGCTGACCCGTGGACCAGGGGCGCCATGCACACATGTACCCACCCAGCTGCTGGTCAAACCCATAATAATAATAACATGGCGTGTCAAACCCATGCCCAAACACAAGTAATAGCGCACGCTGGCGAGTGCAGCAGAGCAGGAAACATCCCTCCGCAGCCTCAGCCATATCGTGTGCCACAGCCCCCACATCACTGCCAATCAAGCAGTACGTCCCTTGTGCAGCTAGGCAGTACACGTAGACAGGCAAGACAGCCCTTGTGCACCCACCTGCAGATCTGTGAATCCCAGTGGCAGGGGGCTCCCAATGAACACCAACACAGGTGCATCCAATGAGGGCAGTGTGGCAGCAGCCACACTGCCGCCGCTCCCGGGGAAAGCAGGCGGTGCGGGCAGCATTGCGAGAGAGAGACAACCTTGGAGTAATGCGCCCGAGTGGTTGGTGCGCAGAGTGAGGGGGAGGGGGTCTTGGGGGTTGGCGCGCACGCTGGCCACCGCTGACTCCCAAGTAAGGGACCAGGGTGAGGAGATCTGCGGGTGAAGTGGGTGTGTAGCAGTGGGCAGGATGATCTCCTTGGGGGACGGCATGGGGTTGTGCAAGGACGGCGATGGGCGCACGGCCGAGAGGCACACACATGCCATGCGGTGGCTTTCCCGGTCGTGTTCATGACCAGGGCACATTCTGCATCGGAGCGGGAATGCGCACATGTCTTCAGTGGTCCTTTCAGCACCCTGCTCCCAGCCCATCCCACCCCTCTTCTTGGATCCCTTCGCGTACACGCACCTTGAAGAGCTCCTCCACAGCCGCCCCATCAAATGATGTGCCAGGGAACAGGGAAGGGACTCGATGACCCACTGCCAGCACCCTTGGGCCCCCATCCACTGGCCCCCCTCCTCCCCCATTCGCCCCACTGCAGTGAAGCAGGCTGCCGATGCCCGGGAGTGACAGCGTCAGTGAAAAGGGGAAGAGGCGGGCAAACTGGGCTGTGCTCCAATACGGGGTGGGGAGCTGCGACACGGCGGCTGCCATGCCATGCATGGGTGGGGGCCCTACCCCAAGGAAGGCTGGGCCCCCCTCCAGTTCAGGCCCACCTAGGGGCACTGGCACTGCTGGCATCACAGGGTCTAGAGGTGGCATGCTGCTGGGTGCAGCCCCAACCATCCCTGTTGCTCCTGTACTCAGAGCTGCTGCAGCAATCGCGGGGGTGAGGTCTAGGCACCGGCGCTGTGACCCAAACAGCAGCGCCTGCGTTGCGGCAGAAGCGTCATTGCCGGCTGTACTGCCATACGCCTGCAAGTACGATTCCAGGCATGCTGTGGGGGGTGACATTGCCACTTCAGGCTCTGGGGTGTGATGGATGAGCAGTACAACTTCCTGACCCCCACGTGTACTGCTGGCATGCCTGCTCAGGCCACTGCCATTGTTATTGTTTGATGGCTGACAGCTGGCTGGTGCTGTGTGTATGTTATTGATCCCTGAGGCGGCATGACAGAGGGCCCCATAACCACTGTCTACGTTGGTGTCCTGCCGTGTGGGATGTGTGAGAACTGTGACGTGAGTGTTGGGGTCACAGAAGGTGTGTCGACCTGCAACGCAAGCACGGCAGTCAAACGATCCGGTTGCATCAGGCCTTGCGGCAAGCGTGCATGTCCTGGTCAAACGGTACGCCACGCATGCGTGGCTGCTTGCGGCGCCCTCAAGTGTACATGCTGGCCCCATATGCCCCACAGCTCATGCAAGCCAAGCATGTCTGCAGCCACCCATGCACACCCTATACTGAGCACGCCATGAGCCGGCATGCAGCAGTGGCTAACTGGATTGGGCTGACTTTGTGAGATCTAGATTTGGATCTGGATGTGGATCTGGATCCTGCGGCAGGGTCCCCAGCACGCACAGCACGCACCCAGATCCTGCAGCACGTCTGCCAGTAGGTCTGCCAGCCGTGCAAGCCCCTCATTGGGCATGGTCACAGCCATACGGATCGTGCCAGGCCCAACCTGTTCGCAGGAGGCAAGCCAGGACGAATTGCACAACTGATCAGAGGGCCACACAGGCAAGGTCACTGCACGGTTTGGGGGGTGGGGTGCATGCTAATACGCCAGCAGGCCCAACCTAGGCAAGATCTGACAAAAAATTGCGATGCGCAGGATGATGTTCATGCCTGCGGCTCAACACACGTGAGCACCATGTATGTGCAACACTACTGCGCAGTAGTGGGCGCCTGCGCATGCGCCCAACACCTGCAGTACAGCTTGGCTTTCCTACCTTCTCAACACAGAAGCTGGGAGTGGCTGGAGATTCCGATGTGGATTGCACCAGCTTGTTCAAGCCGAACTGGAGGAAAGTCGGCCACGATCTCGCAGCCACGCTCCAATTGAACTGCATTGTTTAGCCACACACAGCCATCAATGCATATACGATAAATGCTATGTCATTAACAGCCCGAATCCTGCAAAGTCATGACAGTACACACGTGCACTCTGTGGTGCACCCCAAGCACCCACCGTGTTCTTTTCGGGCACGACGAGAAGCTGCCCCAGTACGCCAAGGCAAGAACGAAGGTCATGGGGATCTGGCTCAGGCTCCTCATTCTGCAGGTCCACCTCGTTTTCTTCCTCCTGAACAACTCGCATGGCCCTGCAGCCAGAGGCATCAGGCCCAGCGCTCAGCATGGGCCATTTGCTTCTCTTAGCAGCAGCCAAGCAGACAACGGCAACCGCATTTTCCCCGCCAATGGGCAACTGCCGCCAGAATCAAGCCTCCCTTACCCTTGCCCGGGCCACAGCGCATCTTCAAGGCCCATCGCGTCAAGTAGCCGCTTGCAAGCGGACGACTACTTGCTGACTCGTCCAATCTTCACCCAGGGGCTACACTCACTTACGATTTGCAGCTACTTAAGTGGTGTGCTTGCTCTTCTCGGCCAAATATCCGCGTCGGAATCCCATGAAGTTCAGGCCGAAATTCTAGTGACCCCCGGAACCTTTTTTAAACCCATGACCCGATTCTAGTGGGGACCCCGGGTGACCCCGGGGCTCAAATTTTATTTAATTTCGCATTGCAAATAGCTCGAGCCTCCTCCAAAACATTTAAAAGCCTTTTTGAAAGCCAGGTCAGCAGCTCCGCCAGGGCTGCAGACGCCAGATGGACGGCGCTGGCATTCCAGAGCAGTTCCTGGCACCCATATCAGACCCTGAAGGCCAGCTCGCAGATGGTCCACTGCGCAGTCTGACGACGAGTTACGAATGAACAGCAGCTGCACCTATGGCAGCCAGGCCAGTTTACAGGCATTCCAGCAAACACCACAGGCATAAGGATGCTAATCACGGGGCAAATGCAGATGGTGCCAGGCATGCAAATGCGAGTGGGCTTGCACATGGCATGCATGGTGGCCATGCAGCGTTTGCAAGTCACCCACCCACCCGTCCAGCAATGCACACAGCTAGCTTCCATGCTCTCGTACTCCCTGATCACATCCTTAAGCTGCATATCATACAGCTCCTCTAATGCATACAACTGAATAAGCTCACAAAGCATTTCTGTGTACTGCCGTACTCATCATGCTCATCCTGCTGCACTACTTGAGCTGCCCTAGCACGCTCATGGCGGTTGAGAACGAATTCAACGCTCGCCTGCCCCAAGGCGTCAAGGCTGGTGCGTGGTCTGGACGACTAAAGCGGATCAGTGTAGGGTCTTTACCCAAGTAAAGTGGTTGGTGTGAGAGGTACAGGGTTACACATTCAGGAAAGCACGACGGGAGCCACGGCGTGTGGTGGTATCTGGTCGTATCATATAGTGTCATAACTCTGTCATGCCTGCTTCATCACACCACCGTCTCGGACGGCTGCCTGTGCGCTGTGGCCGCTCCTGCACTGCCCTACCTGCCTGTGGCAGTGTGGCTTACTGTTGCGCCAGCTACTGCTGCGCCAGCTTGAAACCGATGCGCTTGCGTGAGTAGTCAATGACAGCGGCCAATCGGCCCAGCAGATCACCGCAGATGATGCCTGCAGAATATGTTGAGATGTCCAGGCCCCCCACGCCAGCATACATGCAGCGGACCTGCACAGGCGTGCCCAACAGTGTTCGGTCAATTCACTTGTCACGAACTTGCGGGTCACTGACCCGGCCTTGAGAGGTTAAGGTTCAGGTTACACAGAAAAGAGCACGACGCACACTGGAACAGCGAATGCGGCCAAGGAAAACCGGCAAAGCCTGCAAAAAGGGGAAAGGAACAGGGGCAGAAGAACAAACAACAGAAGAAACAGAAAGAACGGCAAAGAGGGAAACAAAAATGGTTATGGTTATGGTTATGGTGTGTGTGTGTTACACTGGCTGCCGCGGCGAGAAACAGGTCAGGACCCCTTCCCCTTTCCCCTTTTTTGCAGGCTAGGCCGGTTTCCCTTGGCCGCGTTCGCTGTTCCAGTGTGCGTTGCGCCTCAGCCTGTGTAACCATAACCATAACCATAACCAGAAAAGAAGGAAGAAAAGGATCAGAACAGTCGGTAGCCTTGTTTGGATCAGTGAGCGATAAGCCCCTTGCTTAGGTTGCAGTCTAAGTTCCATTGTTGCGCCGCCCCCGGCCAGGACAGTACAAGGAAGCAGTACAAGCAGCAACGCAGGGAAGCAGTACAAGGAAGCAGTACAAAAAGCAGTACAAGTGCCTCACCCGCGTGAAGCGCACGCCTGCCAGCTCGACCCAGGGCAGGCCCACCATCTCCACCCCGCACGCTGTTGTCCGCCACCGCGCCACCTACGCCGCGCACGAGGTTGGCCTGTTGCATACGGCACGGAGGCATGCCGATGGGATGAGAATGGTGCCATGATGTATGTGTCCGGGACGTAATGGGGGCCATGGCGGACGGTGTAAGAGATCTGGCTGGAACCAAGCTCACTTGATGGCTCGGCCTGCTGGGCCTTTGGGCAGCCGCCAGGGCGGCAGCACGTGGTAGTGAGAGCATACGCAGCGACATTTTTCACGGGGAATCTCCTGCGCCTGGCGGAATTGATCGGCAGCAGTACAGAGGTACAGTCATCTTTTTTATCACGCACGACCAAAGTTGCGGTGACTGGCTGCGCCCAACCTTCAGCGTACATTCGATATGCTGATGGCTGTTTGCAGCCCCGCTGAGACGGCACCCTGCCTGAGATGAGCTGATTTACCGAAAATGGAAGGGAACGAGTCTACGGATGATAACCAGCGCATTGAAAGCTCGACGGGGGGAGGACTCACGGACGAGCTATCTCGACTGACTTCTGTGAAATCGGAGAGCCAGGTGTGTGGGTATATGTTTTCGACAAGAATATCATGAACTGACAGCGTTGCAGGGACGGCTCGATCACTCTGGCAGGGTTCAGATGACACCGTCTCCACAGCTCGGCAGCGCAGACTGGCTCGTCTGCGCACAACTAATAACTGCACATCTGCTGCCAGCAGTTCAGCTGCGCCAACAACCCCGGTTGCAGCCTGGTGATCATTTGCGCATTACCTGTATCGTCCTCACGCGCAGTCGCTTCTCGGACCTTCAGCTCAAACGCGCCTGCTGTGCGAGGTGAGCTTGGCCATCACCAGATTTCACATGGCCATTGCACCATGATGCACACACAACGTGCAACACGCTGCTTTTGGAACAGCCATGGCATTGCCTCGCGTTCAGCCAGCCGTGGCGCGGGCTTTGTTTGCGGAGTGGCGTGAGGGCTGCAGGGTTGCCATGTGCACCATGCATGCATGCCACGCATACTTGACTTGCATCAGGAGGCGCGCGCACGAGCTGCAGTTGGCCAGCCATGTCAAAGGGCAGCATTAACAGCAGGAGTGAAGCGTTGACCCACCAGGAAGCTGGCACGGACTGGTGCATGCCGCGGCATGTGTGCCCCAAGCCAGATGCACAGTCCCAAGCCGAGGATGACAGCTGGGTGCACAGACAAACACATGTACCACTCAGCGCATGCAGCAGGCAGCAACACTGCAGGTCGCTGGGGTGGTGTATCAGGGCAGGCATTCGTGCATGCATGTTTGCAGCAACCAGGTGGCGTCTAGCAGGCCTCACTGCCCGTCCCATCAGTGTCAGCAATTCTTGATCAGCAGGAAGGGTTGCGCATGGCATGCGGGATCTCCGTGCATGCTGCGGCCACATGGATGCCATGGCTGCCTGCCATGCCACTGCAAGATGCACTGCACACCCTCCACATGCAGGAGCGTCATGATGCAGGGGATGATGGGGTGGATGGGCGGAAGGGAGCGGATGGGGTCCCGTCGACATCGAGTGCCAGCAGCCAGGTGGGTTCTGGGGTTGCTGGCAGGCAACTGAAATGGATGTGCCCGTCATGGGCCATGGATCTGCTGGCCAATGTTGCAGCTGTGCTGTGTTGTATAGGCACTAGCCCAGCTGCAGCATGAAGCAGGCCGCTAAGATGTTGCACGGCTCCGCTGGTCACGCACGCATGCTGCACAATTGGTTTCACGCACATGCGCCCATACAAATTCACATCCCACTTCCGCCTGCAGGTCGCGCTGAAGTGGCGGCAGAAAGAGAAGTTGAAAACGACCGCAGTGGCACTTGTGCTGTGCCTCAACATCGGTGTTGACCCGCCAGACGTGATCAAGATCTCGCCATGTGCACGACTGGAGTGCTGGGTGGACCCGCTCAGCATGCAGCCAGCTAAGGCACTGGAGACGATTGGTGAGTGTGGGTGGGGGAGGCAGGCTGGAAGGGGTGAGGCCTGCATGCAGGGTTGCCAGGCACGGCTGCACATCAAAGGCGTGGAACCTGGAGAGGCACAGCACAGCGTTTATGGTGCTGTTGTGTTGGTCGGGGTGGGCCAGGCCACATGGTGGCACTGCATGACCAACCTATGCGGCTGGCTGCATGTGCTGCACTGCTCCCATGCAACTGCAGGCAAGAACCTGCAGGCGCAGTATGAGCGGTGGCAGCCCAAGGCCAAGTATAAGATGCACTTGGATCCTACAGTGGAAGATGTCAAGAAGCTGGCCATGTCATGCCGCCGGAATGCCAAGGTAATGTGGGCCTAGACATGGCAGCTGTGGGTGTGTGCATACATACATACAGGTTGTGCATACTGGCAAGGGCCTCCTGGTACAACTCCATCAGCAAGTAACAGCAGGCTAGCGCAGTCCAGTGGTGCTGTGGTTTAACCCCGGGGCATGCATGAGCTTCCTGGCTGTGAATGCGAGTGTATGAGCAGGAGTGCCGCACATGCTGAATGCTGTCGCATGCAGAACGAGCGGATCCTGTTCCACTACAACGGGCATGGCGTGCCTCGGCCAACGGCCAATGGCGAGGTCAGTGCACATTCCAACTATGCTGTGGCTGCCATGCGGCATGCTATGGTTGCCATGCGACATGCTATGGTCGTCATGCGGCATGTTGTGGTCGCCAGCATTTCGCGGCGCCGTGTTCTTTCTGGTCAAAGGGAAAGGCTGTGGTGGTGGTGAATGCGTGTGTTTCGTGTGCTTGTGTGTGCCTGCATGTGGTTGGGGGTTGGGGGAGGGGTTGGGGGGTTGAGGGGAGCGCCGGTTCTGTACAATGGTATGGGGACTGCTTAATGCAGTTGCAGGACATATCCTAGCTGGTACGTTATATTACCGACCACATCCCAGCTGTATGTGATGTGCACTGCTTGACGCATCGCTGTACTGTGACCTGTACTTCAGATCTGGGTCTTCAACTCGCGGTACACCCAGTACATCCCCCTCTCGGTGTACGAGCTGCAGAGCTGGCTGGGCACGCCCTGCATCTATGGTGCGTGGACTGCGTGCGTTATGGAGTTTCAGGCTCTGCAGCTCTGCACCTTCGCAATGATGTCAAGCTTTTCTGCGACATCTTTGCGACAGTGCGGTGATGCGATCCCTTGGAGTTTGATTGTCTGGGAGCCCACAAGTGTCCCTTTCCACAGGCCATGCGTTGTCATCATCATGCATGCTAGCATCGGTACACATCAGTATTCATGCAACAATGAACTACGTTGCTGTGCATGCGCAGTGCTTGACTGCTCAAGCGCGGGCATGGTAATCAATTCATTCCGTGCCTTCATGGAGCAGCGTTCGGCAGAGCTGCGCGCGGTGAGCCACCCTTATGGACCCCTTTGCACTTGTACACAGCATTCATGTGAGCACAGCAACCCTTGCGCATACGCGCAGTCATGGAGTTGCACGCCTGCATGCATGTGCGCGCGCTTTCATGCCTACGCCCTCCTTGAACAGGAGACAGTTCCGGTGCATGTGTCAAGAGACACGACCATGTCATGTGCTCTCCTATCATTTGGCAGCAGTGAGTGCCTCACCCTCCCATGCTCCTTGGTGGCCACTCCGCAGGCTGGTGCATATCCAGGCAGTGTGCCGGGGGGGCTCGGCCCCGGGGGGCCACCTGGCATTCCCGGCAGCGCGGCAGCTGCAGCCGCCGCAGCCGCTGCGGCAGCATCTGACCCCATGCGGGAGATCATTTTGCTGGCAGCATGTGGGGCCAGTGAGGTGCTGCCCCAGAACCCCGAGCTGCCTGCGGACGTGTTCACGGCGTGCCTGACCACGCCTATCAAGGTGTCCCTGCGCTGGTTCTGCTCGCGCTCGCTACTGCGGCATGATGGTATCACCAAGGAGC
Source organism: Chlamydomonas applanata (assembly GCA_001662365.1). Classification (NCBI taxonomy): domain Eukaryota; kingdom Viridiplantae; phylum Chlorophyta; class Chlorophyceae; order Chlamydomonadales; family Chlamydomonadaceae; genus Chlamydomonas; species Chlamydomonas applanata. The sequence continues at coordinate 590,500 of BDCZ01000001.1, read as the reverse complement.
TCATCGACCGCATCCCTGGGCGGCAGGTGCGAGGCAGCCCAGCCAGCAGGCATTGACTCGCTGCAGCGCTCCCTGTTGTGAAGCTGGGAGGTGCAAGAGTCGTCCCATCGTGGCATGGGCAGGGATCATGGACCAGTGGCTATGTGTCCAGTGGATGTCAGTGGATGCGTCCTGTGGATGTAGGAGCAGTTCCCAGGATGGTGCTGGCATACAACCAAATGCAGCCGGATGGTCCGCATGTGTTGTGCAACCCCTGACCGCCTGCTTTTTGGGTACGCGGCCGCACCTACCCCTCCCCTTGTTTGCCCCCATGCACTGCGTGCTAGACTGACCGGAAGACCCCCCTAGGCGAGCTCAACTGGATCTTCACGGCCATCACCGACACAATCGCATGGAACGTGCTCCCTCGGACTCTTTTCCAGAAGCTCTTCCGCTCGGTGCGTGCCCGACCGTTGTGCTATGACCCACTCTGCTGGCTGCTGCTTGTGCAGGGGCAGGTGGCTGCAGCAGCCACCAGCCACATCAGGCACTTTGTACCGCTGCTGTGGGACATGTCATTCTTCAAATCGTGACGGTCTGTATTTCTCTGTATTTGTCTGTGTTTCTCAACTGTGATTCTCAACACTTGGAAACTGAAACATAGGATACAAACCGGGTATGCAGGACCTGCTGGTCGCCTCGCTCTTCCGCAACTTCCTGCTGGCGGAACGCATCATGGCGGCTGCAAACTGCACACCAGTGTCCTATCCTCGGCTGCCGCCCACACACCAGCACCCCATGTGGCAGGCATGGGACATGGCCGCTGAGCAGTGCCTCATGCAGCTGCCCACCCTGCTGTCAGACACGGCCGCGGAGTTCCAGCCGTCGCCGTTTTTCGCTGAGCAGCTGACTGCGTTCGAGCTGTGGCTCACACATGGCTCACGGGACAAGAAGCCGCCCGAGCAGCTGCCCATCGTACTGCAGGTGCTGTTGAGCCAGGTGCACCGTCTGCGAGCGCTGGTGCTGCTCGGCCGCTTCCTGGACATGGGCCCATGGTGCGTCCAATGCGTGGCTGTGCACTGTTGTTGTGAGGGCCTGCTGCTATTGCGGGCCAGCTGCGTGCGGCATGCTGCATGGTGCATGCAGGCGGCCGGTGTGCTGGCTGCATTGTCCTCCTGCCCTGCGCTTGCTTGTTCCGTACGCCCTGAGCATGCATGAGCTTGTCCCGTGTCCTGGCAGCTCGGCCAGGTTGTGGCAGGGCAAGTAGTGTTGGCTCATCTGCTGCACGCAAAGCATCATGGCATGGATGGTATAGATTATGACTTTATGAGCGTCAGCCTTCCTGCCCTGGTTTGATGGCCCCCTGGTTCCCTCTGCCACGCCATGGTCCCCTGGCTCAATGGCTCCCTGGTCTGCTCGGTCCCTTGGTTTGGTGGCCCTTTCTCGGCTCGCATCACGCCCCCAAGTCTACAACTCTTGTGACTCCCACAACCTCTGCTGTCGTTCCCAGGGCTGTGGACCTCGCGCTGTCTGTGGGCATCTTCCCGTATGTGCTCAAGCTGCTGCAGACCACCAGCAATGACCTGCGGGCCACCCTGGTGTTCATCTGGGCCAAGATTCTGGCGCTTGACCGCTCGTGCCAGGTGTGACCCGTGCATGCATACTTTGAGACTGGAAGTGAATGTAGGGTGATTGTATGTGAATACATCACCTGTTTCTGTACCATGCACCATGTACTTGATGCACACTTGTGCATACTGTAATAGGCTTACATGCCCAGACTGGGCAAGAAAAGTTGCGTGCGCCCCGCGGCCCTGTTCAGCTGTGCATGCCCTGCCTTTTTTCCTTCCTCAGACGGCTGCTCATGTGCCGCGGCACCGACAGATTGAACACACACCTGTACTGCCCGCTTGACTGTACTGCTGTACCGCAGGTTGACCTGGTCAAAGACGCGGGCCACACGTACTTCATCAAGTACCTGGACACCATGGACGGCAATGTGGATCTACACTCTCGTGCGCAAGCCGCCTTTGTGCTCGCAGCCATCTGCGATGGTCACCCCAAGGTAGGCCTACTGTGCCACGCGCCACGCCACCAGCTGTTGCACTCCTCGCACATACGCATGTTTTGCCTGCAACCGCATCTTGCTGACTGCGTGCTTGCCGCCTTCTTGTCCGACGCACCTGCATGCCGATGGATTTGTCTGCATTGTTTCCGCATGGACCGTGCCATCCATCATGATCTGCAAAACATTATGCGGTAGGCGCTCAGCAATGCAACACCCCGGGTGGGACAGCAAGCTTGCTGTCACACGGTGTGCGGTCTGCGTACAGCTGGGACCTGATGTTGCTTGTGCTGCACTGCTGCACCCGCAGGGCCAGGGCCTGTGCGCCACATCAAACCTCTTGGCGGTGCTGCTCAAGTGGTTGAGGACCATGTTCCCACCCCAGGTGCGTGGCTTTCACAGGGTTTCACCTCAGCTTTTTCCTGGCTCGCAGCTGCTGATATAATTGATTCCTGGCTTTGCTGCTGCTCTGTTTGTACACTAGCTTTTTGGAGAGGCGTCTAAATGTAGTCCTTGTCAGCTTATACCACCTCATGCTTTCCTCATCGCCCATTCTGACTCTGGCTTCATACATGGCAATTCATACTGCTGGCGCGCCACCTGCAGGTGCCGTTCGCGTCAGCCAGCCACGCGCTCCTACTCAAATGGCTGTGCCTGTGCTTGGGCAAGCTGTGCCAGGACATGCCCGAGGTATGTGCCAGCCGTGCATGTGGTGCTGCTCACCTTATGCTGCTGGAAGCTGGTGCATGCCGCTGCGTGCAGCCACCTATGAGCACTGCAGGTGTTACTGCAACACTGGGTGCACTACTGGGTGCAGCCATCTGTGACCGCTTTTCAGTCTCTGCTGCTGGATGACAGGCAGTGGTTCCGACTTTCCATCTGGCTGTGTAAGACATGCAGAAGAAGACCGCACCCACTGAATGTATGTGACGTGCTGATCTCATTCACTGCTGTGTGTGACGTGCAGATCTCACTCATGGCAATCCGTGAGGGTGCTGCAGACCTGCTGGTACAGCTGCTGACTGTCGCAAGTCCGGAGATCCGGGCAGCTGCTGTGTTTGGTCTGGGCTGCCTTGTGCACTCGGGCACGACAGCGGGCAGCAGCGGCGGTGCTGCGGGGGATGAGCATCACTTGCATGTACAGGCACCCACCCAGGACCGCCTACCAGCCGAGCAGCTGATCGCAAATGCGGTGCGGCAGGTCGTGTACGACCCCTCAGTACTCGTGCGCTGCGAGCTCGCAGTCCTGTACGCGCGGTTCGTGCGCGGGCACGCGCCCTACGTGCAGGAGGCCCTGCAGCAGCAGCAGCGCAAGCTGCAGGAGTTTGCTCGCACCCACCTGGCCGCCAGCCTGGCCGCCGGTGGCGGCGGTGGTGCTGCTCGCCCCTCCCTCGAGTCGTCGAGCTCCATGCAACTGAGTGAGGAGGGCCCTCGCTCCGCGCCTGACAACGCGGCCAGTTCCAGGAATCGCTCGACCTCTGGGCTGGCGAACAACAACGCTATTGGCGGTGGCACATCTGGCTCCGACGTTCCCAGCCGCCCTGGATCCGCGCCGCTGCCACCTGGCGGTGCTACGGCCCCAGGCACGAACCCGGCCTTCCGGGCGCCCTCCACATACACTGCTCTGCTGGAGTCGATCCAGATGCTCGCGCTGGACCCGAGCCCCAAGGTTGCGAGGTTGGGACGGGACGTGCTGCGGATCACTCAGGTGCGTGAAGCAAGGGGCCTTCGGGAATAGGAAAAACCAAAAAAAAGGGGAGCTGTGAGGGGGCCTCCTCATGTAGTCCCCAAACACCTTTATAACTGTCAGACCATCGGCACGACCATAAAGACCACAACTGTAGCGTGCATTGAATGTTGTGTGGCGCAGTTGCTGGCACCGCCCCATGTTCCACATTTGTACTCTGTCGCTGGTCACTGGCGTGTTCACAGTGTGAGATCAACTTTGTGGGCACTGGTGGCTCTGCAAACGGCTCCCTGTCTCCAATGCACGCGCAAGGCTCTGGCTCTCTCGGTGAGTGGTCTACCTTCCGGCAGGGCCGTGTCAGTGTCAGCAGGCAGGGACCGACCTCTTGCAGTTGGGGCGCGGTGGGTGCTAGTGGGTAAATGAGCTGTGTGTTTACATGCTGTGCAGTTACTGATTGATGCTTCCCATTACAAATCAATCCTGCTTGGCCAGCTGTTTGGCCGACGAAAGCAAACAAGTGCTGTTGCCTGCGGGTGGTGCGTGGCTGTGCAGGCACATTCACCCAGAAGTTGAGGCCTCGTGGCTGGGGCCGCACCCCCTCCTCCGGCAGCGCGCCAGCTGGCACACAAACCCCTGGCACGTCCAGCACTGGCGGGCCACAGAGCGCCACCAGCACGACGGCAGGCGCCCCAACGAGTGCGGGACCTGGCACCGGCGCGCTCCCCACGACGCATGGGAGTTTGACGTCAACCCCTAGCTCATCCTCCCCGCCCTCCCCCACTCGGGAGAGCGCGGCCATGGCGTTCAGCCGCCACCCATACGTGCTGCGCACGACTGGGGACATGGGCGGTTTCGGAGAGGGGCTGCCCGACTCGGAAACGGCCTTTGGCCGCGCCTCTGTCGGCTCTGGCGTGCCCAATTCACCGGGGGGCGGCTTGGCGGGTGCCGGGCCCGGTGGCTATGCAGCCAGTGGCCTGGGGGTTGCACCTACGTACGGCACGCCCTCCACAGAACCCCTGCCTGCCTCAATTATCTATGCGACGAGCTGTGAGGCCTTCTCGCGGCCGATGTTGGAGCCTCAGGCGAGTGCGTGGAGGGACGGGGAGATCGCGGCCGTTGCGCCGTGGGCGGCGCCCGTAGACCCCGCACGCCGCGCGTTTCGTGTGCGAGAGATCGAGACGGCGATCATGCGGTGCCGCGGCCTCACGGCGCCCAAACTCCGGGAGCAGGTGTTTTCGGTGGAAACGTCGACGGCGCCCGTGCAGCCTGCTGGGGACGGGCCGCCGATGCACCACCTCGCAGCAGTGGCGTTCCACCCATACCACCCGCTGGTGTGCTGCGCAGATGGGCGTGGGTTCATCAAGGTGCGCGCGTGCTCTTTCTCTTTGTTTCTCTCTCCCCCCCCCTCTCTCTCTCTCTCTCTTTTTACCAACTATGCAAAATCCCTCCTTCTGTCTCACCCCATCTGCCTTCATTTGAAGTGACTGCCTGCGCGCAGTCCTGGCAGTGGAGTGTTTTCAGTTGCTTGCACTTGACTGGCTGCCTGGTCGCGTTGCGGAATGCCCGCACTTCAGCTGTGTGCCCGGCCAATATGTTCTATATCCCTGAAGTGCCACAGCTTTGGTCCGTTGATATCTATGCATGATACCACTTGACTGCTCATTCCATGAGACGTAACATGTGCATGGCCCACTTTACTGCCATTCTGCTGCTCATTTCATTAGATGTAACGCATGTATGACCCACCCGACAGGTGTCCAACTTCAATGACTCCACCTGCATCAACGCGTTCCACGTCGCGTCGGGCGTGGCGCCTGCTGA
>BDCZ01000001.1:571602-584118 GCA_001662365.1 Chlamydomonas applanata | reverse complement strand
GTGCCGGGGACCGAGGGCAGGCGGGGCAGGGCGAGGCGGGGCGGGGCCGGGGGGCCGGGCGGGGGGGCGCGGGGCACAGCTGGCTGTGCGGTTGAGCACCAGCTTGTGCACCAGCACTCCGGTATAGACAGATCAGTCTCGCAGCGTACGGCTCAACATGCAGAGAGGGCGGTTTGGAGCAATAGAAGCCCTGGATGTGCAGACATGACCAGGCTCGCTGCGCGCGCCCTTGAAGAAGTTGCATTCCATCAATTTCGGCTTGTCGATAGGCAGCAACGCCGCTCACTCCTCTGAATGCATCAATTGTGGCCCACAGATCAACGAAGCCGATGGACCCATGCTGCTTGCCGGCTCAGCGGATGGTGCTGTGCGCGTGTGGCGGTCCTACACACTGCCAGGTGCGTGCCACCTCTGTCCCCCACACCTCAAAAATTATCCACCCCCCACCCCATCCCGCTTCCCCCTTCATGCTGGTGGCCTGCACAGGACGTACAGCAGCAACAAATTCAGTACACCGTACTGCTGCGCTCCCCTCTGTCTCCTGGGCAACCGCACGTGTCTTCTGTGCAGCTTCCTTGCCTTGGCCTACTTCCTACTCACTTACCCTCCGCTCTCACGACCTCATGTGCTCATGCTCTCATGTCTTCACGTTTTGTCGTGTTCTCATGTGCGTCCCTCATGGGCTCTTATGCTGTGTGCAGGCTCCCAGCGACTCGCAACCGCGCTGCAAGCCGTGACGATCCACCTACCGCCACAGACGGGGCGGGCAACCGCATTTGGCTGGTCACCCGCCCGATCACATCTCTTTGCTGCTGGTGGCTCCCACCCCGATATGATCTATTGCTGGGATCTGCGTTACGAAATGTGCTCCAACATGGTGCGTCCAGTTGCCTCAGCGCCAGCTGCGGTTGACTTGGACTCTGAACCTCATTGGCATGTGCTGGCTGGGGATGCCCGCCGTCCCCAGTATGCACTGCACTGGTGCTGGCCCCGTACTGCCTAGGCCTGGAATCGAGGCACTCTTGAAGCTTTTCTCTTATCGCACACGGCCAGATGAGGCTTTTCTATTGGTTCTCCCCTCCAATTTGCACGCGCAGATCCCCATGTCATCATCCACCAGCACCTCTGGCTCAGCCACCTCGCACACACCGGCCCCCGCGGTTGACCGCATCGCGCTCGCACCCTCGGACCGCAACCTGGTGCTCGCCGCGTGCGCGGACGCAACACTGCGGCTGTTTGACGTCCGTGCCGCGCGCTCGCCAGTGCTGATGCTGGCGCCGTTCCGGCAGCCAGTCGTGGGCGTCGTGTTTGAGCCAGCGGGGAAGGGAGGCATCATTGTGGCAGGTGCGTGGCCCCGGGTTATGAACAAGGCAGGCTACAGCTGGTAACACGGCAGGGCAGCTCGTACCTTTGCCGCAATGACACCACCCGGACCCTGTGTTCAACTGAACCAACATGATGTATGGTACCTAACTACCTATACACCTGTATGGCCGATTCTTCCAGCCGAGCCTAAACCCCACACATGTGCACGCCCTGCAGCATCTGAGAAGGGAGAGCTGAAGCTGTTGGACACACGCATGGCGGCAGGGACCCTAGCCACTGCGCAGTCAGCAGGGCTGCCGCCTGCGGGGCTACAGGAGCTCACCACAGCTGCTACAGTCAAGGCTGTGAGTGCTCACTCCAAGGGGGGCCTATCAGCCCTAGTGGCTCACTCGTACGCGCCGCTCATGGCTACAGGTGCGACTTGGGTGTGTATTTGAATACCTGGCTGGTGACCTGGGCAATGTTTAGGTTGAGCCTGTGCCTGTGCCCCTGCTTGTGCCTGAGCCTGTGCCTGCGCCTGTGCCTGTGCCTGTGCCTGCGCCTGTGCCTCTGCGACACTCTGGTGGGTGCAGCAGTCCTAGCAGTGCCGTGCTCTGCATGGCAGCGGCATGGCTGATGCGAATGCCCAAGTCCCCAGCAGCAGGCACCACAGACTCAGGGACGTATGGGTGCTGCTGCTCACGAAGGGTTGGCGCCCATGTATGCGTGCGCATTGTGCTTGCAGGCACGGCGAACCAGGTGGTTAAGGTGTGGACAGACACTTGTGAGGTGGTGGGGGCCATCCGAGCACAGACCACCTTTATGGCCCACAAGATGGGCCCTGTGACCTGCATGGCGTGGCACCCATACCAGCCGCTGCTGGCCGCGGGGGGCGGCGACAGCGTGTGCGCGGTGTACGCCATAGACCAGAACACGGCAGCCGCAAAGCAGATGCAGGCTTCGTCGTTTCAGATCGGGCCAAGCAGTGCTGCGAGCATCACGTCCATGCCCTCTATTGGTTGAAGCGCTCAGCATAAAGCTGCGTGCACCCAGCACGAGCTGAGTCAAGCCTTGGGCCTTTATGTGTGTGTTGATTTCAGGACAAGGCCACAAAGGGTGAGCGTTGGTGTTGACGGGCTCCCACAGCTTGCAGCTGATTCGCTCATGTCATCATGTGTCGTGGCTCAACTTGCTGGGGCAGGGTTCAGTGCAGGCTGCACGCACCGTGTGGGGGACAGGCTGACGCAGGTAGTCAGTTTAAGGAGCAGTGCATTTTGGATTGTATTGCTGGCTTCACTAAACTTCGGGTGGGGAGACAGGGGGGTGCAGTGTTGGTGTAGCACGGTGGGGGCTGGCTGAGTGTGAGCGAACGAGCTGATGTGTTGGGTCAAGCAAAGGCACGAGGGGGCTTCAGATCGCTGGGGTGCCAGGTCGCATGAGAGCAGATACATGGCTTGGGGCATGATGCTTGCATCCCTTGCTCGCACAATGTATGCAATCTATGCATACGCCAGCTGTGCTTTGGCGGTGGCGCTTTGGAGGTGCATGGCAGAGTATGTGGCGCACCATGAAGGAGTGGTCAGTGTGCATAGCACCACAGGATGTAAGGTGTCTGCTCACGCTCGCTGCTGTTTCCGCCTGATCACATTCCGCCTGATGACCACCACACTTGACTCACACTGCAAGTTGATGGATCACGCGGTCAAGGTGGTTTTGTAAAGTTCGCAAAATGGCATATGCTGTCACGTTGGAATGCGATCAACAGGCCGCGTTCTGGTCAAGGTGACCTGATGACTGCATGAAGAGCGCATGTTCGATTAATTAATTGATCATGTTGAGCAGTATATGGACTGCGAGGCCCTCTTGAACGAGATCTTGGATGGCGAAACTGCTCAAGTATACACAGCAAACAGAGAAATATGAGTGGACGGAGGCTGGGCAAAATGCTCGTGCGCTCCTAGCGAAGTACCTGGCCCTGGAGCACGCATTATCTTATACAGGTAGCAAGACGGAAAAGGTTGTGCAGCAGCCGAGACTTTTTCATGCCCTGCGCATGCAGACGCTCACTTACTCCATTCTCGGCATGCTGATGCAGGTCAACGAGGTACCAGCAGTACACAGTGCCATGCACTGCGTGAGCAGCTCCTGCAGGCTGGGCCCATGGAGGCAGCATGCTCCTCATTGCTGGCAGCATGTTGGTCAGAGCTGGAGGGCAAAGTCTGGCATCATGTTGCACAGCTCGGTACGCGCGCATGCAGCATGCTGCAGCTACTGCATGCTGTGGCGGCCCATGCTGGCATGCCAGGGATGCCGACCATGCCTTCTGGTGTTCTCTTGCAGGTGCTGTCATGAAGCCTGTGGCTGATGTCAGCCTGCAGCCACCCCAGCTGCTGGCATCATGCATCGAAGCACTGACGTATGGCATCGCCCACTGCCGTCATTGGATCGCTCTCAGCAAGGCGCCCAGCATGCTAATGGGTACGTCAAGCGCTCGCTGCATGCTTACGTTTGTCCTGCTGCATGCTGCCTATGCATGTGCGATCGCATGCACGGCTGCGCATCGTGGCTGCCTTGAAGCAGCATGTGATGGTTTGAGCACTCCGACGCCCAGTCCTGACGGTGTGCTGCCCTCGCCAACTCTGGTGCCTGTGTGCAGACGGTCTGCGTGAGGACAGCGTGCGCCGGCTGGCACCAGGGCCCCTGCTGCAGCTGCGCAGCGCCGTGCGCACCCTCATCGAAGCATGGCTCGAAGGTATGGCCCAGGTGTCGGAAGGCCTGGCACGCACCATGGTGGTCGCTGCGATGTCCACACCTGCAGCAGGAAGTATCCCCAAGCAAGTAGAATGCGACGGGGGCGGCATGCGGCTGCCTAACCCGGGCAGCGGAGCAATGGTGGCGTCCCTGACCTCAGGAGCACAGCCACTACGGGGCCTGTGGCTACGTGGGCTGCGGCTGTACTACGAGCTGTACATGCACGTACAGGAGTGGGGCAGTACGCACCACATGCCGTGGCTGGGAGCCTCATGGCGGCGCAGCATGCATGCAGCCATGGCGGCGCTGTCACGCATCACTCCCCTCACTGCTGCTCAGGGCTCGCAGTCTTTGCAGAAGGGTGGGGGCGGTGCAGCGGCTGCGGCTGTGCTGGCGCGTGGCATGCGTACAACCAGGGAGAGCAGCGCGGGGCTGCCGGGCATGCAGGACGGTGGCACGGACCGCCCCTCACGCATTTCCCTCCAGCAAGAAAAGGCAGAGGTGCAGCGTGCGCTGACAGCGGCGGGCAAACTGGCTGCGCTGGGCGTGCCCAGCGCTAAGGCGCGACAGGCGTCGTCAGCGGCCCTCAACGAGCAGGAGGCGAAGCAGGGTGTGTTTGCTGGGGGGCCATCAGCTGTGGAGCGGAGAGCGTCTGTGTCTGTCATGTCAGCAGTGGGCACGGCCACCGCCCAGGGCCATGGGCTCGCACACGGCCTGGGCGAGGCGCACAGTGCGGGTGCCACTGCGGCTGCTCCACGAACCCTGCTGGCGTACTATGCGCAGGCCCAGGCTGTCATGGGCCGCATCCATGTGGGCAATACAGTGGATGCATGTGCGGGTGAGGCGAACGCCGACGCTGTTAGCCTGGCAGCCGGCAACAAAATGCTGACAGACCTATGCCACGTGCAGCTCATGGATATGCTGAATGCCTTCTCCTGTGTCAGCCCCACTGCCCCAGGTCCATCCACATCTCAGACCACCATGCCACAGGAGTCTCAGAATGGCAGCGGGGGGCTGGGGCCAGCCGCAAGAGCAGGAGGCCGGCAATCCCACAGCATGCCAAGCTCCCCCTCCCTGGTGTTTCGTCACCATGCGGATGACCAGCAGGCACTCGTGGATGCACTCCCGCCTGAACGCCTCATGCGCCTGGCCATCAACCCAGTGACACTTGCGCTGATGGTGGCACGGTTGGACCCAGCACCCCCGCCGGGAGCAGGGCCGGCAGGCGGGCCAGGCCACCAACCGCCAGCAAGGCCAGCACAGCAGGATGCTGCTATGCTGGGCCACCCCACACGCATCACCCCAACGAGGGCCGGGGTGGGTCAAAGTGGTGGTGGCAATGGCACTGGAGCCGGACCCACCCCACCAGTCGTACCTCCGCCGCTGCGTGCCGCCATCCAGTATGGGTTCACGTTGTTCATGCATCAGATGCATGGCCGCATGGCGTCCAGCCACTACATGGCGCATGCTGCGCTGTTCCCACCCTCACGTCTGGCTCGTCGTCAGGTGGATGCAGCGGTGTCCGCAGCCAACAGAGTACTCGCCTCAGGCCGGGAAAGCTCATCTGGCCACCTGGCAGCAGCTCCAGGGACGGGGTCAGGGGCTGATGGGGTGTCAGCTGTGTCAGCCACTTCATTGCTGCAGAGTCAGATGCCAGCACTGGTCATCTCAGAGCTCCCAGTGACCTCACTCCTCATCTCACTCACCAGCCCGGCCATGCTGCGGCGGCTCATGCTGCATGCTGACAGTGGCAGCGGACTCCTGCGTGCTCTGGCTGCCTCTAAGGCGGCTGCTGCATCTGTGCCGGCTGCAGCAGCGGCTGCGGCTGTGGGCCTGCCGCCTGCCCCTCGGACTAGCAGAGACGGGCCGGGGAACATCAGCGGCAACTCGAAGAGCAGTGCCAGCAGTGCAGACGAGGCGCCAAACCCTGTGTCCATCATCGTGGACACACTTTGGGACCTGCTGACGCGGCAGGCGGTGCTTAGTGCCCCCAGCAAGGCCGGCGGCAGCAGCGGCGTCGCCGGCAGCAGTAAGCTGGGCAGCGGGGCAGGTCAGCTAGTTGAGCCAGGGGTGCTGGCATGTGCAGTATGGCCCCTACTGGCTAGTGATGCCAGTGACCGCAGTGCCACCACGATGCTGTCACCACTCCGTGACATCTTCCAGGTCGTCCAGGTCGGCATGCTGCTCGTGCAGCGGGCCACGAATCAGGCAGCCACAACACCGCACTTATACCCCGGCGGGGCCAGCATGCGAGACGTATGCGTCGCCCAGGCGCAGGCGCACGGGCTGGCCGGCGCGCTGCGTACGCTGCTGCAGCAGGCGCAGGTGCTGGCACACAGCGAGTGGTTCGACCATGCAGAGCCCATGTCTAGGGCCTCCACGCTGGCCCGAGCCCTGTCCCGTACCTTTGCCTCCAATCGCTCGCGTGTCTCCTCCTCCTCCATGTCACAAGCCTTCTTTACAGGGGCCGCCTCAGCCAATGGTTCTGACGAGGATGACGATGATCAGGGCCTCCAGGACGCGTACCTCCGGGGGGTTTCGGATGCACCAGGCAATAGCCGCGGTACTGGGGAGCTGCGGCAGCGGGCCGGGGGCCTGCAAGTGGTGGTCGCGTCCCCTGCAGGCTATGTACTCAGCCGCGCGGGCCTTTCACCAAAGGGCCCTTTGCCGCCGCCGCTGAACGGGTCCGCAACTGATGGCCGGCTGCCACCTTTTGAGGAGCATTCATTCAAGCAGGGGGGTCTTCCCCCGCGCGCGCCCCTGCCGCCGCTGGCGCCTCAGGCTGTGCCGCAGCTGCCAGCAGACCAGGGCCAGAGTGGGCCTGGTGGGTGGGCCAACAGGCGTGTGCACCCACAGCCATCAGCACCCGATCTGTCAACAGCCGCCCCAGGTCCAGATTCTCTGTACGCGGCAGCCCAGGAAGGACCGCAGGATGCAGCGGAGCCAAAGAGCCCTGCGCGCGTGCTGTCTCGTGTTGGCCACGCCGGGCTGGCGGGCAGCGGTGTTGTGGGATGGCACTTGGCATCAGCAGACCCTGCAGACCCTGGTGGCGAGGGCCCACCGCCAGCCTCACACGTATCACACAAGTTCGGCCAGCTGGCAGGGCCGCTGTATCATGGGATCCCTGGCTGGCGCGCTCCAGGCCCTGGCAGTACGATGTGCGTAGGCGAGTGGGTGGTGGGCGACCGGAAGGTGGTGGGGGGGGTACCTCCAGGCCTTGGGGTGGGCCCCTGTCCCTGCTCAGGCCTCGTGACCTCCGTGCCCTTGAGTGCTGCTCAGCTGCGTGTGATGGAGGGCCTGCATCTGCACCAGCTGCATCTGCGTGCAATGCTGGGGCTGTCCAGCGACTTGCTGGCGCAGGAAGTGAGGCTGGTGGGCCGGCGGCTGCTGGGGCTATCCGGGGCGGAAGCCCATGGGGCAGGGGGCATGCGGCTGGGCTCGGCGTCCAAGCGCCGTGGAAGCGGCCAGCATGCAGGCTGGCCTCCCCGGGCCCACCCCACGCAGGCGTCTAGTGGAATGACAGATGCCGTAGAGCAGCTGCTGAAGCCGATGCTCAACGCACTGCTGCCGCTCCTGCCAGGGAGCCATGCATACCTGGCCACCATGGTGACCAGCTGCATCGTGCTGCTGTACTCGGAAAAGGTGGCCGGCACCCCGGCGGGTCAGGCAGGGCAGGGCGCAGCTGGGGCTGCTGCTGAACACCTGGCAGCCCAAGTGTCGCTGGACTGTGAGTTGCTTGGCCAGGAGCTAGTGCGGCACTTGCAGGAAGTGAAAACAGCTGTGGTTGAGGGGGGCGGAGTGGCAGGTGCTGTGGCGTGGGCGACACTAGAGCCCGTGCTAAACTCGCTCGCAATGCAGGTGCAGGCACTGGAGGCAGGCTGGATGGCACGGTTGGTTGGGTGATCGACCTAGTTTAGGCTTCGATGACTGATCCTAACCAACATGAAATAACTGCGGAATTAGTGGGTCTATGCTCAAAAACTGTGAATGCAACTGTGAATGTAAACAGGCCTATATCCTGCGCAGGATGGTCACTCTGCTGCTGAAGAGCCAAAAGTCGGTTGGCAGTTGACTGCAAGATTGTGGGGAGAGTGAATCGGGGCCGTTTGGATCCCCCTTTCTTAAGCTGGTGTGTTTACAGGTCCTCGCTTACAGCATCTTGCAACATGATTGCCACCAGCCGAGCTGGGTCAGTGGCATGCAGGGCGACTGCGATGGCAGTGCCTGCTCCAGCTGGATCCGCTGCTCGTCGTAAACTCCAATCTGCGCTGGCGCACCTTGCGTACTCCACACCAGCACAATTTAGCAGCTTCTACGGGGCTAAGATGTTCCTGCCACAGGTGTACGTGTCGCGCAGTAAGTGCTGTTCGTAGCTGGATTTGCGCATCTCCACTTCTGGAAGCACTCGGCCACTCTTAACATCCTTCCTGGCACATCACCAATACAATACTGCAGGCCGCATGTCTTCGGGGGTGATGGCCAAGAAGGTGCGTCTTGGGGCTCTGCGTCGCTCGGGGCATTTTCTTCATCCTGATGTGGCATGGGGGGCACCATGGCGCATGGCCATGCTTTCTTGGTTCGCATTCCACCCGCCCCAGACATGGCAAATGCAGGCCCTGAAACGCACCCCAACCAAAGTCCATGCGCCCCCTGCATGCTCCCATGCTGTACGCAGCCCGTGCAGATGTCCTTCCTAGGAGTGGGTGCACCAGAGGCGATCCTCGTGGGCGTAGTGGCATTGGTGGTGTTTGGCCCCAAGGGCCTGGCAGACGTGAGTCATGCCTTGATTCCCTTTGCCACAGCCACAGGAGGGCCACCAGCATGTGTGCAGAGCAGCGCCTGTGCTGCGCTGCGCATGCCGGGAGGAAAGCAGCACCCGTCCTGTAGGGACCAACCGTCAGCAAGCAGAGTGGAACCACCGCATGCACGAACAGCAGCAGATGGAGGATGGCACAGGCATTGCTGCACATGGCGCATGCACTGGGCCCTTAAAGGCCCGCTTGCACCACCTTGATTACACCTGGCTCCTGAGCTTCATGACATGCTTGCTGTCAATGCAGGCTGCTAAGAGCATTGGATCCACACTTCGCTCGTTCCAGCCCACCATCCGCGAGGTTGTGGAGGTCACGAGTGACTTGAAGCAGACACTGGACAAGGTGAGACAGAATGGTGGCAGCTGGAAGGACCTCTCCCGCCTGCCAGCTGACCTGAATGACTTGAACGTTGACGGAGGCGTTGGGGCTGCTGTGGCTCGAGAAACGCGGCGGGGGGAGGGTGTGGGGTGGGGGTGCGGGTCCAGGGGCCGCTTATCCTTGCATCATCCTTGCAACCCTTGAGGGAAGATCCGCTTTTCAGATGGGCCCCACGATTCATTCCCATCTCACCGCGTCAAGCATGTCCCTGGTGTTGTGGTCCGCCACTCGCCACGTTGTACTGCCACCCATCATCGTCTGTACTGCCGTCATGTGTGACCTCACAGGAGCTGGGCCTGAATGAGATCCGTGAGGCTGCTCGTATCACACCTCGTGTGCCTGAGCCAGGGCCTGGCCTTCAGGTGAGCAGCTGAGCATATGACCCTGGTGTGACATGCATACATTGGGGACTGCCCGGCAACACAGCCAAATGCCATCCACCCAGAAAGGAAGCTGCACTTGAGGACTTAAGTGTACCCTGCCAAGCAGCCATGCAGGGCCACTTCTCCATCTGGCCAGGGCCTGCTGTGGGGTTCAAGACAAAAGCTCACCCATTCAGCTGATACCGTAGCTGATGTCAAACAACCGAACCGAACCTTTGAATCAACTAACTCGATGAACGAACGAACTAACCCTTCGATGTTTGGGACCACTCGTATGCAGAGCTCCATGGCATCGGTGAGCGCTGATGAGGACCCTGAAATCGAGGCCAAGCGCGCTGCCTCAGCAGCGGCCGCGTGGGGGGCCACGGCCACGCCTGCCGCACCCATGACCCCAAACGTGCCTCAGACCCTGACTGCAGACAAGCCAGCGGCGGCGGCTGCACCTGCTGCGGCGGCACCCATTCCTGCGGCACTTACTGACGAGCAGCTAGAAGCTGAGCTGGCTCGGCGGCGTGCTGCAAAGGCACAGCAGTCAGGCAGCGCGTAAGCCTTGCATGTGGAGGCATGCGGTTAGAGGTGAAGCACGATGAAGTGTGTGGGGCGATGTCACACGGCTGCACCTGAAGGGGCACCAGGGCTGAGCGGATCTGAGTGAAGATTCTGGGTGTATTCACTGTGTTGTAGGTGTGTTTGGTGGGGATCAGCACTCTGGGGGCCGGCCTTGCCGTGCTGATGCTGGGGGTGCTGAGGGTGGTGCACACATGCTGGCCAGCGCCTGAGAAACCGGCAGGGACGAGGTGAAACGGACAACAGCGAGCGAGGGCAAGTCTGGACAAAGACAAGCAGAGCACCATTTTTAAGATGCTGGTGCTCAACTGCTCATTGGTCCCCGACACACCCTGCCTGGTGATCCAGCTGTACCTCATTAGCCCAGCAGCCCAGTGTTGACTGTTGTTCATGCATGCACACAGCCGAGGCAGCCGGTATTTGGGCCTTGTGGTTTCAGTTGTACACTACAACCAGTACTGCTCGGCGTCACAAGCACCAGCTTGCACCAAGGATCCATTACGCAGCATTTTAAAAACATACAGCACGCCTTCAAGACAAGCGGCGACCTGCCGTCCGACTTGCAACCCGTCACGTGTGTTGTACTACCAGTTCTATAGTGGGATGAAGTTGTATGCATGTATGCCCGCACTCTAAGCTTGCCTTCCCACCTTGGACTTGGACTTGTTACAGGATTTCCGGTCGCCCAGGTCCGGAGAGCCAACAAAACCTAGGCCGCACTGCACTGCTAAACAGAAACGTCAGGCAATCACACAACCTTCCCACCACTGCGCCAGGGAATTACAGGGGGTCATGAAATGGTCCGGTCTCCCCGGACTACCCCCCGGACGTGATCTGGGAAAATGCCCCGCAGGGCCGCTCCGGCCCGGTCTTATGCTAAAATCGCCGATTTTCACCCTCGTCCAGCCCGCCTTGCCCGGATTGGGGTCGGCGAGTGGCACCACATTTTTCGGCGACCATCGCAAATGGCCCGGGGCCCGTACGGGCTGTAATTCCCTGCACTGCGCAGGCAAAGAGGATCGTCTCTGGTCAATGCGTAAGGATTTAAGTGATAATCGTATATATTATGGCTGCAAACCTTGAGACTGGAAGAAACTGACCCCCAGAGAATGCCTGAAGCTGGGCTGCAGCAGTTGCTGCAAGTTTGCATGGGCCTTACAATGGTTTGGCGCTAGGGCTGCCTGTGTGCCCACACTATGCGTACGCTGCAGGTTTATACATGCCTGCTTTGGACTACTGTAATCAGCCCCAGGTCTGTAGCACACGCGTCACCACACGTCAATGCACAAACACATGGCATCAAGGGAGATGCAAGCAAGGCATTGCATGCCCAGATTAGACCAAACATGAATGCACGTGGCACTGGACATACATGCTCCAAATTGACCCTAGAATGGCTAGAAATGAGGTTGCCATGGCTAGGCCACCTGCCATACACATCACTCCACTTATCCATCACATCCTATACCAGCCTTTCCCAGCAACTATACAGGGAGTACCAGCGAAGCACCCACCACTCCTTCCAAAGATCCTTCAGTTGTTCCACCCATGGCAGTCAGAAGCAAGTGCCGATAGCAGCAATCAGAAATCGCAAGCTCAAGGGCCGGCTGCAGAACGCGAGCCTTGTACTGCCAACTTAAGGAAGGTGATATCCGACTCAGGAACTCACACTGTCAACTCAGCTGCCGACTCAAGAAAGTGTGACACCCAGCAGCAACAGCAGTGCAATAATGTGTTATCCGCCTGGTGCATGCCCACGCGCATTCCTCCCTCCCACCCATTCAACCTTCAGCCACACATGCCAACTAGCAAGTTGAAGGTGTTGCTGGACACTACCTTGTCCTCAAACAAACCACAGGTCGGCTGCGCTGGGCCCTTGCCATGCTGCTGCTCGCCCTGTCCCTTCACCAATCGATCGCAAGTCCTGAACACTAGTTCAAGTAATCCAGGGCGTACTGCAAGTGCAATGTCCCAGCCAACAACCAGCCAGCATTTCGCTCGTCACCCAGGCAGTGCCGCTCCTGTCGCCCTTATAGGTGGGCCCTTCATAAACCCACAGCAGGCTCTCAATGCCATCCTTATCCCACCTACCCATCCCCTCAACAGCACACCCTGATGTAATGCCCTGATCCCCCATCCTCTGCCCCTCCTTGTAGAACCGGCTTATCTCCGCCGTGCTCATGCCATGCCTCAACTCCTGCCGCTGTGTTTTAGGCGCCTTGTCCTCGAACGCCTTGGGTTGGCCCCTGGGCAGCGGGTATCCTCGAGCACGCCGAGCGGCATTTATTTCCCAATGTGGCAGAGGTTCCTGCAGCTCC
>BDCZ01000001.1:509212-570698 GCA_001662365.1 Chlamydomonas applanata | reverse complement strand
ATGGTGCGCCTGCTGCGCCTGCGCCCCTCCTCCTCCCCCTCCTCCTCCTCCCCCTGCTTCCTTTTCCTTATCTGACGCATTTTAAACGACGATTCGATTAACGACGAGGTCAGGACGTCACAGCCCCCCATCCTCACCGGCCTTTCCCTATGACTCCTTCCACAGGTATGTGTTCAGCCGGCCCTTGCCCTTGGCATCCACACCACCTGTGGGCTTCCAGCGAGCATCAGCTGACACACCACCGAGTGCGACCCACGTCTCCTCACTCACATGGATGGCCCCTGGTACGCCTGTGCTCTCCTGCAAGCACAGCCATGGTCAGCAGCAAGTACAACTGGGTCAAACCAGGTCAGGGCACGATCAGGTCAGGCAGTCAAGCTGGCATCAGCTTGCCACACACACAACATGAACAGTCTTCAGGGCTTGCAGCAGTGAAGCAGAGGCAGGCGTTTGTGTGCATTCCTTGGGCAGGCAGTCCCGCAGCTGGCCCTCGAGCACGCACCATGCGGCTCGCTGTGTTGACGGTGTCGCCAAACAGGCAGAAGCGCGGCATCTTCCGCCCCACCACGCCGCTCATGCACGGGCCGGAGTGGATGCCCACACGCAGCTCAACAGTGGTGCCTTCGCTGCCCGGCATAATCACTGTGCGCGCCACGCGCAGCATATCTACCGCAAAAGCAAACACCTTGCGCGCATGGTCTGGGTCAGGATCGGTGCTGACCACATTCACCCCGTCTGCATCCTTTTTCAGCAGCCCGCCTGCGACCATGTAGCAGTCGCCGATCGTCTCCACCTTGTACACGCCGTGCGCCTCCACCAGCGCGTCAAATGCGGTGAACAGGGAGTTGAGGAATGCCATGACCACATGCGGGGGCACCTCGTTGCACATGGACGTGAAGCTCTTGATGTCCGCGAACAGCACGCTGACCTGCGTACGTGCATGCAGCATGAGCCACCCCGATCTGGACAAACGCATGCGTGCCAAAGGCATGGCTATATTCACACAGCCATCTGAGCCTGCAGCTCTCTTTGCTCCCACACAGGCTTTACAAGGCCATGGCTGCATCGGCATGTGTCTCACCATGGGGTGATGTCTGCCCATGCCCATATCAGCCTGGGGCAGAAACTGGGGTATTGGCAGAGGCACGGACGCCACCCTTGCGTCTCCCTCCAGGCTCGAGGGTATTGCCAGCGGTCCCGAGCCGCCGCTAGCACCAGGAGCCTCACTTGACAGCTGGTTCAGCATGTACGCAACATTGGGCGTACCGTCACCGATGCCAACGACCCCGTTGCGCAGGAGCTGACCCCCGCTTTGTCTGTCAGGGGAGGCCAGTGATGTGCTCAGCGTGTGGATAGGCAAGGTGCCAGTGGTGTTGGAGCTGTGTTCCAGACCAAGGCTGGAGCCAGATGGAGGCATCCAGCTGGATGCTGGCAGGAGGGCCCCTGTAGAGGACGGTTGAGCATGTGCCAAGGACGATGACAGCTCGAGACCTCCTGGTGGCGGCTCTGTGGTTGAGGAGCGCGCGGCACCAGTGGGTGACACGGCAGGGGCCGGCTGCTGCTGTGCGGCGACATGAGCCGCCGCCATTGCCTGCGGCCACAGCGCAGAGCATGCATGGCACAGCAAGCCGTGAGAACATGGCATGTAGCCCACACTGTGTCACACATGTAACCTGATGGTTGGTTTGGACTGTGAGGATACGAGGATGCACCACGCATGCAAGTAGCTGAACGGACCAGGAGGCTGAGCAGGGCCCAGCGCGACACTCCATGCTGTTGTGGCAGCCCGCACACAACCCGGGAAGAGTTCGTTCGTGTTGGCCTCCCCTGTTAAT
Source organism: Chlamydomonas applanata (assembly GCA_001662365.1). Taxonomy (NCBI): domain Eukaryota; kingdom Viridiplantae; phylum Chlorophyta; class Chlorophyceae; order Chlamydomonadales; family Chlamydomonadaceae; genus Chlamydomonas; species Chlamydomonas applanata. The sequence continues at coordinate 568,863 of BDCZ01000001.1, read as the reverse complement.
GTGCCCTATTGGTGTAGTACCCTACACCAACCACCAGATGCATCAACCTGCTACAAGCTCACACACCTGCAGCACGTGGCGTGGGAAGATCTCCTCCAGCAGCTTGTGCTCCACATCCAGAATCCTCTTCACCTCCAGCTCAGCATTGACGTAGTGCGTGACGTCATAGTGCACCAGCACCAGCACGCGTGGCGCCCCTGGGCCAGGGTCACGTGGGTCAGGCACCTGGTGCGCCTCAATGTCATGCCTGCACAGATGAGAGGTGCAGAGTAACACAAGCAAAAGCTCAGCAGCAGTCGTGCCAAGTATTAGAAGGGATACATCAACCAGCAAGTGTAACAGCAAGTGTAACAGCAAGTGTAACAGCAAGTGTGACGTGTGTGGCAATTGAGTAGAAGCGTCACGCTCAGGAGCTGCCTGTTGTTAGGTGCAAGCCATGGCGATGATACTAGCCATGCCTGTAAATGCATGACGTGTGCAGCTGGGGTGCAGGTGCTGAGAGGCTGAGATCAACAGCGCGCACAGCATGGCATCGTGGGTTCCACAGCACCACCCACCAGCAGTACTCTGGTTCAACCGCACATGTTCCAGCCTCAACCACGTCGTGCGAGTCCCCAGCAAGCCCGGTAGTACTTGCACCACCGGCTGCAACTGAGTTGATGCCGCCGCTACCCTCGGACTCAGCTCCTGTGGCTGCGGCGGGCGCCGCCTTCCCCATCATGTTGACAAAGCTCACGGTGGGCTGGTCCGTTTGGCTGGCGCCTGCAGCTGCCAGGCTGCCCATGGAGGACCCCGCTGGGCCGTCCAGGACACCTGCAGTGATCTGGCCATGGCCATGGCCCTGCATGGCATGCTGACCCAGCAGAAAGCTGAGGCCGCCACTGGCGGTGCCCAACAGTACGCTGCCCTCCCCAACCCCACGCCCTGACGACGGAGGGCCGGCCAGACTCAGCTCCTGTACACCAGCCACTGACCCGAGCGAGAAGCTATAGCCCATGGTCTGTTGCATATCTGCAGGAGGCACTGTGGCCCCTGCATGTACCCATGTGGCGGCCTCTGCTGCGCTTACCACTGACTGCTGCATAGGCAGAGACCTGGAGTTTTCGTCCAGCCAGACCTGCTGTGCAGTCATCGACCCCTGGCTGTCGACACCCGAATGGGCACTGGACACTGTGTGTGGACCCATCAAGGTGTGGGCAGTGGACAGAGTGGCTGCACCTGCCGCGCCTGTGAGCCGAGTGCTGGTGGCGCTGCCGCCTAGCGCCAAGGCAGCCAGCGCCTGCGCCGAGGAGTTGGATGCGGGGGCTAGCGGCCCAGAACCTAGAGCCAGGCCCTGCAGGGCACGCATGATGGCACAGGGGATGGGGTTGGCGGCGAGGGCTGTTGGCTCAGGTTGAGCCGCACGCGCTGCATGCAGCATGGCACTGCCAACATGCGTCTCAGGGAACACGCATCGCCACATGGCCAGCGCGCAGCGGTACTGCAGCATCACCGGGACGCACAGAGATGCATTGCGCCCCTCCTGCAGAACAGCAGCACCCATCACTGGCGGTTGTCCACTCGATTGCGTGCAGGCAGGCACGCACCATCGAAGGTGTCTGAGCCTGGCTGCTGGCGTGTGAGCGTGCTCCCTCAGTGACAAGCTTCAGTGCACGCAGAGAGCCCGCCAGGCCCTGCACACCACACAGGCCGTGAGCAGCAAGAGCAGCATCAGCAGTTGGCCATACAGCACTTGTCTGAACCAGCTGGCAAATGAGGCGATCAGGTGTTGGTGTTTGTTGAGCGTATAGGGAGAGGGCTGGCCGGATAAGCCAGCCAGTCGAGCAGGGCACACAACACACCAGCTGACCCTGGGCTGAGCAGACCTTGTGCCAGTGACCCAGCCCACCCACCCCACTACCGACCTGCTCCTTTTCCATGAGGGTGAGAGATGTGTGCTGTGTGGTCCTGGTGCCAACCATCAGCCGCTGCCCACCACGCCGTCCAACCACCGCGTTGCCTGATGAGGTTGCGCCCAGCAGGGCACCAGCGGTGGTTGCCCCAGAAGGCCCTGCCTGCCCTGGACGAGTCCAAACTCCGGTAGTGCTGCCTCCTGCAGCCGTGCTAGTGGGCGAGCGCGGCAGCACGGACCCTGCAACCTGCACTGCCCCTGCTCCTGGCCGAGCATGCTCTGTGAATGACGCGGACGGCATGATTGGCCCGTGCAGCAAGTTCACTGCTATGGGCTCGCTTGCATGGGAGGCAGCCACTGCCATCATGTCTCCCGCAGACTGCACGTCCGGCCGCAATAGCAGCTGCGGTGTATGGGACGTGGCCGCCAGCAACTCCTCAGTGGCAGGGTTCCTGGAGCTGCCGTCACTCGCGCGCCCCTCCAGCATTGCCCCGCCCTCCTGCTCCCACGCCTGCAGCCGATGAGACAGACTGGCTGCAGCTTTGTACAGGTTCTCAGCCGGCAGCACTGGGGCTGTGTGCACACCGTCGCTGCCACCACGCTCCCCCTCAGGCCCAGGCACTGCAGCCTGGCCCACCACGCCACTGTTGCAGCTGTCACAACTGCCGCGCTCCTCACCCCCCTTCTCCTCCATGACCGGCGCCAGGTTGGTGGCTGCTCTCGACAGGGTGGATGTGGATTTGCGAGGAAGGCCCTGGCCAGCCGCAGGGCCCTGAGCTTGGCCCACCGCCCCTGCAGTGCCCGGCATCCAAGCGCCTTGAGATTGTGGGGATCCATGCCCACTTGGCACCCCACTGCTCCCTGCACTTTGCCCAGCCATGATCTGGAGGCCGGGTCCCACCTGCCGCCCCTGCGTCTGGCCGCTGCGTGCATCTGACGGGGCGCCAAGCGGCGCATGCGGCCCTGGGTTGCCTGCGCTGCTGGACTGGTTCAGTGCAGGGCTGCTGACCTGCCCGCTGAGTGCAGACATCTGCTGCGACAGCTGAGAGGATCGAAGTTGCTGCAGGCTGGTTTTCCCGCCATAGGAAGACTCGGACAGGCGGTCAGGCAACAGGTCTAGCTCTCCTGAGGGGACATCCAGAGGAAGCACGCACATCGCGCACAAGGCCGTGTGAGTATCTCACTTCGTCATTTGCCCACATGCCAAGTCACGGTGCAGGGTTAGGCATCAAGGACTGTGAGGCCGTGCCACCGTGTCGCTGCCTGTGCGGCGTGCTACATACACCGGCCGGCAGTGCGCGCCGGCGCTGTATGCAGTGGAGCCAAAGTGCATGGGCTGTGATCCTCCAACGGGAAACGGACCGGGAACAGACCCACACATGAGTACTGCTGCAGAGCATGCACCCACAGCTTCTGAGAGGTGGCAAGCACAAGGCAGAGCTGCCAAGCCATCTGTTCAACAGCTCACCTAGCACTGCATCAGCCAGAGCATCTGGGATGCTCCCTGCGGGCCCCATGCTTCCATTGCCGGTGTTGGGCCCGCTGTTGGCTTGGCTGCTTTGGATGGTTGGTAAAACGCTGTTCACCAAGGGGGCGGAATGGCTGAGTGTGCTTCCACCGGCCTGGCTGATGCCTACGTATAAAGGGTGTTCACGGATGTTACGGATGTTGTGGCTGGGGCAACAAGCAAAGCTTGTGCCCTGTTGGAAGCTACAGCAAGCACCCCGCATGCTGCCCGCCGGTCACAGCTCAACAGCACCACACATGCTGTCATACATTACCGCATACAGTGGTGAGCCCAGATGTGCACCCTGTGCCCTTGGTACAGACCTGCAGACTTGCACCCTGTGCACTTGGTACCCAGCCTGACTCATCACCTGAAGTTGAGGTCGTTGCACCAGCCAGGTACATCTTGTGCAGCTCGTCCGTGCTGGGGCCCCTATGGCCTGGCGTCACCCGTCCAAAGCCATCAGCCGCGGTGATGATCGTCGCGCTCTCCACGCTCAGAGCACCCTGCCGGGGAAAGATGTCGTTGCCGCTGCTGCTGCCCATGCGGCCATCGGCAGACATGCGTCCGTTTGCCCCGCTGGCATGCTGGGGCGCACCACCCTTGGTGGCGGCAGGGACCATTGGCGTGCCCAAGCCACCAGGCCTCGCGGCCCCATCTCCGTTGGCACCTGCCATCGCACCTGCGCCTGGCGCGCCGACATGCGTCTGATTCGTGGGCCACCCGGGCTGCTGAGATGGGACGATGTTGGCAGGCAGGGGTGCGTTGCCATCTAGCCACTCGGCATGCACAGCATCTCCTTCCTGCTCAGCAGGCTCGGAGAGATCCAGCTCAGCATACATCCGCACGAGGCCAGACCAGCTCTGGCCCGCACGCGTGCCCTCCAGCAAGGATTCCAGGGCCAAGGGGTCCGCGGCGAAGATCCGGCGTAGCGTGTGGTGGGGCGAGGTGATCGGGTGGGGCCGCTGGCTTGAAGCCACTACCAGCCCCATGTAGTCCACAGACCTGGGTCCAGGGATCAGGCAGGCCACAGTGCATACAGGCGGGGTCATCGTGGAGAACTCGGTTGAGCACATTGATGATCACATGTTTAGTCATGGATGAATGCTGGATAAGTACTGCTGCGACTGCTACTCCTATTCCCATGCCTAATATACCCATGCTGTGATGGGGTAAGCAAGTTTGTGCGTAGTTGCTTGGGCACTGCTCCACACCCTGCCTGGTACTCCTGTGCCTGCCCGGAGTTGAGCTGACCATAAGGCCCAGCACCGTGCCACGCACCGGCCGTTCTGGTAGAGCACGCGACCGTCCAGGGAGAGTACAGTGATGATGCATGACGCATGGGACAGCGCCACATGGGACAACTGGAGGCTCCATGTCAGGCCCGCCAGACTGCACGGCATGAGCACAGCTCACCGTGTTTGTCCCTCCATGGTGCATGCTTGCAGGCAGCTATTGAGCTGGCTTGGTGCAGGATGCTAAGCAGGTAAGGAGCTCTCAGCAAATGTCACATGGAGCAGGGTGCCAGCTAGAGAAAGCAGGCCACAGCTACCAGAGCAGGTGCTCAGCTGCCTGCAGAGCACAGACCCCACGCTTCACAGCTAACACAAACATGCAGGATCATCAACCACATTATGCGCCCGCAGCGCACCACTGCATGTCAGCAGCGCACACACCACCGCGCGCCTGCAAGCCACTCGAAGGCTGAGCGGCTGGGGCGGGCTGTACATTCTGGAAGGACGTCCAGCCTTGGGTCCCAGGACCCAATGTGTTGCTGGTGACGGGTGCAGTATCCCCTGTGCTAAACCCACGGATGAATGTCTGGGACACCGCTCCATCATCTGCAGGCACTCAATAGATAATATCCCAAGTCACGTAAGCATGCAACTGAGAAAGCCAGTCTCAGTGGCTGTAGGCAGGCCGGTCTGCGGGCTTGCTGAACAGCAGCCACATGCTGCATGCATGTGATGGCAGTCGCTTGCTGGCCACATGCTGCATGCACACTGGCTACTGCTGCGTGCATGCGTGCCAATGCTAGTCGCACCTTGAACCATTACATCCCATGCCCCCGCATGAGAGGATGGGAAGTGGTTGAGGCCATGCAGCCCGGCTGTGTCCATGCGCATGGGTGGTGCTACCCGCAGCTCTAACCGCCTGAACAGCATCATCACAGCCGGCTCGAGCCCAAAGCCGCCCACTGCCAGATGACAAGCTGCCATCTGAAGCTGGAAGAAGCCCTCGTGAGGCATTGCGACCACGGGGCCCCAAGGCGCTGCCCGGCTGCCGGGCGGTGCCCTTGTCGCATGGAATGCCGGGACGAAGTGGGTGTATCCGCATGGCCTTTGCCCAGACAGCGTGGCCCGCAGCACTTCATCCAGCGTGAGCACGAGGGAAGGGTTGGTGCAGATGTGTCGCGCCACCAGCGCGGTCGCCTCGCGGGGGCTGCGTACGCCCAGGAGCGCGCAAGCGGCCGCAGTGGCGAATGCGGCGGCCAGCCGCGTGCCATTTGAGGTTCCAGCCTGTGGCGCAGCGCGTGCAACAACAGCGGGGATCAAGGTCCTGCACCTGACATTGTGGTTTGAGTGCCGGCAGCGCCAGCAGCGCGCCGCTGAAGGCACGCCGTATGCCAACGGGCATGCATCCCTAGCCGGCGCTCAGCAGCGTGTGCTCGTGCTGGCGCTTTTTGTTGTGTTTCAACTTGCACAAGACACTTGGGATGTGTGGCAAGCAGGCAGGAGAGGTGTGACACGCAGGCAGGAGATGGTACAATATGCCGCAGCGCGCGCTGCTCCATGCACTGCCATGCACAGTCCCATCAATGACATCATACCACATAGGAGGAGGCGAGCGGCTCTGTATTGTTCATGCTTGACTCCATTGCATTGAGTGCCCCACTCTCCACCGAGGTCTTGTCCTCCTGCAACCAAATGCCGCATGTGTACTTCAGAACACATGTGATCGTACTGCACCAGGCCACCAGCTGGGCAGTACAGGGAAAGGGCTAGGTCGCTCCCGATGTGCTCCGGAAGCAAAGCATCTGCCGCAGCCGTAGGATGGGATGGGCTCTTGAATAAACTCAATTGTGGAGGATAGCCATGTTCCATGCATGTGCGCAGGGCCTCTCGGCGGCAGGCTGGCGAGCAGCAGTCATGACGCCATTTGAGGAATGTTGCTGGGGTCTGTGCATGACGTGCATGAGTATGCCACACACACGAGCCAGCCACTCACCCCAAATGTGGATGCCTTGGTCACACCTGTCCTGAAGGAGGAGGATGTGTTAACTGTGTAGGCAGATAACGCTGACGTGGGCATCTGCAACCCTGTGTCGTGCACATATAACCGTGATGGCTGCTGGCCTGCGCCCGTGGCCTCACCCATGCCCACTTTAGATGGCAGGCCACCACTGCCACGTGCGCTCATGCTCAGCACACTGAGCACAGAGCCAGAGGAAAACCTGGGAAGGGACGAGCCCAAGGGCAATTCACTGAAGGGCCCGCCTCCAGTGCTGCTGTGGCCTGCCCAGATACCAGAGCCCACACCACTGGGAACACCCACACTGCCTCCCAGCCCTGTAGGTTGGCCAATGGAGGATGCCATGGTGCTTGCTGGTGTGCCAGGCACTCGGGTGGGACAGGAGATGGCTGAGGAGCTGGGCCCCCGGACCTGGGTGATGGGTGCACAGTTGTCCATGGGCACACATTCTTCAGTATCGGGGCTACTCTCAGTAGCAGTGTTGGGTGGCAAGGCTGGTAAGGGCTGTTGAAGCATGGCTGGGGGCGCAGCGGTTCGGAGGTGGGGGCCCACAGCAGAGCTCAGAGTGGCTTGTGTTGATGGGGTGCTGCTCTTTGGCCCCGAAGTCCCGCCAGTCCCACCTGAGTGGTCTTGGGGCATGGTCACACTTGACGGCTCCTGGGAATTGCGTGACCACACACTGACCGATGCATTGGTTTCATAGATCGTGCCTGAGGAGTTAAGCATGGGTGCCTGCTGCCGTGCTCGCCGCCGGCCCAAGCTGCTGCTGCCCGTCATGGTATTAGGCGCGCCTGCTGTCTGCATGGAGGCCGCATCTCCTAGCACCCCCGCATCAGGTGGCAGGCCCATGTTAACTGCATTCTGGGCGGCAACAAGCAACTGAAGGATGGATGTTGTGTGACGTCCAACGCTGCTACCGCTGCTGGCTCCAGCGACAGACGATGCACTGTTAGCAGCAACGGAGCTGTCGGGCCAGGCACCTGACAGGTGACCAGCACTGCCTTGCCTCCCACTGGTGGATGGCCCAGCACTGCCCTCCCCTATGCTACTGCGTGTCTCCTCCCCATCCAGCCCACCTGCTGCCATGCCCTCCGGCACAACCGGCAGCCGGTTACGCCCCATGGACGCATACATACTGGAGGGCGCCCCTGGCATGTAGCCCACTGAACTCTCAGCTGAGCCCGAACCGCTGTGGGACCTGTGCTGCTGGCCTGTGGGGCCGAGCGGGGGAGAGGTCATGGCTGCAGCGGCCTGTCCAGCCCCCAACATGAACTCCTCAGCCAGCGTTATGCTGCCTGATGGGAGCAACTCTGCCCTACCTGTGCGTGTGGCACTGGGTGCTGCTGAAACCGCAGGTCCAGGCGGCCCTACAGGCCCTGTGTGTGCACTCCCTGGTTGCGCTTGCGCGCGCAACACTGTGGGGGTGTCCAAGGTACGTGGCCCTGTGCTGTCCGGGGGCATGTGGAACAGGTAGTGCAGCAGTGCTAGGTCCTGGGTGCGAGAGCCAGGTGGCAGTGCTGAAGTGTTCAACGCGGCACTGGTACCCGGGGTCTGTGTGCCACCGCCGCCCCGGCTTGAGCTGCCAGTGCCGCCTGTAAGTGGCCCAGTCACCACGGATACTAGAGAGGAGGTGGAGGTGGATGGGTCATTGGCAGCCGCTGCTGCCAGGGCCACAGCCGCTGCGCGTGCACACACACATACACACATTGCCATGTTTCAATGTCGCATGTCATAAGTTAATAAGGCAGCATAGGGCACAGCGGCTTGCACGTGCTGCACCAGGCGTCGCATCGCAAGCGACAACACACGCCGCCATGTCAGGGCCAGCACCTGTTGCGCACGAAATGTACGGCAGGTGGCGTGGCATGCAGCATGGCAGCTGTGTTGAGCCCAAGTGCATGACTCGCTTTGTAGCACCCATCGGCATGCAGCGCACGCACCAAGCTCGATAGGGGTGGCAGGGTCACCCCTTGCGCCAGCTGGCCCTCGCAGCTGCTGTACCGTGGAATGCAGGTTCCGTAGGAATGCTACCACATCCTCCTTGCTGAATGCCCCAGCGCTGCCTCGCAGCGGTGCATGCCTGGGTGTGTTGGACCGTTCACCTCCACCGTGGCCATAGCTCGCCAAGCTGGCACGGGAGTGGGGACCAGAAGGCCGGAAGGATGTCACACTTCGCGGGAAAGTGTTTTGCACCGCTGTGTGCGTGCTGCGTGCGCTGTGAGGGCCGTCCGGGGGGTCGCTGTCGTGTGACTGGCTTGAGAAACGGCCAAATGTGGCCCGGTGTGTGTCAGCCGCCTGTCCTGGAGCGGGTCGCCCGGTGGTCCCACTTGGATTGTCAGGCGTGAGACCAGCCACCGCAAGTGCCACTGCCTGCTGCAAGTTGAGGAGCACTTGTGACTTGCGTGCGCGATAACCATTCTGGGCTGACAGGTCGTGGGCAGTACTTGAACGTCGCAGGCCACGCGGGGGGCGCGGGCCCTTGGCTTTGGACGTGCCTGCAGCTGTGGCTGTGGTTGTGCCCTCTGGTACTGTTGCGGAGGTTGAGCTGCGCCGCATCCCAGATGTGTTGCCCACGCTGCCTGCGCCCGCTCGTGCCTCTGGCTGTTGCTGGGCAGCGGATACACGCCGGCCAGACCCCTGCTGGCCCCCCTGGCCCCCCTGCTGAGATGCTTTCACCTCTGCAAGCGCCTGAGCCGCTGCACACATCAGGGGCAGCTCGGTGCTGCGTGTGGGCAGGAGGCAATGAGCACACAGCATTGTTGAGAAAGTGCACGGTCCCCAGCACGCAGCGCGCCCATGGTCCCGAAGGTCCCAACTGCACACTTTGCTACATGCTGCACGCACCTCGTGTGCTTGGTGCTCAGGAGTTCGTCTGGTGGGCCAGCCGTGACTCGTGCAACAATGACACATAGGCCGCTGTTGTTCAGGGCTGTTGTGAGCGAACGTGTGGTCACCAGTGGGATGCTTTGCCCTGCAGATCATGGGGTTTGCCCGGGTTTATTAGCATGGTGATGGTTGCCGCGGTGGGAAGCCCCAAAAAAACTGGGCGCGGTGGCAGTTGCACAGGCACATTCACAGCAGCATGCGAGGCTCATGCATGGCGCCTTTCACAGCATTTGCAAAGGCTTGGCATGGCATTGATGGGTTAGCATGGCAGGATCTTTGCCGTTGACGTCCATACCAGGCAGGGGTCCATGACTGCCAGGCAGCGGTGCCGGTGATGCGGGGGCTGGCATGCACCTGATACATGGCGTGCCCTGCATCTCACCTGGCATGCCGAAGAGCGTGCCTGCGACAGTGCAGCGCGCGAGGACAGAAAGCACGTCTGGTAGGGCTTGGCCAACCTCCTGCTGCCGCTCGTCAGAGCTGTGTTTTGCTTGAAAGGCAGCTGCAGGTGCTGGCTGTGGCGGTTGGCCCGTTGGACTCGCTGTTGCTGGCACCGGCTTGGCACTGGTGCTGGCTTGACGGTGCTGGCTTGACGGTGCTGGTGCCACAGCAAATGGCACATGTGGCTGGTGTAGTGGTGGCCGTGGAAAGGAAATGGTGTCCGCCTCCCTCGCTGCTGCTTGGGATGACCCGTTGGGTGCTGTTGATCTCGCAGCTGCCACTGGACCTGTGCTGTGGTCTGCATGCATTGTGCTTGCATGCACATTCGTCATGGGGACGCTCGCAGCTGAGGGAGCCGTGAATGTCGCAGAGCTGGTCGCTGCCACGTTGTGGGGCCCTTCATGTTCTCCGGGTTCAGGGGTATGTGTTCCCTGCCCCTGCTCGTGTGCACGACTGTCTGTCTGCAGACGCTTCCCATCTTGCTCTACGCAATCGTCGCACAAATTCACAAATGTTTGTTCACAGATGATCTTTCACAGCCATGGTTGCAAGCAAGGCCACCCCATGCAGCGCACCTTGGGTACCCGATGAGGCCTTCACTCGTAGTTTGGGCGTGAACAGCTTCTGCCACCATGGTTGCACCAACTTTGCGCTGGCCTCTGGCCCCGCAGGACCCTTGCGCTTATCTCGTCCCATTACAAAGATGCGCGCCGGGGCACGACAGCGTCAACACGTCATGTGGACCATGCCTTGTTTCAACACATGCAGTTACCCCCAAACAGCACACGTCTTGCATATTTATACAGCTAAATCGGTGCGCGAACCATTATCACAGCAGGTATCTTGGAGTGCAACATGTCTGATTCGACCACACGCTGCAAGCGCGAATGGCATGACTACAGAGTGTGCGCAACCGAAAAAATGGAAACAAATGGGTTCGTTGAAGTCGTGTTTGTCAGAGCGCAGATCTGTTTGTTTGACAAACAGATTGATGTTGACTGCTAATACTGTACATAGGTATGCAGCAGGTGTGCAAGATGTTGATCATGTTGCAAGGAGGGACGTAGGAGGATCTATGAAGCGACGACGACCCCAAGCCAGGACCTATGCCCTGACACGTGAAGGCCGGGAAATATGAGCAGCACCTCTGCAACAAGTTTACCGAAGCGGCCCCCTACGGTGCAGGCGGCCGTGTAGCTGTCACGCGCACACTACGCGTCGTGCGGGTGTTGATGTGCAGCACTGCGAGCTGCGCAGCCCTGCAGCTGTGATGCTGAATGCAAGCGGAGGTAGCCCCAATGCTCTGACGCAACGGGTTACAGTGCTGTCATGTCCCGTCCCTAATGCTGCCGCAAGCCAGCTTCGCCTCGAACATTTGTTGGCTGCTCTTGTCAACTGCAGCCTGCACTTACAATACTTTGAAGACAAAGACAGTTCACATAGTTGACGGCAACCCCCCTGAAATCCTGCTGAAATCCCCCAAAACTGATCTGACAGCACCAATCACAACCCGTGCCGCCATCTCTTAGGCCACCTCTCACGTTCCTTATTCCAGTCCGTTGCGGGTGTTGCGCAACCCATGCACGAAGCACCTGATCTTGTGTGCACGCTCTGAGCCGAGCGAACCCATGCAGTATGCAACCAGCATCAGCGCACGCTTTGTACAGCAGGCATGTATGGAGGAAAAGTCCTGGGACAAATCAGCACCTGAAGAGCCAACAAAGCATGGGCTAGTGGCGCCCAGAGTTCAAAAGAGCCCCAAGTGATACTATTGTTGCCGAGTAGGCTGGTGCCTGGGTTTGCGGTACCACAGCCGGTGACAGCGAGTCTTCAGAGATCTCTTCTGTGCGCTTGGCAGTGCCACGCTGCCGCTGCATCGAAGCTCCCCCTGCCTCCTGTAACCCTGCCGCCTTGCCCTCGCCGTCGTTCGCCATGCCTGTCCGCAGGCGCAAGCGAGGCCCTGCTGCCAGTGGTCTGCCATCCCCACTCCCAGCAGCAGCACCGGGCGAATCGTGCCCCAGCAAGATACGGCCCGCTGGGTCCCTGGCCTGAGACAGCGGTGAAGGAACAGCCACACTTGTGGCGCGCGGCATGGAGCCCGGGCGGGGCATTCGAGAGGGTGACGTCACCTGCATCACACCTTCACCCACACCGTGGCTCTCAGCCACAGCAAGCATGCTGGAGCGGGCGCTCAGGACACTTGGGGAGCTGGGGCAATCACTGGATCGCCGGTTGGTGTCCCGTGACGCTAGGAATGGGCCTGGCTCCAAGGGGGCCACCGCCTGCATGAGGATTGGCTGAGCTGGCGTACGCGCGCCATGGCGATGTGTACTGCCAAGCAGGTGCAGCCCTGCAAGGCTGCCTGCTGCAAAGCCAGGTTGGAGGCGGGCGAGTGGAGAGAGGATGAATGAGCCGCTGCCGCCCTCTGCGCGCTGCAGGGGCCTGGAGGGGCTCACGCGTGGAACGTCCTGGAACGACACCTTCAGGGGCGCACTGCTGGGGGCTGTGTAGGAGCCCCTGCGGCGCCGGGGAGTTCCAGTATGTGGGGCATCCTCGCCCTGCAGCGCGCGTGCTGGGTTGGCGTGCCGCCCAGGCAAGACGCTGGACATGGACACGGCTGCCTGGCGCATTTGTGAGACGATTGCCGACGCGGATCCTAGACGCGGCTGCGGCAGCCGGCTCACCGACGGCGTGCGTGCGGTTGTGCTTTGCCGCTGCTGCTGCTGCCCCTCGCTGTCCCGCTCCGCATCACCCTCCCCCTCTGCCTCGTCCCCCACACTGCGCTTCCGAGAGAGCAAGTGGGACATGCGCGCACGCATGGCGCCCAGGCGTCCTGCCAGCATGCCAGCCTCCCGAGCTGTTGCGTCCCCTGGTGCTGCAGCAGTAAGCTGAGCTGGTGCATCGGTCGGCGGTGAAGCAACAGGCTGGGGCGCCGACCGCACTTCACCCGACTCCAGACTGGCTCCACTCTGTGGCTGTGCTGCATGCAAGCCAGACCCATGAGAAGCAGCATCAGGTGCCACAAAGCCATGCTCATTGGGGCTCATCCCTTGCCAGCCGTTGGGCATGCCGCTATGGCTGTGGCTGCTGAACATGGGGTCTGCTTCATGCAAGGACGTGGGGAACCTGCTCTCCTCGGGGATGGTCTCGTCTAAGAGGTCGCCAGTCCTGCCGGTCGCGTATAGATGTGAACCTGCTAAGCTGTCTCCACACTCATAGACTATGCCACCACTGGCTGTTGCCCGCTGCGTCGCCATCTGGGCACTGAAGCGAGTTGTGGACAGTGCAGAGTGGCCCCCTGTCGAGCTGTTGCCTGGGTCCTGGCCTGCTAAGACTGGCGGACCCCGCACCGACACAATTGGCACACATTGAGTGCCTGAGCCGCTCCCTGCCCCAGCCCCTGCCCCAGGCCCGAGGCCAGCCCCAGACAGGCTGCTGGAGGTGCCAAACATGCCAGCAGCACGTTCCCGGTCATGCACACCCAAGCTCGCCGCATTCGTGCTGGGCAGCACATTACCAAAGGCTTCTGGGATGGCTGGGCCCTGCGCTGCGCTGTTGCCCCGAGTGTTGCTCAGACTCCCGGTGTGTATGCCGCCGGCGTGGGATCCGAAGCTGCCTGCCCAGCTGGATGCAGACTGCACGGCAGCGGCCACGACAGATGTCATCCGGCCGGACATTGCACGCTCTTTCTGTGCGAGTGCGCTGCTGGACGGCCGCTGTAGGCCAGGCAGTTTGCTGGGCAGCTGCGGATGCAGCTGCGGTGTTGATGCTGGTGGCGTGCTCATGATGCTCTGGTGGTTTGAGGTCACTGCAGCAGACTGGCTTGATGGTGAGGCAAACTGGCTTGCTGCTGAGGCAACAACCGCCGTGTTGGCGTTACTGGGCCGTGGCAGGAAGAACGACTTGCGCCAGTTGCGGGTGGGCCCGCTGTCATGCCGCCCCGCACCCGTCCGTTCATCCAAAAACCACTCACTGCAGCAAAAGATACGCATGTCAGGCACGCAGCAGTCAGGCACTGCTTGGGGCTGGCGGCGCAAGTGCACCTCCTGGCCCATCGCAGCACCCCATGCCATAACTAGAGGTCGGGGCATAATATTACTTGAGCCAAATCTAATGTTATTATAATATTATGTAACAAGTTCCGACCCCTTGTCATAACCACTGATCAGCAGGCAGGAACAGGCAGCAGCAGGCTGATGCAGGCAGCAGCAGCAGGCCGCACCTGCACAGGTTGTCCTGGTCCACAAGACTGCATAGGTAGGCATCATCTCCTAGCCCCGCTGCAAAGCTGTTGGACCCACGGGCCCGCAAAGTGATGGGCACCAGCACGATGTGTTGGTTACGAAGGGCGGGGCCGTTGGCTCCCGGCAGCGCGACAGGGCGCAGTGCGCCCGGCGCAGTGCCAGTGGCTGGTGTGTGAGCTCGTGGTGTGCCTGCTGCAATCGCTGCCGCAATAGCCCCTGCCACAGGACCTGTGTTTTGCTGGGCCACAGCCCCAACAGCAATCCTTGGCATGTGACCCGCATGGTTGCGGGGCACCCTACCGTGGAGTGTCTGTGTTGTGGGCGCGAGTATTGGCTGCTCTGCTGATGGTTGCAACCCAAGCGCGCCTCCAGTGCTCAACATCCCGGCAACCGGCTGTGCCATCGCCTCCTGCGACAGTGTGCCTGCCGCCAGCAGCATGTCATGTGCCTGAGCTGTGCTGTGGGATGGTGAAGGGCCTGCGGCAGGAGAGTGGGCCTTGGATGACTGAGCATCCTGCTGGGCTACACTGAAAGGCAGCGGGGCCATGGTCATGCCCCCGTGAGCCGCGCCAGCAACCCCTTGGACCCCCTTGCCACCGGGTGTCTGACAGCTGGCCAGAGGCTGGCCGTCATCACCCTGGGCCTGACCACCCTCAGCTCCTGCACCAGTGCTAGGACCTACTGGAAAGCGTGCAAACTGCCGAGGGCCGCCCTGCTGTGGCCACCCGCTGTTATCCCCACTGAAGTTAGACGGCCGACTCTGCCTGCTGAATGGCAGCACCACAGCCTGGTGTGACTGGCGGGCGGCCGGCAGGCCTGGCTGCAGCGGCAGCAGGGTGCCTGGGTCACCAGACAAGTCCAGGTGGTTCTGCGGCAGAGATGAGCCAGCAAACGTATTGTGGTAGGAAGAGGTGCCTGTCAGGGAGAGGTCAGGGATGGTGCTGCCACCAGCCTGCCCCGTGTGGGCCATGACAGAGTGGGCGTAAGGGTGACCAGGCACGTCCAAGACCTCAACAGAATGGCTGGGCTGATTCTCATCTGTAGGAACCACGGTCGTTGGGCCATAGCGGCCACTTGCGGCCAGATGCAGCACTGGCCGGCCTGACGACTGGCCCGAAGCAATCAATGAATGCAGTGGCGTTGCAGGGGCGGCAGGACTCATGGCGCCCCTGCCTGACATGAGCTCAGCTGCAGCTGCATGCAAGCCCTCCGTGTTCACAGACACTGAGTGCTTAGCCGCCAGGTTCATGTCCCCGCCCGCGGTCTGCTGTTTGAACGAGCTGCCGCGGCCTGACGTTGACTTGGTGTGTACGTGCAAGTTGGTCCGTGCAACCGCCGCCGTGTCCACCCCAAGCCCATCTGCTGGGCTCGCTCTATCAGATGGAGAACCCTCCTCTGGCAGGCTTGCAGCTGGGTGCATACTCGCATTTAGGGCCTCATGCTCGTCTGCCATGCTGGCCGCCAGAGCGGCGCGGCCCGCTGGCGGGGAGGCCACGACCATGCCTGTCAGCGCCAGCCGCAGTAGCTGCAGTGGGCAGAGCACACGCGCAGGTTTGAGCCACACAACGCGGCCGCTGGGCAGCCGCAAGCCCAGCCCGGCAACAAGGCAAGCATGGATCATCTCCTTCATAACAAGGCAAACAAACACCATGCGAGACGCAGGGCAGACATGGACCATCCTCCAGCATCCATCTTGCCTCTTGCAGGCATGCTTGCGTGCATGGCGATGCGTCACATGCACATGCAGCAGCTGGCAGCCACTCACATTGCGTGACTGCTGCAGCAGCCGCCCCTCATAGGAGACCCTGCCACTTGTTGGGGAGTAGGACCAGCGCAGCGGCCCATACACCACAGCGCCCTTGAGACGGGGGCCCGCGAATGCGATGCGTGGCAGTGTCCCAGGCGGCGTGTTGGGGCCAGGTGTGACCTCCACTGGCTCACAGTGCTCATGACGCAGCACGGTGTCCGACCATGCGTGCTGCGTCAGCCGCTGCTGCACAACCAGCGCCCATGAGACGGCTGCGTAGGCAGACGTGAAGGTGGCGGTTGCGAGCCCCTCCGCATTGTGTGTGAGGTAGCCCTTGTGGGTGAGGGCCACCTCCCGGGCCGTGACTGACATCTCACGCATCACCTCTTCCGCCACAGGGCCACCCTCTGCCTGTAGCAGCCCACGCGCCACCACCGCCACTGTCGCATGGGCACACGTGTACGTGGGGGCGTCGAGCGTAGGCAGTGACAGCAGGCGCGCGCGCAGCGGCCGCTGCTGCATCACGCGCGCCAGCAACTCCTTGGCATGCGCCATGTAGAACGACAGGGTTGGCTTGTCATGGGCTGCACTGCGCAGCTCGTAGTCCCCCTGCACATGAATGCAGCGCCACACACTCTGGTCACGAAAAACTTACTTTATGGTACGGTACATCATTGTAAGATGGACCAGGATGCCTGCCTGCATGTCAACAAGACATTCAGAACATGCCCCCCAACAGGACATGCTCTAGACTTGCTAGCTGCGGGTGAACATGCTTCTGATGGTTGCAAGACAACACGGATATGCAGCATGAAGCGCTAAAGCGGCACAACCCCGCGCACCATGTGGACAATGAGCACTCCATGCTTCTTGTCAGCCAAGGCTTCCAGGTTCAGTACAGCATGTGTCGCCTCAGTAAACACAACCTGGCCACCATTGCCCGCGTTGCTGATCCCTTTTGCAGCATCCAAGATCTCCCCTGTGTACTTGGTGCGCGCAGCCACCTGCACATAGGCCACAAACCATTCAAATCATACAGCCACTTCACATTTTAATACATCAGCTGCACAAAAGCTGGCGGTGCCACCAGCATACAGGTTTCAAAATCAGGCCCGTTGAATGGCAGGCTATCCCGCAGCAAGCTGAGTGTGCAGGCACATGCAGCCATGAGGCAGTGCCTGCCGTACTGGTCCTCCTGCCTGCGGCGTCTGCGAAGAGGAAGCATGCAATGCCTGACCCACCTCGCTATACACCAGATCCGTGTCATGCTTGAGCCCCGACGCAGCGCCCATGCGCACGCGCAGCCCGCGCCAGATCAGCTGGGCGCCATGAGCGTTGGCCCCACACGTCTGCCATGCGGCGGCGAGGCCTTGCCCAAACGTCATGCCCTGCATACAGCATGCCATGCAGATTGCTCAGGGCAGGGACAGCACCGGACTACCAACACAATAGCACAGGGGCTTTCTTGAGTTGGCCAGCCACAGCCTCAGGACCTGGCAGCCAGGAGGCTGCGGCATATCCTGGCTGAAGCACATCCTGGACGCATGCCGACAGAGTGAGGCTGGCATGTGCGCATTGTCGCATGTGCGCATCGTCCCATGCAGCTGCATGCAGGACCACCCACCTGTACTGCAGTGATCGGTGCCATCAGCTGCATCCCATTTGGAGAGAAGCCTTGACCATGTCCAGGTACGCCTTGACCAGGCCCTGGTGGTGTCATAGATCCTGTCGGTGGAATGCCCTTGTACTCACCAGCCATAAGGAGGCTATACGGCAATGAGACCGACATATTGGAGCGGAAGAGCCCTGGGTCCAGCGCCCCTCCCATGAATGAGTCGCTGCGCGAGGCGAGCCCTGCCGTTGGGCCTTCTGCCGCATTTTGCGCCATCATATGCGGTGTGCTGGCTCGTGGGATGCGCAACACAGGCAGCTCCTGGCTTGTGGCCATATGTGATGCGTGCGGCAGCGCAGTGGTTGAGTGATGGCGGTTGGGAGCGTCTGGGTACTGCGGCAAGGGGGCCAGGTTGGGGCCCAACCCCAAGCCCGGGTCGTAGCTACCTGCGGCATACTCTACATGCCCAGCTACAGTTGAGAAGGACTGCTGGCGGCCGCTGAGGGAGGCGGCCCCATCGTGAGATCCGTGGACAGTGGGCTGCTGTGAGCCAGAGTGATGTGTAGGGCCTGCGTGTACATCCTCATGCCCCGGCACATCGCCTGCCGATGGATGTGGCCTATGGCCCGGGCGATGACCGTCATACATCACTGGGAGGTTGGGCGGCAGCATCAGGCCCAGGGGCCTGCCGGCAGCTTGAAGGGAGGTCGTGGGAGGTGTGGGGCGGCTGGTGGATTGTGAGGCCCGGTGATGGGACAGGTGCGACAGTTCGCTGTGCTGCCGGCCAGACAACCCCAGGGTCTCATCCTCCAAGTCTGATGACTTCCAGATGAGCAGTGTCGACATGAGTGCTGACTTGCGGGAGGGGAGTCCTGAGCCAGCGCCAGCTGCTGCCCCACCGCTCGCCTCTGCAGGCACGCCCTGGCTCTCTGTACTGCGCCTGAGCCACCACCTGGGGGTGATGGGCTGCGTCTGGCTGGCAAAGCCTGGACCAGGATTCGACGCACACGCATTGGCCATATGGCCGCCTGAGACAGTCCCCAGCTCAGCAACCGCAGGCCAGCCTGCCCCAAGGGGCCCATCCAGCGAGACCCCTGGCATCGGGGGTGGCAGGGCTGCGTCCCACAGCGTGCGACCTGTGCCTGCTGTGAGGCTGTAAGCATTCCGGCGGCGGATGGATGGCCCTTTCCAACCACCCCATCCGTGGCTGCTGCCTGAAAATGGCTTCAGTGCGTGGTCCATCGCATGTTGCAGGTTGACACGGGTGCGCAGCCCACCTGACAGATCTGCTGGGACAACTGTATCTGTGCCCAGGCTGACAGTTGCGTTCTGCTTGCTGGACTGGAGCGTCCGTCCACCATGGCCTGCCTGACCCTCCGTGGCCTGCGCAGTGCACCACGATCAGCCCAGTGGTCACCACACATTATGCACAGGCAGTACACTGTGCCACGGCATATGGGGCTACGAGCTCGAGCGGGGTACCTTTGCAGCCGTGATCAATTGCTCACACACCAGGCACAGCAGGCCTTCAACCGCAGTTTAATGCTGGAGTGCCCAGCCTTACCTTAACGTACACAGGCGTACATAAAGGGTGCTCCAACAGCTCTGGCGGCCAGTCCAAATCCAGCAGGGCTCGCTGCGTGTCTAGGCAGAACTCAATGGCAGACTCTGGGCTCGCAAAGGCAATGATGAATGAGTCGCCTGCGTGCATGGAAGCCGCATACGCAGGTCATTCACACGCAGGTCAACCATGCTTCCGCTTTGCATATCTCGCTCCGCACATGCACACAGCAGCTCTTTTGAACCTGGATGTGGGAGTATTAGCACAATCCTGAGCTCCAGTCGCACCTTCCGTCTGACTCTCATAACCGCTGTGTTTTGTGCTGCACTTGCGCATGCATCCGTGATGCAGGTTCCACACCTGTGAGATGCAGTGTGTGTGGATGTGTGTGAACTTGTGAGGGTGTGTGGGTGGGTGGTTGGAGGTGGGGGCCGCCAGTTGTTCCAACTGTCATGCATGCCTGGAACTAGCAGTTGAAACCAGGGATGGGGAGCAAAGGAGGCACAACTTGGGGATGCATGCTGCACACAGCAGCAGGCTCCTGAGGTGCAAAGCAGCAGCATGGTTCACTCACCACATCCATAACATCAGCTTCCAGGGCCTCCCACTGCAAAGCAGGGCAAGGCATGTCGGCAGCATGCCTAGTGAGATGCCAGCAGAGTGCACGCATCTGAAGTATGATGGCTGCAGATATGTTCATGCGATGCCTGCAGACTGCACATCCTTTGTTGCATTGCCTGCATGCCCTACACGCCCAGGCCATGCATGCATACGTGCGCATGCCTGCACGCACCAGATCAGTTGATCGCTCCACATCTGTAACTACCAAAGTGGTCCCAGGGCCTCGGCCAGGTGGCTGCACAGGCCCCAGCCCTGCAGCACCCTTAAACAGCACCCGCATCAGCCGAGCCGCACAGGAGCTGCCAGTCATGCGGCCGGGCATGCCCTCCTTGCCAGCCAGCTGCATGCCCAGTGATCGATACATGACCAGAATCACAACAACCAGGACCACAAAGACGCCAACTGGCACTGCCACCTGTACAGCAACCATCACTGCATCATGGCCCGAGCTTGAGCTGGCTGCAATGTCTGGCTGGCTGGGAGGAGGTGGGTTGGGCGATGGCGATGGCGGGGGTGGTGGATGCCACCCAATCGTAAAGCGGTACGTGTCTCTGATTTTGTTGAAGTCTGCGCAAGGGCAGTCAAACGCAACACAAGTTGTGGCACTGCGGTATTCCACAAGGTTGAGGTTAGGAGTAATGCAAGCCACATGTTCTGATCCAGGCAGAGGCTGAAGCAGTACAGAACGCGGTACACGCACCTGCACTGCGGGGGTCAAAGGCTGATCTCAGCAGCGTGTCAGCCGCTGTCATGGCTGATGGGATGCGTGATTCCCCCCCGGCCACAATCTCGCGGTACAGGTTGCCCAGGCCGACACGGTAGGTGGGTGCATTGGGAGCGCGCAGCTGCACGTACCAAGCGGCATCACGCAGAGGCAGCCAGCGAGTCAGAATACTGGTACATGAGACACATGTGTACATCTCTCACTTAAACGTCCATTGCCAAAAGCAGGTGCGCACGCAGCAGGGGCATTGGCCACAGGGCAGGGCCATACCTCCAACACGCTGTTGGGGTGCTCCTGGGCAGCGCGAACCACTCCCAAGAATTCCTGCGCTGCCTGAGCGTTGTAGCCTGCAGCTGTCCACCGGCCTATGTTTGCAGGGTCAAAGTGCTCGTTCCTGCAGCACACATTGCCAAGTAGTCAAGGGAACAGGAGGTCAGTGCGAGGCAGTGCTGTGGGTTTGGAGCAGACCATGCAGGTGTGTAACACGCTCAGAATGCATCAGTCCTGCAATCACAGGCAGCGCATTGACAGGCAGGCAGGAGCATTCTATGTACCTGAATGGACCCAGCTCTGACAAAGGATTGAGCACCAACTCCCAGCTGAAGATGGGGCCGGCCATAAAAGCATAGAGGGAGTACAGGCGGCGCTGCATGATCTGTGGAGTGCGCACAAAAATGCCTGCAAGCAAGCAAAGGTGCAGCAAAGGGTCTTGAATACCTGTTACGTTGATGTACTATGGGCATGTGACTGCTGTGTGTTGTGCTTGCTAGGCGGCGGCACCCACACACTGCAGCATGCAGCCCAGGGTTTCCCCGCGTGCATATTGTATCATGTACAGCGCTGCCGGCATAGTGTGCCGTGCACTGCCCGTTGATGTCAAGACATGCTGTGGCAGTGTATTTCTATCAGTCCGGCAAGACATACTGAGTTCTATCTACCGTAGCATGCAACCTGTGTACAGCTATGGGCAATCAAGCAACAAATAAGCACAGGTACACGCCTATCCAAACGCAGACGGCTGTGATGTGCCATGGGGTGCAGCCACTCAGTCCCATCGTATGGTGCAGCAGGTGTAGCAGGACACATACGACATGTGCTTTAACGGCAATCACTCATGCGCCATGATGGGCGTACGATGTAACCAACACAAACATAGGAATTGATGCACTAGTCTCCTCACCTGCTGAGATTGATCCCAAAGGGAAGAAAGGAGCGCGGTTGACCCAGGCTGGCGCAGTGACAGGTGTGTCACCAGGGGCTCCAAACAGAACTTGCTCCTCTGTTGCGTACGGGCATATGCTGGCGGTGCAGTTCACGAGGTTGCCTGTTGTGCGATCCAGCACTTGGGTGGAGCCTGGGAGTGGTGCGACTCGTGCCGTGCTGCGGACCCGGCTTGAAGAGGACAGGCTGTTTGTCTTGAACTGGCCTGAGAACCCCACTGAGAAGGCACACTTGCCCAACAGAAACGTTGCTGCGCACGAGTGGACGGTAAACGATCCAGCCAGTCAGCAGAGGCGCATGCCAGAAGATGACTGACAGTCAGACACACCTCAGCACAGTGCAACAGCGACACAGTCACTGCGGCCGCAACTATCCCGTTGCTGCAAGCCATGCAGGACGTACTGTGGACAGGAGAGCATGAGGTGATGTCGTTGTAATGGGAGTACTTCATAAGCCCTGAGGCAGGACAGGCAGCAAGGCAGTACATGAGCTTTGAAGCAGGACAGGCAGTACACAAGCTTTGAGGCAGAACAGGCAGTACAAGAGCTCTGAGGCAGGACAGGCAGCACATGGGCTCTGTGGCAGGACACTGTCTCAGCTGTCTAGGTCAGATGGCGACAGTACACCCGCGTTGCGCTGTCACCACAGTCACTGTGTCCTAAACTTTGTGTTCCAAGTCATGGCATGACCCATATATGCGGAGGCTAACAGCAGAGTGCACGGCATGTGACGGCTTGAGCGATGTGTGCTGCATGGCTTACCCAGCATCGTCTCCAGCGCTGCTGCCATGGCTGCGTTGTTCACAAGCGGCTCCATGGTCAGGGGGTCAAAGTACGTCCCTTCCCTGGTACCTGTGGCCTGGATGAATGTCGCCCAGATGGCGGCAATGTAAAAGCCAGCAAAGCAGCCTGGAGCCAAATGGAGGCAGATGCCTGCATCGGGCTTCCCATCACCTGCAGGCAGTGCAGTGTGATTAGGCAGGTGAATGGGTGTGTTCAGGTCCGGCAGCGTGGAGCTGGTGCTTTGGCCCTCCCATGCCTTCCCCTCAGTGCTCATTGATTGGATGCTGAATTGGGATGGCGGATCGCTGTAGCTTCCGAGATCCCGATCATGTGCAGGACATGCGGTACAGCGGTACAGCAGTCCACGTCACACATTACATGTCCTGGTGTTGCATATGTAGTGCTATTCATCTGTACAGCCACCTACCATCCATGTCCGTGCCTGCGGCCAAACAAGCAGCAGAGTCACCATCAGGACACCACCGGGACATGATGGGATGTGTGATTTCCACAGTGCCAGCTCGACATGTGCTCAGCAATCTGACAAAGGATGCAGCACGTACCGTTGGTTGCTGCAGCTGCCAGGATTAGCTCATTCCATGTGTTGGGAACATTGATGCCCTTGCCAGCCAACACGTCGGCCCTGCATCAGGTGGAACCAGAAATCACATCAGGTTCAGCTCCAGCATAACAGGTGGGGGCGGAAGGAGGGGCGGGGCGGGGTGGGGGTTTGGGGACAGGCGCGCCGTTTTTTTCAAGCGGCTGCTAGTGTGAACAGCTTGCAAGATTCCCAGGATCAGCAGGGCAACCATGCAGGGCCACAAGCGGACTGATGGCATGATCACACCAACTCATACCTGTAGTGCAGCTGCAGCATCAAGCCTCCCAAAGGCAGTGCAGTGATCCGTCCGTCTTCGGTGATGGCTGCAGGCGTGCATGCAGCACGTGCTCGGTTCCAGCATTTCGCAAGTGGCAGTACAGCGGCATGCAAAGCCGAGGGGTCGCAGAAAATGGCTGTGGCCTGGGTGGAGAGCACATGGCGGGCTGGTGCTCCTCAACCACAGCATTTTGCAAGTGCCCCCCCCCCCCCGGCCCTGCTGCTTCAGCAGCGCCCACAGGTACCCACCCAGCAGGAATATGCATGCCAGGAGGCTGCCAAAAGAAAGCAAACCGCAGGAGCATGGGCACCCGCAAGCAAGCCAGGCCAACGCGCGCCAGATCGTATCCACACGTCACGTCACAGACACATTTCGGCATTCGAAAGTAACCAGCCAGAACACGCCATCCCACAGCGCACATCCAACCTGCCAAACCCCCTTTGCCTCTGTCGCTGTTCGCCTGGCTTACGGCAGACCGGGCGGGACGTTGCAAACCCATGCATCCCCATGCTCTTTGCAAACCTGCATCACGGTAGAAGTTGATGATGTTGCTCCACTTCAGGGTTGCATCACTGATCACCAGCTGCGTGACATCTATGAGCTTCCGAGATGCACCGAGTGACCCCAGTGCAATGGGGTCTATCACAACACCCTCCAGGTCGAAGCCATTGTACCAAAAGGTGGTGTTGCTTGAGCTGGCAAAGGCTGCAATGCTGGTGCCCCAGTCCAGAAAGCTGCACGTGCAAGCACGGAAAGGTGTTAGCCAGTACATAATGTGAGCAGCTGGGTCTGCAATGGCACAGTTGATGGCAGCTTGCTTGCACAAGTGCAGGGGTCCTACCATGCGCATCTAACTGGGTGATGTTGATAACGCTTTGGGCGGTCGATCACACTGTCATTGACAGGCCCAGTGGCCCACATAAATACGTAGGCCTCGTGAAGTGCACACACCTGATACCAACAAAGTTGACTGCAGGCGGTGGGGACTGTGGTGGGGGCTGAACGAGCGCATCCAGCTGGGCCACAGCCGGTGGTATGACCCTATAGATGCCCAGTACAGGAGTCAGCACATGCACCACCTGCATGGCACGCATTCCATTAGCACGGGGTGCGCAGTTTGGTGCATCAAGTACGGCGTTTGAACACTTTGGCATGCAGGTGAAGTCGCAGGTGGTTTACCCAACACCACACATGCTTACAGCTGTATACCGAAGAGCATGGCACATGTTTCGCCACTGTGCACCTGGATGCCCTCTGATGCGTCTGGCAAACACAATGGCTGGGCCATGCGGCGTGTTGCATGGTGCACGGCGCATGGATACTAAGTGCCGCACCTGGGAACCTGAATCGACACAAACCCTGACTAGCTGGTCCAGCTGCTCTATCAGCGTTTGGTTTGACAGGCCCTGGTTCACTTCATCGCACCTGCAGACAAACCACACATGACTGGAACTCGGTATGCAGTGCATGCAGTAAGTAATCTGTGCTGGCATGAAGCTGTGCATGGGTCAACTTGCATGGGAGACCCACTCTGCACCAGGCTGCAGGCCAGCAATTTATCCTGCACGTCCCGACGGAAGCAGCTGATGATCGCTTCCTGGTGCCACTGGCATGCTAGCGGTTCCTTGGAAAAAAGGAACTGTGGAATCCATCCCATACGCGAGACGGCCTTCGGTGTTCGACTTACCCTTGCGCCACAAGTGGAAGGTATGCCTGTATGCACGCGCTGGTATCACCGAGCGCTGTGCCCAGATAGCTGCTGTTCTGGGCCTCAACCACATGCACAACCAGCCACAGCGCAAGCAACGCTGTGGCAAAGGTCGGCCCCCTCATCCTGCCCTGCTGTCTTGACACATTATGCGCCTGGGCGCGCTGCGCCTCATAACTTAATCATCGTCATGTACCGTAATAACTTCTTGCTGGAGCGCATGAAAGCCCTCAAGCACCGTGTCTCACAGCAGTTCATCATTGGTCGTTGGTGGCTTGATTCTTTGTTTTATGCTGGCCACATGCAATATTGCATCATGTAATACTGCCATTTCCACCGAGCTTATGATCAGCTGCTTGACAACGGCTTACATGAACCGTGACCTCCTGGTGCATCGCGGCCAAGCACAGCGGGATATCGCACGTGCATTTGAATCAAAACTGTGCAAGAACGAAGATGAGAGCCAGCTTGCGTCAACTTGCAGGAATAATACGGCTGCGCATGAACATGGATGTCTTGGATGAACATATCACGCTGCGAGCATGACCTGCTCTGCCGTGTTTCTGCTGCAAACCTGGCGTGGGCAGATGAACGGATCACCATTCCTACTTGCCTATGGGCAGCCTAAATGCATATCAGCAATAACAGGTTGGTGCTGGGCCTCCTGCGTGAGCGCGTGCTATGTTTTGCATCGGCAGGACCTGAAGGAAGGTGTCCTCCATCTCATCGTTTTCCATCTGCTCTGATTTAATCAGGGACGCAGTGCTGCACCACCATCACTTAAATTGCCGCAAAGATGGGTCGGGAGAAGTTGCTTTTACCCTTGCTGATGTGCATTCTTTGGACTGGTGCCCAGGCGGCTCGTCCCGGGCGTGAGGATGCCAAGGTACGTGGGATCGGCGCTGCGGCAGCTTGCCATCACCGCCGTGATCGTCGTGAGACCACCAAAACCCCAGACTCGCACTTGTGCAGATTCAAGTCGATTGGCCGGGCCCCAAAGACTACCAGGTGCGCACCTGCTGCCATTTGCTGCCCACTCGCTTGCAGCGTGAAACATCATGCGGCTGCCGCGTCACACGCAGGAAGTCAAGGACGCCATCTCAGCGCTCGCCGGTGACAAGAAGGGCTCTTTTGGTGAGAACAAGAAGGCGGTAGTCGGCATGCCTCCATGCGTCGGTACATGCTTGCATGCCCAAGGTGTTTGTAGAAGTGTGCCTGGAAATGTGCACCCCAATTCATACAGAGAGAGGGTCGTGAACAGTACAGCACACAACGAACGCACTGGCACAGACCTCTCAACGCAGCAGCATGGGTGGGCCAACTAGCGCAGCACGCAACCCTCAAGCCGAAGGGGGTGAAGGAGTCAACATCCACACGAGAACGCCGCACACACTCGGTCCCGGACAGTGGCATTCATACAGACTTCAGCACCACACTGCAGCTCAGCTGCACAGCGCTGGATACATGGTGCAGTCGGATGAGCAAGCTGCAGCAGCATACAGTGCACCGCGTTCTGCTCTCAGTCCCCAGCATTTGTTCGCGTCTTCAAGCGTGATCTCCACTGCAGGTCCTATCCTGATCCGACTAGCTTGGCACAGCAGCGGATCATACTCGAAGGTTGATCACACAGGTGGCTCTGCTGGCGCCCGGATGCGCTTCTCTCCTGAGAAAGGTAAGCATGGTGCGCTCTGCACATGAACACCTACCCAAGCGCGGGCAGGGCTGCTGGCTTCTGACGCTAGAACATGCTTGCCTGCTTGCAAAGGATGCTGAGGAAACAGCTGCCAGTCCCGAGTTTGACGCGCGGCAGTCAGTCAGCTCATCTTCATATCTGCTTGCATGCAGACTGGGCTGCGAACCGTGGCTTGGAGATCGCCCGCGAAGAACTGGAGAAGATCAAGCAGCGGTTTGATTGGATAAGGTATGCCTTGAATCATGCACACATTGTGAATGCAGCTATGCACACTTGCATGTGTGTCTGCAGGCGGTTAGAACAGAGCAAGCAGGTGTTGGTTGTTATTATTATTAAGCAGGTGTTGGTTGAGAAAGATTGTGGCTGGTGTATTTGTATTCCATTCGGCTGCAGCTATGCCGACCTCTACACATTGGCGGGCGCTGTTGCTGTGGAGAGCATGGGCGGTACGCTGCTGAGAAAGCTTGCATCATGAGTTTAGTGCACCACAGCACCTGAGCCACCCTTCAAACCTGACCTGCCTGACCCTGGGAACAGCAGCTGTGCTGCAATCCACAGTTGTGGCTGGTTTGTGCTGCGCTGTACTGCAGGCCCCCACATCCGCTGGCGCCCCGGCCGCTCTGATGCCACCGATGGCTCAACCTCCCCCCACGATGGCCGCTTGCCTGACGCCTCAAAGAATGCAAGCCATGTGCGGGATGTGTTCACCCGACTGGGGTTCAACGACCGTGATACTGTAGCGCTGATTGGGTGAGTCGTGAACACGCTGACCACACGCTGACCACATTCAAGTGCAATGCTTGTCATGAGCTCAGGACAGGCTTGCCCTTGCTCAGGACGGGCTTGGGACCCCATTGCACAAGCCTTCAGGGAGCAACATGTCATGCCTGCATGCAGTGCGCATGCTGTGGGCTCATGCCACAAGGACAGGAGCGGGTATGACGGCCCTTGGACACCCAACCCCACTACCTTCAGCAATGACTTCTTTATCGCCCTGGTGAATGAGGCTTGGTGAGTGTTGCAGGCAGGCGAAGCGGGGGACGGGTGCTGCTCTTTGAAGTGTGCGATGGCCGTTTACGCAGACACCTCGGCTTGCACTGCTGGGCAATCGCTGGTCCAAGCTTACTGGTGTGCGCCTATCGCACAACACGTGCCTGCCTTTTCACAGGGTGCCCCGCAAGTGGGACGGCCCCACGCAGTACCAGCCGGCGGACGGCGGAGGCACCATGATGCTGCCAACTGACATGGTGTGTGGTTGCGTGCAGCTGGGTGCGATGAAGCAGGCGGTTAGATGGCATGCGACCGCTATGAGTAGGCATGCAGTCAGCTGCACCTTGTATGCGCAACAGCTTTACTTTGCTGCGCTTGGTGTGGTGCATGCAACGACTGCTCCGCTGGGAGGTTGTGGCATCACCACTGAGGCGGCTCACTGTTGTACGCTTGTACGTGTGCCGTGCTGCAGGCACTGACCCTTGACAGGAGGTATGTGCGCTACGTCAAGGAGTTTGCTGAAAACAGCAAGACCTTCTTCAATGCCTTTGCACGTGCCTTCTCCAAGCTGCTGGAGCTGGGTGTTGAGTTCCCTCGTCGTGACACAGAGATCTGGCTTTGAGTTTATATGTAGCACAAAAAATTGATCATAAGCTAGCCCCACGAGCTTCGTTTGACTGTGGAGAACGAAACGAGATTGTGGAGGGCTGTGTAGTCCACAGTTGTGCCTATCTACGACAGGTTGCCCAGTCCCTAGTGAGAGCTTTCTCACAGATACTGAGAGTCCTGTTACCATGAATTGTTGCCAGCGCATGCTTTGCTTCAAGATACATGGTGTCCATTGCGGCATTGGAGACAATGGGGTGATGTGCCGACGAAGTCGTGTGTATGATAATATGATAGATAGTTAACTTGGTGTGCACTACCGCTCGCTAACAATGAGAACAGCACAGCAATGCACAGATATGTCGGCATGCTCATTGAGGTGCCGTCTGATCACATGCCTGTGGATGGACACCATGGCATGCCAATGGTTGACAAGTGTCTGGTAAGGATCTCCTGTCAGTTGCATCTTTCAGGTGGGAGCCAGATGGAAGTGCCATACTGAGCAGCCGCTCCAGCTTGCGGCACGCACCTTTGCATACATGGAAGATGAAAGAGAGACAGCTGCACCTGTGCAGAAATGGTATGATTTCTATCCGTTGGCACGCATTACGTCGTGCATGCTGCTGCCCCCTGGTTTGGCGCATGGCCTTGTCGTCCGGTGTTGCAGGCCTGGGAGCCCCGCCCGCCCTGCTGCCCGCCCGCTGCCATCTTCGGCTTGAGCGTGTTGTGACAGCTGGTTACAGCTGCTGCTGCTCGGCGCAGCTTGTGCGCCTCAGCATGGCAATGCGTGCTTGGCATCTGAGTGCATCGCTGACCTGCAAGGCTACAGGCCTCTTGCGCCCGGCGCCCACAGCCGCCCGCTAGCGGCCGTGTGACTGTGAGATATGGACAGTGGTATTCCCCGAGTTACCAATACTCGTCCTTTTCTGTGTGCCCTGCTACAGCACCGATTTGCACCGCCTTTGCTGTGCAGCGGCGTGCGTGATCTGTTCAGGATGTCGGTGAGCAGTGCCCCGGAACTGTGTCCCCATGTCTGCAAGTATTTGTAGAGTAGTCTGTGCATTAAGATTTTGGACAATCGGTCCACCATGCAGGACGACGAGGCTGGAACTAAGGAGGTGCAGGAGCAGCTGGAGGACCTGACTGGTGGGTGCTCCCGCAATCAGTCCTAATGCTCACCTAACTTGTACTCGGGACGGCTGCCAGATCTGCATGGAAGCCTGACCACATGCGTCTCCAATCAACCCTCCACCCAACGAAACGTGCTGCGCAGTTGAAGATGAGTTCTCGTTAGACTTTGGAAAGAAGAAGGTGGGAAAGACTTTGTTGGGTGCTGGGCTTGGTTGATGGGGCCAGCTGCGCTGACGTTGAGCTACGTACAATCAACCACGCCTGCAGAAGAAGAAGTCAAAGGCGCCGGTCGTGCCTCTGGGTGATGACAATGTTTTTGTAAGTGGAGGCCTGTCCCATGCAGCTCTGCCATGCAATCATACCCGCATGGAACCCTGCCAGCTGGGACACATGGGGGCACATGCTCTGCACGCCCGCTGCATGACCACCGTGTTAACAGCAGCAGCACTGAACAGTTTGCACGTGTGCTGCATTCGCTGATGTAGGACGGGGAGGGCGAGGCAGCACCAGCGGAGGGTGCGCCCGCACCTGCTCCTGCTGATGGCGAGGAGCTAGACCTGGACCTGGACTTCGCCAAGAAGAAGTGAGTGTCTGTACCTGTGCCTGTACGGTGATTTTGAATGCTTTGGCCTCATTTGCTGCATCAGCCATTACTGATGGGCTGGTCATGGGTGATTGGTATGGGCTGGCTTGGTGTTACGCATGGGGCACATTGCGGTGCCGGCACGCACGCATGTAGACACGCTGACCTTACTGCAATGCATGCCTGGGATTTGTTCCTGTACATTGAGCGTCACACCTGCGTCTTGCCTACGCAGGAAGAAGAAGAAGAAGGTGGGCAGGCAGCTGGTTACACAGCAGCACTGCGTGCAGTGGATCGGCTTGCCAACGCTACACGCATGCTTGCCATCTTGTGCTGTGCCTGTATCATGTCTTGTCTGGTCCCTGGTTGCGCCTAAGGGGAGGTCGAGTGTTGCATGCAGCTGCATGTTTGGCTGGCCATGATGCTCAAGCTGCATTTGCCCATCGGCATGCCACCCCATGCACCAAACACGCCCCCATGAGGTTGCCTGCCCCACAGGCGAGAAAGGAGGAGGATTTTGACGAGGGGGGTGAGGAGGGCGCAGCGGGCGAAGACGCACTGGCAGGTGGTGAGGAGGGGGCGCCACGTGCGGTTCGCAAGGCAGGCGCTGGCAGCTTTCCCTGGTCTGGCACAGACCGTGACTACACGTATGAGGAGCTACTGGGTGCGTGGCATGGGCCGGGGCTCGGTGGCTTTGTATATGAGCATGCGCTCATATACAGCACCAACACACAGCTGGCCTGCAGCCGAAGCATTATGGAAAGGCATGGCGCAACGCGCATGAGCTCTTTTTAAGCAGCATAATATGCACGGTTGCAGCTGCAGCTGATGCAAGGCATTCAGCGGCAGTGCTGCCTCCATTGCCTTTGGGGCTGCTGTGTGCTTGGGAAGACCATGCCACGGGCGAAGCACGCCTCACGTGCGAAACGTACGCCACGGCTGCAGATCGCGTGTTTGGCATTCTGCGTGAGAAGAACCCAGAGCTCACCGGCGAGCGCCGTCGCACAGTGCTCAAGCCTCCCCAGGTGTGTGCGCTGTGTAGGCAGTGCAGCTGGCACGTGGCTCATGGTCACACACATCAGCACATCATGGGCAGTTGGTCCGGGCTGAGTGCGCAAAGATATGCCGCCATGCAGTTGCATGGTGCCACACGGTGCTTTTAGTTATGTGGCATGCGGCTATGCCGCCCATGTTTCCATCACGGTCATGCATGCAGCTGTGCGGCGTTGCAGCCTGCTTGCTCTTCCCCACAGAGCAAGCGTGCCTGCGCATCACTCACGACAGCTGCACGCGCTGTGTTGCACAGGTGGCTCGTGAGGGCACCAAGAAGACTGTGTTCACCAACTTCATGGACCTGTGCAAGGCCATGAACCGTCAGCACGAGCACGTGTCCATGTACTTGCTTGCTGAGCTGGGCACGAGCGGGTCGCTGGACGGGCAGCAGCGCCTGGTGGTCAAGGGCCGGTTCCTGCCCAAGTCATTCGAGACTGTGCTGCGCCGCTATGTGAACGAGTGAGTGATGTACTGCATGTGCAGCATGGTTGGCAAGCAACCGCACTTCCCGCACCCTCCTGCACTGGCGTACGATTGACCGTCTATCAACTGCGTGCGGGCACACGTTGCTTGCAGGTATGTGCTGTGCCCAGGCTGCAAGAGCGTGGACACACTGCTGGATCGCGACTCTGCAACGCGCCTGATGCATCTGCGTTGCCAGCAGTGCGGCGCATCGCGCACAGTATCAGCAATCAAGTCCGGTTTCGTGGCGCGTGTCACGCGCAGGCAGCAGGGCGCGTAAAGCATGCAGTAGGCTGCGTAAAGCATGCAGTGTGCAAGGGTTGTATGCAGTCGGGTCCTCATTAGCCAGGGATGATGTCTGCGTTGAAGTCCTGCTTTGGGTCTGTCTCGTCAAGTTTCTCTATTGTATCTCCTGTGGTGAAGGACATCCCATCTATTCAGCACGCACTCAGACATCCTGGCTGTAATGCACAAGTCAACTATCGAGGCATTCTTGTTCTGCCATTGTCCCAGTTGACGCCTCGTCGTATCCGGACACCACAGTGAGACCAAGAACATGGTATCTTCGACCTGTCGGCCGCCACGCTTCTTGCGGTGCAGCGCCGTCTTGTCAGAGCAGACAGATTCGGTGAGCTGGCCGCTACTCGTGGCGCCTGAAAGCCAGGCTGGCTTTGGCTTTTGATGATGTCACTTCGTGGCAGCAAAGCCAGTCCCAGTTGCTGTAGTTTATTATGAATGGCGTATTTAGAAATGTGTTGAGATGCAACAAAGTTGATGGCCTCCCAGCCGGTGCCGGGCGTGAGGAGCAAGGGATCAGGAGGCAAGAGCAGCGAGTTCCTGAACTCCCTTCACAAAGGGCTGCGCAAACTTTTCACCACCACCACCAAGGGCCCCAAGCCGGGCAAAGGGAAAGCTCCTTTACAAGAACATGGCACGGCGGAAAGGAAGGGTGTAAACGGGCTTGAGGGCCCAGAAGGTGCGTCCTGGGCTGGCAAGGTGGATCCACTACTGCATACATGGGCAACTGTGCTGCACCTGTGCGCGCCTCGTGGCAATGCTGGTGTACCTGCAGGCCGCACTGTACGTTTAGTAGGATGGTATGCTTCTTCTCCGTGCAGGGCGTGCCGATGCTGTGCTGGTGGCAAAGGACTCATCTAAGCCAGACCCAACAGTCCCATCTGTTCTGGTGGATGCCACTGATTTGGGGGCGAGCCCAAGCAAGGGGAAGGAAGGATCGCGGGTCCTCCCTCGGCAGACATCAGGCAAAGCACCTGCTTGGCCGTTCAGAAAGTCGCAGGACTTGAGCCCAGCAGAAGCTCCCGCGCTCGTGCCCAATGCAGCTGCAAGCATTGCCTCGCTGGCCCGACCTCCAGCTCAACCTGACGTCCCGGAACAAAGCGGGGCAGGCAGCACACTGGTTGTTGAGCCGCATACTGACCAGGGCCTGGAGGTCAGGGCGCTCGTCAGCCGGTGCCGGGTGCCGGCGCGTGATCTGTCACTAGGTGCGTGGTGTACATGTCCTGCCAGACAAAGTCCAGCTTGCATGTGCTTGCATGCAGCACAACATGCTGGACTTTGCGTGTTTCAGCAGTGTCGAAGACACAAGCACATGTTGCTTTCATCCCTGCCACTGCCCGCAGGCGCGGTCCCGGTTGTGTCGGCTCGTAGCCTGCACACAGCGCTCAGTGCAACAGACCTGCCCGTCATCGTGGCGCGCGTAGCAATGGGAGATTCAGGCATGGAGTACGCGCAGCGTGTCAAGCACACCAGCAAGGAGCTGCCCCCTGTGTGCGCAGCTGCTCAAAAGCTGGCAAGCGCGAAGCAGGTGCACCGGGATCGGGGTGCAGCTGCTGCAGCGCACAGCGCCCGGCGCCGCCCACCCCGTCGTGCCGCCACTAGCGTGAATCTCAAGGAAAAGGGCGATGCTGCGCGACGCCGCATGAGCGTTATGCTGCAGGAGCTGCGGCAGCTGGCAGCATGCCAGAAAAAGGGCGCAGGGGCGACTGCGCCGGCCATGCCTGCCATGCACAGGCCCATGCTACCGCGGGCCGCGCGTCGTGCATCTGCAGGTGCAGGCACTCCCGCAGGCACCTTGTGGGGTAGCTCCTACGCGGGTGACGACCTCAGCTGCGCCAGCCTGCACCCACACTCTGGCACAGCTGCCCAGCCTACGACGCCAGAGCTCATGAGTGTGTGTGTGGATGGGGAGGCAGGGGATGAAAAGCCAGACCTTGTGGAACTCTTTTGCATGCTGGCCAAGACCACGCGCCACCTGCGCACAAACGCTGGGTCCCTGACAGGAGAGGCAGAGCCCTCACGCACGTCTCTGTCGGGGGGCCCTCCTGCAGTGTCTGGCAACAGTGGGCTCGGGGGGGAGGGCCTGGAACTGGACAGCACGAATCAGGACCTGGAGCTCCTGCAGCAGCTGCTCCGCGCGCGCTCCGGCCTTGGTGCGGGCCCCTCCACAGCAGCAGCCAAGCTGACGCGCCACATATCCAGTGCCCTGGCGACTCCTGGCAGCAATGCGGGTTCTACTGCTGCGTCTGGCAGCCTTGGCGCTGTCAAGGCGCCGCGTGGCAGTGCGGCCGCGGCGGCCGGCTTTCCCCGGTCATGTGAACCTTCGACGCCAGGCACCAGGGAGCAGCACCACATCAATGGCAGCCACACCCGTCCGCTGCATGCGACCGCAGGCAGCTCGGGGTTAGCAGCTGCACCGCTGCTGGCTGGTGCGCCCGCGTCGGTTGTGTCGCGAGCCGTAGGTGACGCATCGGGGGGCATGTCCAAGGCATATTCGTCGCCCAACTTGCGCACCATGGGCGGCGCTGCGCCAGTGTCGCTGCGTGTGCGGCCAAAGATACGGAACGACCCGGATGCGCCTGCCGTGGGCGGCATGCTGGCCTGCTCATACGAGGATACCTGCACCAGCAACTCGAGCGCCACGCTGCTGCATGGCACAATGCCACCAGGGTCTGCACTGTCCAACGGCTTGTCTACCATGACTGGTGTGTCCACCATGACAGGCATGTCAGGCGGAGCGTCCTCGACGCTGTCTGGTGCCAGTGGCCTGGAGCGTACCGGTGGCCAGAGCGCGCTGCTGCGTGCTTACAGCAGCAACCTTACAGGGGCACTCCCCACGGTGCTGGAGGCCGCACACACTTCAGGGCTAGCGGAGGGCCACGAAGACAGCGTGTC
This sequence comes from Chlamydomonas applanata, assembly GCA_001662365.1. NCBI lineage: Eukaryota > Viridiplantae > Chlorophyta > Chlorophyceae > Chlamydomonadales > Chlamydomonadaceae > Chlamydomonas > Chlamydomonas applanata. The sequence goes on along the minus strand of BDCZ01000001.1, from coordinate 534,078 downwards.
GGCGTCAGCGGAGCAGCACAACATGCTGCTGAACAGTGCCGTAGGCACAGAGGCGGGCACTACAGACCATGGGCATTCCATGTCAGAGTATGCCCCATCATCTACGGCCGCAGCCTCCACGCGCAACTCCCGGCACCGTGCGCTGTCATCCCCAGGCATAGGCACGCTGCAGGGCGGTCCGCTGCGCCGCGCGAAGACGGCGCTGGGCATCAGCATGGAAGGCACACCCGCATCCATGACCCCACGCGCCAGCTTTGATGATGCGCGCACGACGCCCGTGCTCGGGGGTGGCACCCCGCTGACTGGCATACTCCGAAGTGGCAGGCCCGCGTCACCCAGCCCTGAACGGCTACGCGGTGCTGGTGCACTGCGGTGGGAGGATGAAGCGCCCCCAGCACAGGAGGCAGATGACCAGGCTGCAGCCGCAGCAGTTGACGGCGAGGGTGCAGGGGTGGTGCTCGATCGCCAAGGTGAGCCCATCTTACCACCAGCACGCCGCACCCTTGCTTCTGCCTCTGTCTCTACGTCTGCCCCTGTCCCTTCGTCCTTGTTTGCACCGCAATCGACACGACTGCTTGCATACTGTATGTTGGGTGCTATGTTATGCCACAAGTGCAACCATGCATGCCCAGTGTACAACCCATCTGGCTGTTGGGCCAGCGCTCCGGGCCATGGGCAGCTGCCAACGGCCTGCTACTCAGTGGCTGATCTGGCCATCTGCTGATGCTACTCCATCTGCTTTGTGCTCACCTGCCTCCCGTTATTGCTGTGTAAACACAGGTCGCCTGGAGCCAGTGTATGTGAATGAGGCAGCCAGTGTTCTCTTTGGGATATCCAGCATGCTTGAAGCGCAGGCATTGATGGACATCCAGATGGGGCGCAACCCATCCCTGATGCTGGTTCTGGAAGAGATGGTCGCCCAGCTGCTGTCAGGGCACAGCCAGGTGCTGACACACTACGTCCCTTGCTATCCGAGCTCTGTGCTTGCGCCCGCCCGCGCAGCCGCCAAGGCCGGCCGCGCACCGCCCCTGCGCCCACACTCGTACGCGCGCCGCACCACCAACCAGCCGCAGCCCACCACCAGCCCAGGCAGCTTCCTGCAGATCCAGGTCATGGCGGTACGGCTGGCCCTGTCAGACTACCAGTGCGAGGCAGCACTTTTTGTGCACTACAGGTCCATTAAGGGCCCCGGCCCAGGCGTCCCAGGCAGCCTGCGTGCCAGCCTGGATTTGACCGCTGCCCTGACCTCCATGCGCAGCTCGGGGCGCTACGGCTCGGTGCCTGTGGTGCATGAGGAAGGGGAGCCAGTTCCCAGCCCCAGCCTGAGCCCCACGCCTGCGCACAGTGGCGCACATGACAGTGTGGCAGGGCCGTCCCATGCGCATGGCCGCTGCTCGGCGGTGTCCCTGTCAGCCTGGACACCCAGCAAGCCACCGAGCGTGCCAAGTGCCAGCAGCGGCACTGGCAGCAGCGTAGCAGCCGTGGGTGCGTGGGCGGCGGGGTTGGCGCCACCCCCGCCACCCCCGCCCACATTGGCGCAGCAGCCGCTTCCAGAGCGCGCGTCGTTTGCGCGCTCGTCAGTCACACAGGCCATTGGGCCCATCGCGTCTGACAACGCCATCTTCCTGGCCATGCAGGCCCAGCTGCAGCTCATGCATGCAGCGCTGGCACATGCCCCATGCATCATGACTGTGCTCTCCTTAGACGGGCGCGTGCTATTCCAGAACGGGCGCTCCGTCGACTATTGTGGCCTTGTGTACAACCGTGTCGCCCAACTTGGCCGGCCGCTCGACCACCCGCTGCACACGCTGCGCCGCCTCTTTGCACTGGACCCCTCTGCCCTTGATAACATGCTGGGGGCCGTCAACAATGGCCAGGTGCGTGGGGTGTCAGCTTATTTCGTTACACGCAACGGCTCTGCTGCTGTGTTCACACCCCAGTGATGAGAGGTGCTTGGGGTGGTTGACGCTGGTAAGCTGTCTGCTGCAAGGCTGGGTCTTGAGGCATGGCATGGCAGCACGGTGGGCGGCAAGTGGCTCTGCCTGCACATGCGTGGCTGCTCATCGAATGCAACCAGACTTGTGCATACTCACACAATCATGTGTGCGTCACCTCTGAACTTCTACTTACTGCTCTGTCGTCCTGCCAAACCCCCGTGCTCCGTGCTGTGCAGCTCTGGTCGGGCCTTGTACGTATGCCTGCATGCGTCGACCTTGCAGCAGACTACAGCGAGAATGGGCTAAGCCCATGGGCTGCGGACGAGTCCGCCACAGTGGCGTTCTCAAAGACTGCGAGCGGGCGGTGCGCAGTCCAGGTGCGTGCGCAGCAGGTCGTGCATAACAACACTTGACTGCAGCTGCTGCGGTGCAACATGCAGCCAAATGTCATGCCTGCGTGGACGTGTTGATAAGCTCTGTGTGGGGTGCTGCAGGCAGGAGGATGGTGGCTGCTGCAAATGCTGGCTGGCCGGCTGGGTGCATGATGTGCAGTTCGCCTGATGGCCGCTGCTGTGCCATGCATAGGATTGGGCGCCCCTCACGCCATCCGACGTTGCGTGTTGCGCTGTGTGATACAGGTGCAATCGTGCATTAACCCACGACCAGCCCTGGAGGGCGGAGGGCGGGAGGCAGAAGGGGCGGACTGGGCTGTCGGCCTCTTAGGAGACATTGAAGAGCTGGCTGACTCATTGACAGCCTCCCCTGCTGCAGCCCTCATCAATGCCATGTCGACAGCTGACAGCATCGACCGAGAAAAGGTGATCAAGGCCCGAGGCATCAGCCCTCAGCTCACCAAAGCAGGCACTCATTCGAGTGACATGAGTGTGTGCTTGATCCCCGCGGCCACCACCGACAGCTCGCCCCTGCCAGCCCGTGTGAACGAGCAGGTATCCTTGCGGCAGCGGGTATTGTCACGTGACATGTCCCGTGACATATCACGGGAGTTTGCTGCAGCTCAGTCTCCTGCAGGCCCGCTGCCGGGCGGGGCGGCCGTCACCTCGCCTGCACCTACAGCCTTGACCGCTGCTCCCTTCCAGCCCCTTGGATCGCGGCCAATGTCCAGCTGTGGTGATGGCAGCGCTGCCGTGGTCATGCGCTCGGGTACGATCAGTGAGCCGCCTACAATGACAGGGGGCCGGCCTGCGTTGCACGTGCAGCGCGCTGTACTGTCCAGCTATGCAGAGCCAGTAGCGCTCACAAACGCTCTGGAGGCACTGGGTAAGGATGGCGACAGCAGCGCTGGAGCCGCACTGCCCCGTGGCCAGCAATCCAGCCCTGGCACAAACAACTGTGTTGGTCTGCAGAGCCGCCGCGTCGCTGGCATGCCGCCTGTGTCAGCGTCAGCGTACACGGCCCACCTGCTCAACGCGGGCAACAACTTGGGTCCCATGCAGCTGCGGCAGCTGGCTGAGGACCAAGTATCTGGCAGCACCTCAGCAGGACGGGCCGTGTGTGCTGCAGGGGGCAACGTGGAGCCTCCTGCACGGGCTTCAGCTAGTGATGGGCCACGCCTCTTGGACCTGGCCGCCACGAGCGATGGGGACCTTAATGCGCCCAGCTTGGCCGCAAAGGGAGCAGATGCGAGCAGCAGCTGGGGTGCGCGCCGTGGGCAGTCTGTTTCTCAGCAGCCCACACTCAACCGGCTGCTGTCTGTGAACTCAGGACCTCACTCGCCCGCCTCACTGGACAGAGGCACCAGTGGTGGCCTGATGGGCATGAGGGGGACTGCCTTTGAGGCTGCGCGCATGAGCATGGATTTTGTGCGCTCCACGACCGGCACCAGCCAGTGCGAAGGGTACGCCATGCGGCCAAGCCTGGATATTGGGGGGGCATACTCCTCCCTATCAGGCACGTCTGCAAAGGTCACGAGTGGGAACGGCACGCCCGGAAGCCTCGGCTTTGCGCGGCGGTCACGCATCCTGGTGGCGCAGTCACGGCCCATCCACAGGTCAGATGCATTTGTGGAGCAGGAACTGGAGCTGGCTGGTACTCAGAGGGCCCTGAAGCTGCTGCAGGGAGCGCGAGGGAACAACACGCCCAGCACTGCCAGCGCGTGTGGCGGGACGCCCACCTTTGCCCGCACCAGCAGCGGCACCCCCCTCCTCGACTTGGGCTCCCAGCCAGTGGCAGACCCTGCGACCATGGTTGCCGCATCTTCGCTGTATGCGATGCATGCGTCTGGGCTGGGCGGCAGCGCGCGGCTACATGGCAACAGTGTTTCTCGCACAGCCAGTGGTGAGCACCCCACACTGGCTACCCTCACGCTGCACCCCAGCCTGGGCGCACCTGACTTCTGCACCCCAGGCCAGAGTGGTTTGGATGCGGCTGGCACAACCACGGGGGTTGACCCATGGGGCCGTAGCAGCACCAGCAGCGCCAGCCGCCTGACACCTGGGGCAGCCACTAATGCCACAGGTGGGCTGTCCTCGCATCACAGCTCCAACCCAACTGGGTTGAACCAGCATGACATCAGTGCTGCCTATGCGTCAAATGACAGCACAGCCAACGATATGCTGCGGCAGGCGGTGCACTCGGCACCTCTGCGGCCACTGCCAGCCAACACCCTGGTGGCTGGGGAGCCTGCAGGCCCCAGCCCGATGTCTGGAGTTCATGAGTCAATGCCTCCTGAGCAAGGCGCCAATGCACCGCCTATTATCGGGGATGTTGGGACATACCAGTGGCATGACATTGAGGCGCACCGTGTGCCTAATGCCATGTCTGGGTGTGACATGCTGGTGCTGGTGCACTATGACGTCACGCACTACGTCAATGCTGAGCTGGAGGTGAAAAGGGTCCTGGATGTGGAGCACAAGCTGCTGGAGGAGATCTTCCCACGCCACGTGCTGCAGGTGTGTGGTGGCGGCTCAGCTCTGCTCTGTGGCTGTGTGTTGCCACTGGCTTGCCACAACATAACACGTCGAGTGGTCTGGTGCCCGGTGTGCATGCCAGGCAGGCAGCTCTGTGCCTGCCGCTCCCCAGCATGCCCGACAACTGTGCTTGGAATTCATGGCTTCACGCTCCATGATGTGCACGGGCACACGCCAAGACCAATGGCAGCTGCACCTTACCGCCTGCACTGCACCACCCCGTACTGCTGCATGGTACCGCCTGTTATGTACTTCAACGTGCTGCCTTGATGATCTGTACTGCCGCAGGTCATGGCGGCGTCTACAACTTCCAGCACGCTGTACAACCGCCAGCAGTCCGCGGCGTCAGACCTGCCGCTGTCAGCCCTGCGAGTGTCCAATCCTGAACCAGGGCCTCAGCAAGGGCCAGCCCTGCACCACACCTCCTCACGTGCTGACCTCAGCCGCATGGATGGAGATGTGCCTGGCAGCCCCAGCGTGCAGCGTGCGGGCCCCGCACTGCAAACCATGCGTTCGGGCATGCTGCCGTCTGTGCACGCCAGCCCAGGCCTGCCGACCACGCCTGAGGATGAAATCACACCTGTGGCTGGCATTGCGACCCCCGGTGGTGGACTGATGGTGGTAGAGGGAGCAGACACAGGGGACGTGGGAGGCGTCCAGTGGCTTGGGGAGCTGTCCCATATGGCTGATATTTCATCCGCAAGTGAGCCTCCCAGCCAGCGCCCCTCCCAGTCCACAGTGCCTGTGTACAGCCCCCTGCGCGGGCAATCTCCCCCCGTGCAGCATCTGGCCCCAAGTGCTAGCTTCACGAGCCGCATGAGCACATCTGGTGCTGGTGCCGTCGCGTCCCCACCCCGGCAGGTGGCTGATGGGCAAGGCAGTATGGTGGGCAGCCCCAGCAACAAGACGCTGCAGTCGATGGTGTCCCTTGGGCCACGCACAACACACGGCAACCGGCTGAGCAGCATGCTGAGCGCCGTGCCTGCGCACCATGTGCCGAGTGCCTCTGAGCTACAGGGCCACCTGGCACGTCACCACGAGCAGGTCACCGTGCTGTTCGCGGACATCAAGAGCTTCACATCCATGTGCAACGAGGTGCCCCCGCATGTGGTCATGGCATTCCTCAACTCCCTGTTCACCGCGTTTGACGCGCTGGTGGAGGCGCACGGCGTGTACAAGGTGGAGACGATCGGCGACTGCTACATGGTGGCAGGCGGGCTGCTTGCCCGTGACACGGATGGCTTTTACTCAGTGGCTACTCACCTGGACCCAGACCATGCGCGCAAGGTGTTTGCTTTTGCGGTAGATATGCTGCGCGTGGCGCGCACAGTGATTATGCCGGGCAGCGAAGGCACCACTGTTGAGCTGCGTGTGGGCATCCACTCCGGCCCGTGCATGAGCGGCGTGGTGGGGCGGAAGATGCCGCGCTTCTGCCTGTTTGGTGACACCGTCAACACAGCGAGCCGCATGGTGCGTGCTTGATGGCCAGCTGCGTCACTGCCTGCCCATTGTGCAAGAGTGCCTGCCTCTGCTTGATTGCTGACAGCCCTGCAGGTTGTTCATGTTGTGTGTGGGGCAAGCTGATGTCAGGTTGACTCCTCACACCTGACCTGATTGGACCCAGTTGTACTTGCTGCTTGACCATGGCTGTGCTTGCAGGAGAGCACGGGCGTACCAGGGGCCATCCATGTGAGTGAGGAGACGTGGGTCGCACTTGGTGGGGAAGTAGAGCAGGCATACGATGCCTGTTGGAAGCCCACAGGTGGTGTGGAGGCCAAGGGCAAGGGGCGGTTGAACACATACCTGTGGAAGGAGTTATAGGGAAAGGCCGCTGAGGATGGGGGGCTGTGGTGGGGCTAGTCTTCCAGGGCACACATGCACAACAACGGCGAAGGTCAAAGTGCTGCGCGTAGTAGACATAAGCGCGAAAATACACATCCCTTTTCCGCCAACCGAATACCTACCCGGGACATTGTCCTGGGTCAGGTAACTACAACGAATCCAGGGCACCAATCCAGGGTATTGTCTGAACAGGTTCTGAACATGGGAGAGGTACAACATGAGGGAGGGGAGTTGTGACAATGGAAGGTAAAGCGTGACAGGGCCGAAGGACAACAAGCCGAGGGAGCTCATCATCACGTTTCCACATTGCTACAACGAGGCAAGCAGACGGCTGCCACCGTGTGAATCGTGCCCATCTAAAGTTCTTGCACTTGTTGTTTTTTCGAGTACAATGGATTCATCAGTTGGTACACGCTTCAGTCTGGGTGGAGGGCCTTGGCATTTTTGATTGTTGGCGTGGTTGCAGCCGAGGGTGCTGCCTTGGCATGGGCGAGGGCCTTGGCGTGTTGCAGCTGAGGTTGCTGCCTTGGCATGAGCTGTCTGGAGCCTGAGCGGTGTGGTTGCAAGAGGAAGTGGCTCAGTTTTTGAGTTTGTGGTTGGGTGGCAGGAGAAGAGAGGGGCCTGTGGAAAGGGAACATAAAGCCATGGGACCTGACAAGAATACACGTATTACTGTATGTCGTCAGCGGCAGGCAGCAGCTGCTGCCACTACGTACTGCTACAGGAGGTGGCACGTGGTGAGTGGATGGCACATCCAGCTGCTGGCTATGGGTGGGTGTGCAAGCCTGATGCAGCAGCAGCTGCTATGGTGCACAGCTACGTACGGGTGGGTCAAGGCTGCCATACCAAAGTTGGTTGCGCGGCGGTTACAACTGAATAAATGTTGCATACTGACGATGCTGTGCGTGTGTCAGCGGATGTTGCCTCATGGGTGTGGGCACGGCCCCGAGGAGTGTTGAGTGCATTGTCTAATTTTGGGATGAGATACGCGGTGGCGAGACGTGCACCAGTGGCATTCGGAGCAGGGACAGTTGGCTGACATGCAGCAGGCGGTGCACTGTAAGGATCGCTTCAGTGCGGCTTAGAGTGCTACTCAAGCATGGAGTGGGCACAGCTGGCAGCTGATGTTTAAATTTCAGAGCAATGCGAGCGCCTGAGTGTAAAGCTGTTACGTAGCTCTTTGCTCTGCTCTCTCCTCCATCTCTTGGCTGACCAGCACATGTGCAGCTCAGCACGCAAAAACATTCCAGTTTAAACCATGAGACATGCTGGCACACAGGTCATGAGAAAATGCAACAAGAGGCCAGCGGCAGGTGCTTGCAATGAGAACAAAGAACCGCACTTGAGGCGTGTTGAAGAATTGGGTACGTGCGTGCGCATACCACATGACGGTGGTGAGCACAGCTCATAGTTATGCCTGCAGCCTTAGCACCTTTGCACCCGATCCCCTTGGCACAAAGGGGTGCGGACGCGGCGCACATGCACGAGCTGTCCACCTTCAGACAGGCTATCTTGAGGTGCGTGTGCAGGCAACCAAGCCAGCATGGGCCGCGCAGCTCGCGGGCCAGAAGCAGACGTGCGTGCATGCAAGCAGGGCAGGGTGTGGGTGGGGTGGGGTGGGGTGGGAGTTCGTGGGGCATCAGCCAATCCCATAGCCGCAAGCACTGCAACTTGCAAGGGCTAAGGCAAGTGCACGGACATGCAGGAGGGCGATGAGAACAGCGTGCATGCATGTTGTGCATGCGTGCATGACACTGGTGGCAGACTTTGCACTGATAAGACGTGTTCCAATTTCAGCTTGTGTGGCTTTTCCTGTGCTGCTCTGCGCCTGGCACACGTCGTGATGCTGCTGCATTCCAGTTCATGCATAACACGTGTTCGCATGCATCACTATGAAACCACACGTACAAGTGCAAGGAAGGCAATTGCGCCAATAATGCGCCAATAACAAGGATCAGAACCAAGAGAAGCATCCGCCATAAAGTGTGCTGTAAGTGTGACGCGCCAGATCCCCCCTCTTCCAGCAGCAGACGCAGCAGAACGTGCCAATCCACGGCAGCTCAAAGCATCCTGCCGCTCCCCAAGCCGCTTCTCATCAAGCAGTGCGTCACGATGATGAACTCACCTTGGCCCCACCTCTCGTCAGAATTGCGCTCACCTTTCAGCCATGCAATAGCACTGCCTGGGACCGTCAGCACGCTTGGGATAGGTTGCTCCGCTTAGATCCAGCATCGCATTTTCCACCAACTCCAACTTGGAATCGCTTGTATCTGTCTGGATCCGCCACTCCAGGGCATCATGAACCAGGCGATGCTGCAGGTCCGTGCCAAGACCGCTGCCGTGGCGGGCAGCGCTCGCGCTACCAGCGTGCCAGTTCTGCCCATGCGCCCTGTTCGCGTGCACCGCGCTGCATGCCAGCAGCAGAGGTGCGGGGCAGCAGCAGCATGCAATGATCCCTGCTGCTGACTTTTGCAAGATGCAGATGCTGGCAAATGGCCTTGCGCGCGCAAAGCATAAAGTGCAGTGGCACATGTAGGTGTCGGTCAAAATATCCAGCATGCGCCGCATGGCCCCTGTGGCGAAATGGACGGATGGTCTGGCGGCGTCAGGCCTTAGTAATGACAAGGCCTGCCCATGCATGCTGGATGCAGGCGCGTGTCTGTGGCCATGCAGGCCCAGCCCAGCATGCAGGAGCAGCGCTGGGCGTCTCAGATTAGCGATGGACGGGTGCGTACCTTGCGACTCAATCCCGCTTGGCCGGTGGCGTGCGTGCAGCTCACGTCACCATGTGCTGCCCACCATGCGCCATGCGCCAACATTGTACACCCCCAAACCAAAGTTCGCCTGCACACCCCACTGCGTGCTCTTGTCCAGACACAGGCCCAGTCTCCCTCTACTCCTGTACAGATTTGCCTCACCGTCACACATGTGCCACACACAGTCCTCCAGCCGATGTACAGTTACGTGACAGGTGCCTAATGCCATGCGTGCTGCTCATCCTCGATTGACCTGTGCTGACTGCATGTATTAACCACAGGTGAAGAACATCGCTGCCAAGGACCTGAACAGTATGGTGGCTGAGGGCTGGACCGTGCTCGACGTGCGCCCGCCCAACGAGCAGATCAAGGCTCCCCTCACTGGTGCCATCCACGTGAGTGCCCCTCGGGCTGCACAGCTGCTGCAGATGCGCTGTGAGCCCAGCAGACGAGCGGCAGACAGCCGCCAGCTGCTGTTGATAATTGAATGGCGTGTCAGCTGCTGGCGGCTGTTTTTGCCATGGCTCCAGCGCGCAGGTATATTTGTGCGACGCTGTGTTAATGCCATCAATGAGCATGATGCGGCATGATGCAGTCAGGCCATGGGGTGGCTGGGTGGAGGCCAATCACACAGATGCATATGTGACCCGCACTAAACTCTCCTGCCTTGTGTGACCATGAGGATCAGGGAATCACTGCACCCATAATGGGAAGCACTGTAACATGTGAGTCAAGCTGTGTGACCATGATAATCACTTACCACGCAGCACATGCTTGGTGGAGCTGGGGAGAGAGCACATGAGCATACACGCCCTGTGCGTTGCTTCCATATGCAGACATGCAGCTACACATCCGTGCTTGCCTGCAGGTGCCTCTGTTCGTGCCTGACCCTTCCACAGACCTTGCCTCCTTCATCAAGAAGGCCACTGACTTTGCCATGGGCTCCTGGTGGCTAGGCGGCACCCACTACATTGCCAACAACGATTTCCTGGCACAGGTAAGCCTCTTACACTAGATCACCTCTCATGCAAAGGGTGTTGCCAGGCCTGGCATGCCACATGGATGCTTATCACCGCCGTGTCACTCTAAAGACGAGGAGCTTGGGGCCAGCCGAGCCTGGCTCGCACAAACACAGCTGGTTGCAAAAAATACATATGTACCCATATGTAGTTATGTACATGTTCCTGGCTGTGCTGTGCTGCGCACAACATTGGCATGCACTGGGCTGCGTGTTTCAATTGTGTGCACCTTGAGCAGGCCGGTAGGTGCGTGGCTGCCGACCTTGCACCATCGGGATGGGTGCATGCATCCCAGCTACCCCTGAAAAGGCGCCTGCCCCTGACATGCTGACCTGACCTCTACACCTGATCTAGCCTCCACCCCTGACCTATCGTAGCCTCCACCCCTCGGCCTGACTTAGCCTCTGCCTTTGAAAGCCTCTGCTGACCTGGCTAGCCCCTGCCCCTGACCCTGCTTGCACCCTGCAGGTGCAGGCAGCCGTGCCTAAGGACGCGCGCGTGATCGTGACGTGCCAGAAGGGCCTGCGCTCCCTGGCCGCCTGCGAGCAGCTCGCGCGTGCAGGCTACGGCACCCTGGCCTGGATCAATGGCGGCCTGGACACTGCCCGTAAGTCGGATGGCATCAAGACAGACAACGGCAAGGACGTGCGGTGCGTTTGTACTGCTGTAAGCCTCTTGCTGCTGCTGTTTCAACTACCGGCCCCACGTGTCCTCGACCTGTGAATGCATTGCGCACATGTTTGCACCGTGAGTGTCGCGGCTCCAGCATATGCCAACTGACCAGCTGCGCGCGTATGGGTTGCAGGCTTAGAGCGCGCGATGGCATGTTGCTAAACTATGCCATACTTTGCTGCCTGCCAGTTTTCTGGGCTCAGTCAGTGTGGGCAGGGTGAAAACAGTCCTTGCATGCATTGGAGTCAGTTTGGGGGAGGCATGGGGCATGTGCTGCATCAATGGCCCCCAGCCCCTACCACGGCGCTATTGTGGGGAAGGGAGGTAGATTGCTCCTGCATGCGTGGTGCAGTAATTCCAACAGTTTTAAGTCTTTCCACAAATTTTATGAATGTTATGAAGCTTAGCTGACTTGTTCGCATACCGTGGTGCAGGTACGCGGGCATTGGCGGCCTGAGCGAGTTGATCAGCTGGACAGAGGTGCAGCGTGAGGACAACAAGGTGTGGAGGAAGAGAGATGGCATGTGTGTGGGAAGGGAGAAGAGAGAGGGAGAGAAGGGGTTTGTAGGGCTAGGAAGAGAGGGGGAGAGGGGGAGAGAGAAATGCGTACATCCCGCACACCAGCACGTCTGACTGCACGCATGAAACTGCCGCTGCTGCGTTTTCTTCTTCATACTCTTCACCGCAGGGCGCGCTCTTCGGTGGTCTGGACGGTGTCATTCGTGTCTTCGTTATCATTTTGGCCGCGGACCTGCTGCTGTTTGCATACGAGCAGGTGCGACAGCTGCTCACATCAGCTTCGATAGCGCTGTGCTCCATGTGATGCTTGTAGCACGTGTCACTGCCAGGCTGTCTGGTGTTGCTTGAGGCTTGAGTTGGAACCTGGGCCATTTGCCAAATGCTTGCACGGCTGCCTAAGCTCAGCATGCTCAGGGCAGCTCAGGGCAGAAAGGAAAGCGCAGCAGAGTGCAGGAAGGATACGGCACGCCTAGAGGGCGGGCAAACGCAATGACACCATTCCATGATGTTGCCGCACTGACATTGGCGCTCACAACCGCTGGCTTGGACATTTGCAGATCATGTACTGGAGGGAGCACCCTGGCACTGGCCCGTTCTAAGCGGTCAAGTCATCAGGATGGGGCCGGGGTCTTGTGGGTTGCGGTAGCTGTGACTTGTGTTCAGGTGGGAATCGCATTTTGAAATAGCACTGTGTAGTGCCATGAGGTGTTCCCAACAGAGATGACCTTCAAGCGCGGATGTAAAGCGGACATTTGATGCGAGACCAAAGCCGCAAAGGTCAGCTGCAGCTGCACCTGATGCATGTGGCTCAGGCAGGCAGCACCAACAGCGGTGGGCCCAGCTTTTCAAGGCCTGTATGTGTGTGCACTGCTCTCTCAGCCTTGTACCTGCACCTCGAACTTGTACCTGCATGTTGTACCTGCTGTGCATAGAGTGAGTAGCCAGCAGCCACTGCTTATCAATTTTACACCCGATTAGAGCTTGTAGCAGGTGGCAGTCATATATCAAAGCCATCCGACTTGTTGTGTACCTCCCTTGGTCCCATGGTCCCCATGCTTCAACTGAGACCAGCGGGGTAGCACAAAGCGCCCTTCATGGGGATCTTCGACTGCTTGATTGGCGGGGTGCGAGTCATGCTACAAACTGCCCACTGGGCTTATGCGCTTGCAAGGTTTTTAACCTTGATTTCAACCCTCTGTACACTGCAGGGTGCCCCGCCGCTCGAGCCTCGGGCGGCAAGAAGCAGCACCAGGCAGTTCTCGATCACGCCCAACACCAGCTCGCACTGCGACAGAAATGGGCATGACGCTACGCCTGGCAGCCAGCCCCAGAGCTCAGGGACGCAAGGTGCTGGCACTTGGCAGAGCCAAAAATGTTCTGCCCTGATCGCTGTGTTGGAGCCAGCCGACTCAATCGGTGATAGTGCGGACCTTGTGCTCTCACCTGGCTCCCTGGCTCTGCACCAAGGCCTGGGCACCATACCTGCATCCTCTGTGCTGCTGAAAGTTGTGGACCTCAGCCCCAACGCAGTGGGTCTGCTAGGCTGCAAGACTACACAAGAATACGCAGTCGCTCTCCAGCGGTTCTCAACAAGGGATGTCGAGGCAAAAGCCTTGGTGACGCTTCTTTTTGCTGCATCACTGCTGTGCAAGCCACTGGTGCCCAACAGGAGCGTGCACGAAGCTGCGTCGATGCCGGCGCTTGTCACCAATCTGACGACACCATGGGCTCCCAGCTTGCATGGGCGCAGCATGCAGGTTGCAGTCCGTGTGGGAGCACAGCAGGTTTCCTTGCAAGGCAGCCGAGGCCGCAGGCCAGTGGAGGGCACGCCATGCCTGGTGCTGGAACACTGCTTCTTAGAACCTGCAGGGCCCATGGCACCACCGGCGTCCATACCTGGCACGGTCGCAGCGACATCCATGCGCCAGTCCAGTGCATCAGTGCCATTTTTGTCGCAGCAGTGGGCCACAGGAGGCTCTGAATCCCTGCATGCGGCAAGGGTGCGAGATGCTGCAGCAGCCTCACAGTCCACATCGTCAGCTCGCAGCGCAGCCCCGCTCACTCCGATGACCCAATTCAACGAGAGCTCAACTGTTGCATCCCTGGCGCCTGGCTCAGTACAGCCACAGTTCACAGCACTGGCGGCAGTGCCAGGGACAGCAGGGCAGAAGGCGCTGCCTGCTGAGGCGCTTTGGTCCATGGTCATGGCAGCGGAAGTGCCGTGTCTGGTCACGTTACTCTCCCCAAAGGTATATACCCCAGTGTTCAAGTGCATGGATGGGCCAACATCCTTGGCACAGCATGCACCCAGCACGGTCACATTCAAGCAAATGCCCCAGTCGAGCATGTCGGGCACGATGTCCTGTATTAGCATACTTCCGCTGCCATGGCGTCCTACCAACAAGGCATGTGCTTTCAGTCAGCAGCACCCCATGCAGTACGGTCCATGCGGCGCGTATGCCGCGTGCCCACCAATTGCTACGCTCAATGTGTGTGGCTCGTGCACCTGCAGGGCGTGGTACTGTTCCAGAACGACCTCTCGCGCGAGTACTTTGGCGATTTGGTGGGCGCGGCCACTGCATGGGCAAATTACATTGCCATGCAGCAGCTGGTGGCTACACGCTCTGGACGCAGGAGCCACAGCACCGAACTGGGCATGCACCCGGGGACAATGCGGCTAGGCAGTGGCCGGGGCACAGGGGCCCTGGGCGTTGGCTTTGCATGTGGAGCTCACTCTGGGGACGGAGCGCACTCCCTGGTGCCTGCCACCAGCCGCACATCAATCTCCCGTCTGGGCATCAGCACAGTGCAGAACGCAAGTGGGCGCACGGAACGCCGGACGCCACTCAATTTTGAAGGGGATGGCCCGTATGGGAGCGTGGGCGCCGGCCGCAACCAGGCGGGCGGCGATGCTGAGGAGGGCGCTGTGCTGCGCGCACTGTTGGCGCTGGAGGAGTCTCATGGCAGGCAAGCGCCGCAGCGGAGCAAGCGGGGTCAGGAGGAGGGGGAGGAGGAGGAGGAGGAAGATCTAGTGGACCAGCACCTGCTGGGCCAGCAGCTAACCAGTGGGTACTGGGAGGGCGGGGCGCATGGTGAGGATGACGACGACTACGAGGAGCATCCTCTCTTGGACGAGCTGATAGGTGGGGGCTGAATGTAACGCTGCTTTGGCAGCAGGCCACATCCATGTCCTGTGCCTTGGGCTGTTGCTGCTGCCTGCTGCTTCTGCTGCCGCTGCTGCTGCTGCCGGCTGTGCTGGCTGGTACGCCATGCCTCACATTTTGCCCTTGCTGCTGATTGCATGCACTGTGGTTGCAGAGGAGGTGCTCGTGCATGGGGTGACGTGGTGCCGCGTGCTGAAGGTGCCTGCCTCCCTAGCACATCTGCCTCAGGAGCTCTACCCCACACCCCCAGCCATACCGCAGCACCTGATGCTGCGGCCCAACGCGTCCTTCCACGCATCCCTCACCGGCAACTCCCCCACACCGCCCTCTGATGGACAGCCGGGCTCACCTACTCAGCCTCAAGGTGCCGCACCCAGCCTGGACCACCGGCCCCATCTTGCAGCTGGCCTGGGTCAATTGCCTACCAGCTCGCCTGGGCTCGCTGGCGGCAGCATGGCCGGCATGGCCTTGATCATGTCTCAACCTCGCTCAGCATCCGCCAGCCAGGTACAGGTGGACCCCCTGAGGCTCAGCCCATCCCTGCCGAATCACAGGAGTGGTGTGGCTGGCCAGCCGCAGGGACCCAGC
Source organism: Chlamydomonas applanata (assembly GCA_001662365.1). Taxonomy (NCBI): domain Eukaryota; kingdom Viridiplantae; phylum Chlorophyta; class Chlorophyceae; order Chlamydomonadales; family Chlamydomonadaceae; genus Chlamydomonas; species Chlamydomonas applanata. The sequence goes on along the minus strand of BDCZ01000001.1, from coordinate 518,654 downwards.
GGCGGCAGCGGCCGGTTGCCTGTTCTAGACATGCTAGAGGTGATCGCCTCACCCTCAGCCTCCTTCTCCCTCGCAATGGCGGCGACCAATGGTTCGGGCAGCGGTGCCAGCCCGGCCATTCTGTCATCCTCACACAACATCGCCGTCTCCTCGCCGCATGCGCTGGCGGCGGTGCGCATGTCCAGCTCTGGCCTCATGCGCCGCCAGTCTTCCTTGACGAGGGCCATGGTAGAGCGGATGATGTCATCGTCGCATGCCCACCACCACCACAGACACACCTTGCCCAGCACCGCCCCCACGCCACCGGTGCCGCTGGTGCGGCTGCCCCCGGCCTCCTTGGCCCCTGCCGCGGCCCAGAACGCACCCCTGCAGCACCAGCGCTCATCTGGATCGCCAACCGCGGCCCAGCCCAGCACGGGAACGCGCGTAGTGCCGCTCTCAGACTTCAGCATGGGTAGCCTGCCTAGCCTGCCACAGCGAGCACCCTCGCCCATGCCTGCCACGGACGCCATGCTGGCAGCCAACAACCCGGCCTTGCTGCTCGAATCCCAGGTGTCCATACAGGCGCGTGAGGTGGCACGTGAGTGGGTGAATAACGTAGGGCCGGGCTCCACTAGGCACCGCTCCGCCACAAACCGCAGCACCCCGTCCAGCGGCCTGCAGCTGGTGCTGCAGGGGAGTGGCGACGAGCGCAGCCTGCAAGAACCCCCTGCGTCTCAGGATCTTGCAGCCGGGCTCCAGGAGGGTGGCAGCGGCCTGGCGCCTGGTGGCACACTGCAGACATGGGGCGGCCGGCACCAGGCCGACCTAGGGAACCTGTTCATGGGGCCGCAGTTGGGGGCATCCTCTCTCAGTGGGCTACCAGGGGAGCAGGTGCGGCCGACACCCACCACTAGTCGCAGCTTGTCGTCTCAGGCCAATCTCTCCTTGGCCTCGTTTACTCGCACGTCGGCCGTGCTGCGGCTGTCGACAAACAAGCGGCAGTCAGCGTCGGGCCAGGCGATGGGGCCTGGGGGTGTGTCATTCACTGGTCCTGCAAGTGGATCCCAATCACCTGCCACAATTCAATCACCGGCTGCGTCCCTACGAGGGCCGCTGGGGCTCGAGGTTCAACCCCGGATGCACTCGTTGCACCATCGCCGCATAGCCGGCTCGTATGGGGTGTACGGGTCCCCGATGGCCCCGCCCCCAGGCCCGGGTGCTGGGGGCATGGGCTACACATGGCTGTCGGCAAGCACTGCGCGCCGCGCCAGCTTCGCGATGCCCCCTAGTCATGAACACCACGCGAGCTCGGAGCTGTTTGGTAGCCACATGAGCACTGCACCAGCATCCACACGCGATGCAGCTGGGAACTTAGTTCTGGGTGAGCTGCCAGAGGGGATGGTGGTTACAGAGCGGGACAGTGGGAACCGTGACAGCGGAGGCCGTGAGAGTGACAACTCACGCAGGCTGTACAGCGGTTCAACTGCCTCGTGGAACCACCAGCATAGCAGCCGGGGCACGTCTGGCAACCAGCAGCCGCAGTTGCTGCCACCCCACATTCTGCCGCGCTTCACTCACTCGGGGCCCAGCACGTCAGCATCTGGCCGCGGCAACGCAAGCAGCGCAGTCACGACACAGCGGCAGCTACTGCCTTTTGAGGCGCTGCTCCAGGCGAGCCAGTCGGCACATGAGCACGCGCCTGGCGGCGGGGTGTCGGGTGTGCACGTGCCCAGCAACGCAATGCAGACGATCAACCTGGGGTCCCTGCGGCTTGGGGAGGGCATGTTGAGCCATCCAACGGATCCAGCTGCTGGAGACATCAGCCACGTGCCGCTGTCTCCACGAGGCACAAGCACAGACGCGCAACGGGCTGCCCCGGGTCACACACTTATTGGCACATCCAGCTCAGGTGTGCATATGCCCGGCAGGGGGTTCCCAGGCCACCTGGTTAGCGCCCCCAGCTCCGGCAACCACGCAGTGGCTGCCCATGGCCTGAATGCGGGCCAGCCAGTGATCACACCTACACCCCAGCGCCACAACTCAGGGCCAGGGGCGGGCGTCAGGAAGGACGCTGATGGGGAGGTCCTTTCGGATGGCACATGCCCACCCCAGGATGCCTCAGGGGCTGTTGGCCGCAGTGTGAGTGCTGCAGGCATGGCCATCGGGCCGGATGCGAGCCGGCCTACACTGCTGCGCAAGACCGTGGCGTTCAACGCGAATGAGCCTGGCAGCGGCAATTGGCCCAGCAGCGGTGCAGGCAGTCTCGCCGCATTGCCGCTGGACCCGCGCTCAGATGCACCACACGATGGTGGTACGAGCACCGCCGCCTCGCGCACGGGCCGCACCACCGCCTCTACATCCCTCTCATTGCTGGGCACAGGGCCGGGCCCTGCCCCCCTGACACGTGGTGATCGCTCCACGTCCTTGAGTCGAGGATATGGGGACTCACGCGCCCTGAGTGAGGCGCACACATCAGAGGGCCAGTGGCAGAGCATCGGGGAGCTGGATGACCTGGACGCAGCTCACCACGCAGGCCCTGTGGCGCTCGTTGCTGACCTGGCGGCGGTGGGGATCCGGGAGGAAGGCGAAGGGGCCACTGACGATGAGGGCACGGGGGGTGCTTCTGTCACGCTGCATGGGACGGCCACGCTCTCCCCGCGCATGTCTGCTGGCAGCCAGCAGGGGGCGGAGGTCAGGGAAGGGCAGGAGACCTACGAAGATGACCACAGTATGGGAAGCTCCGAGGCTGCATCCAGCATGCCAGGGGGCTCTTGGTGCTGGCATGAAGTGACCGTCAAGCGCTGCACCGACCCTGTGAACGGAGGGTGCGTGTCTGCGTGCCTTTGCTTCCCATCTGGTGCCGGGGCAATCAAAGCCTTCATGCACAAAACCCTGCCACTGGGGGAGCCTGCATATGAGGTCCAGCTTGCTTGTCTGGTGCCGCTTGGCCTGTGGTTGGGGCTGTTGTGGGAGCCCTGCAATGCATACAGGGTGATTCCATTACACAAGCCAACGGTGCAAACCCGGCCGTGCCCCGCAGGCCTGCGCTGCTGCTGGTGCAGCGCAACGTGACGGAGCGCGCTCAGCTGGAGAATACGTTGAGCGAGCTGACTGAGGCGCAGCTGGCGATGCTCTCAGGTGTGCAACTGTGCATGGTGACCAACTGATCAACACCATACATGTGCGGTTGGTGCAGCCTGGCGTGCGTGCAACCCACAGCAGCCAGCTGCCCCTCACCCATCCCCAAACCGCCCTTTTCACCCCACCTGGCATGTCACTTGCTCATCGCCTTCATACGTGGTGCCCAATGGGTGTGCGTGAGAGGCACCCACCATATCAGCACAGCCATCACTTGCCTGCCTTGCCCCGTGGTAACATGAGCCTTTAGCCGTTTAGGACCACAGCTGTCCGGCACTGCTGCTGCGTGTCCTTAACCGCAGGCATCTTCCCACGTCATGTCATCGAGGCGCTGTCCATGGGCAACAAAGATGACTTGGATATGGAGCAGGTGGCCAAGCTTGCACGCTCACATGGAGACGTGACCATCCTTTTCATGGGTGGGTGGCTCCTGCTGCCCCTTTCGGCCTTGATTAGGACTGTCTTTGGCGTCGCATGCATGCATGACACTTCATGCCGGAAAGGTACGAGCCCACTGGATGAGGTCCACAAGCAGGCCCATGAACCAGGTGTTAGCCTAACGTGCCCGACCAGGGGCCTCACTGTAGCTGGGTGAAGTGCTGTGGACTGTGCTGCGCGGCCGGGGCAGAGACATGGCGTACTTTGTCACTCGAACCCCGCACAGTACTCCAGACCAGTATTGACCACCACCCAACCACCAAGCTTGTTTACCAGCCCCAACCATCACATCACACAACATGAACTGTGCACATGACGTGTGCTCGCCCTCCCACGCCACCCCGGCCCACGCAGACCTCGTCGGATTCACGTCCATGAGCAAGGAGGTACCTCCAGAGGACGTCATCACCTTTCTCAATGCCCTCTTTGGCCATTTCGACCGACTGGTCGAGAAGCACCGTGTGCAAAAGGTGCGGCATGGGGCAAGCTTTGTGGTAGCTGGTGTGCGGTAGACTGCTTGTCAGCAGCTGCTGCTCAGCGCCTGGCAGCCGCCCGCAGCTGGGGCACCTGTCGGTCGCCTGTGCTCTGCAAGCTCCTCGCATGCGTGACATGATCTTCTCCGATTGCCCTGCCCGCATCTGGTCTGATCGCACCCCGACGTCTCGACCTGACTTGGCTGATCTTGTTTTGATTTGTGTTTGAATCGGGGCCGCAGATCGACACGATCGGAGATGCTTACCTCGTGGCCTCGGGCATCCTGGCACCTGACAAGGAGGGCTTCAATGCAGTGGATGAGCACCATGACCCAGCAGATGGCGCGGCCCGCGTGTTTGCGTTTGCACGCGACATGCTGCGCGTCTCACGGTTGGTCACGATGCCCCACAACGGGCAGCCAGTCTCCATCCGCATCGGCATCCACACGGGCCCCTGTGTGTCAGGCCTCATTGGGACCAAGCTGCCCAAGTGGACAGTGCTGGGCGGTACGATCAATACCGCGGCACGGGCGGAGCAGACGTGCCAGCCGGACCACGTTCAGGTTACAGAGGCCACCCGGCGGCTGCTGGGCGAAGACGCCCGGCAGTCGTTGCAGCCAACTGGCGGTGTGTTCTGTAAGGGCATCGGCATGCTGGACACGTACCTGTGGGCCCCGCCTCTCGAGTGGGAAGAGGAGGATGATCTGCCCTCTGGTTTCTTCAGGACTGAGTGGGAGGGCGTGGATGATGAGGGGGGGGAGGAAGAGGAGGAGGCGGACGGCGGGCTCAGTCAGGGCTGGAATGATGGGGAACAGGAGGGGGCGGCTTTGGACTCTGTCGAGCTGGGACGGCTTGTCGTGCCCATCTACAACACAAGCCATGAGATGGGCTGGGGCGGCATTCGGGAGGAGGGTGAGGAGGGTGAGGAGGAAGGGGAGGAGGACGAGGAGGCGGAGGGGGACGAGGGGGAGGAGGGCGAGGATGCAGAGGTGCAGGTGGCAGCTGCCCTCGGTCAGCCCATCACCGCTGGCCACGGCAGGGACGAGCCAGCAAGTGCCGAGGAGATTGCAGCTGCTACAGCTGCAGAGCAGGTGCTCGCAAGCGGCGAGGGGCCATTTGTGGGCATGGGGCGCCCCTCCAGCCACGAAGCAGCAGCAGCCTTCCAGGTGTATGACGGCCTTGAGGAGCTCTGCAAGCCGCTGCATGCGCAAGCGCTGCCGCAGCACACGCCTACCGAGGCCGTGGAAGGCCCTGCCCCAGCCCGGGGCCCCGCCTCTGGCACTGGCACAGGCCGCACCAAAGCCCATTCCACGTTCAGCCCGACAGCCCAGACCCCGATGGGCAGCAGCATGGAACAGGCAGACGGCGAGCGGACGTCTGCTGGGCAGCGTGGCTTGATGCTTGCACGCACGGCCAGCACTCGCAAGGTACCCTCTGCGATGGCCTCTCTCACGACCATCTTTGCCACCAGTGCGCTGCAGCAGCAGCGGCAGAAGCTGGCCGCTGGCGTCGGTGTGCGGCCGTCCTCAGCCAACCTCCCCAGCTCTGCCATGGAGGCACTACTGGGAGCTGGCTCCCAGTTCCTGAGGAGCCGCATCTCAAGTGAGCATACCACATCACCCCTAGGCTCTGGTGGCCTGCCCCATGGTCAGCAGCTCTCAGCACACCAGTTGGCAGCAGCTGCTACACCAGCCCTCAGCAGCCACAACTCTGGCAACAGCCCCAGCCCCAGCGGCATGCTGCCAGGCACAGGAGCTGCAGCACACTCCGGGACGCCGGGCCCGTCTGGGTCTGTACCCATAGCCTCCACACCCCCACGAATGACGCCCCAGCACAGCACGCTCAAGGGCGCGCTGCGCAAGCTGCTGAAGCACACAGGCTTTGGGGACCGGTCTGCTACCGTCTTTGCGGGTGCCTCGAATGAGGTGCGTGTAGCCGGGATGGCGCCAGCAACCCCTCGTGACACGGGCATGCACAAGTCGCCGCAGGGCACTTTGTTGGACGGCAACCCTCTGGGTGCACCCCCAGTGGCCGCGCTGCACCGCCGCGCCAGCGCTGAGCTGTCAGCCGTGCACGGGCGCTCCAGTGCTGAGGCGGCCATCATATCCGTGCCCCTGCAGCCGGTCTCAGCCGCTCAGCTAGGTGGCCAGCCCGTGCACAGGAACCTGTCCCTGCCACACAGTACGTCTGATGTGTCCAAGCAATTGCGCCGTGGCCTGTCCGGCCGTTCCGAGTCACCGCCTGTGCCGCCCCGCCGGAACTCCAACACCGTCACCACTGCCCGCAACAGCACGACGAGCAGCAGTCCACACCTCATGTCCCCCGTGCCCCATCAGAGCCCCTCGTCCTACGGGTCTGCCCCCCGTCCGCTTGCGGTGGCATCAGAGAGTGGCGCACTCATGTCCTACAGCGGGGCAGAGGACAGCAGCCATGGCCCCGTGCAGCGCACGGACAGTGCACGCCTACGGCGGCACAGCAGCGTTATGGCTGCAGCTGCTGCAGCATCCCAGGAGACTACCCTGTCTGGCCTGGGGCCCATCATGACGATCGCCAGGAACCGCCGCCGCTCTTCTGTCATGTCTCACTCTTCTGAAGACCATGAGTCGTCCATGGCCGTGACAGCGGCTGCCGCGCTGGCCATGCAACCTGGTGGCCGCGCGGCGCAGAGCCACAGCAGCACACATCAGCTGCAGCGGCTCGTGGAAGAGCAGCACGCCAGCACGCCCACCTCAGCTCGCGGCCAGCACACCAGCGTGAAAGCTGCTGCCACGCACGCTGCGACCGTGGCCGGCCACCCACCTGAATCCAGGCCCACCATTGCGGCGGCTGCTCACAGCACGGGCAGCGTGCACGCTTTCTCGCGCAGTAGCCTGGCCCAGCCTGGAGTAAAGCAGGAGCTGGCAGCAGGCTCAGAGAGCCCGCCTGTTCTCTTGCGCAAGAGCAGTGCAGGATCAAGCCGCAGCGGGAGCCGCGAGTTTGCCATGTTTGGCTTTCCCTACAGCCGCAAGTCGGCACCCGGCTCACCTTCGTCTCACATGCATCACAGGTCGGGCTCACACATGTTCGGCAGTACAGTAGCGGTTAGCGCGCAGGAGGCTCTGGTGGGGTCCTTGCGCGAGTATGACGGCAGGGGTCGGTTCAGCAACCCGGGCAGTCCCAGGTCTGCTTTGCGGATGGCTGCAACGGAAGGCGAACGGGCCACGGCCTCACGCGCGTCACGTGTGATGTGGGAGGATGAGGTGGTTGGAGGGCCAGCGGCGGCCGTGCGTGCGTCAGTTGGGGATTTCAACGCCCCCCACTCACCACTGAACCGGCCGGGCTTGGCAGTACAGAAATCCATGGGCAGTAGCAGCTTGTCGGTACACCGTTCTCAGGGCCTCTCCACGCCTGCCTTGGGCGGTGTGCGCAGCACGGCGAGCACCGCTGCTCGCGTGCGGGCTACATCAGGCCGGCTGGGGTCACCGTCCACGGGAGTGGCTGCAGCTCAGGTAGCGGAAGCTCTTGCGGCTGGGGTCCCTGGTTCCGACACCGAGCCCGGATCCTTAGGCCCCCACCATGCGTTTGCTGCCTCCCTCAGAGCACACCTGCAGGGGCAGCTGGATGGGGCGGGGTCTGCAGTGACCCGGCCCCGCAGCACCAGGTCCCGGCGGCAGAGCGCCGTGACAGACACGAGTATGGAGAACTCAGGGGCGTTGGGAACGGAGCCCCGAACCAGCGAGCAACCTGCGGGGGGCAAGGGCGCAGGCACACCCAGCCGTAGCGAGGGCAAGGTCAGCGCCGCGTCGTCCCTTGGCAGCAATGCGTTTGGCGCGCTGCTGACGATGCTCAAGGTCGGGCGCAACGTCAAGGGCGGCCATGACTCGCACTGGGCGCCAGTGGAACGCAGCCAGGCCTCGAGTATGGCCCTAGCTGGTGGCCGTGCTAGCTCTGCTTCTCCCATGTCTGACGCTGCGAGCACGCTCCGCCGCGGCAAGTCCTTCTCATACGCCAAGCTGCAAGCCGGCAGCGGCCGGGGGCCGGCCGATGAACACGCCCCTGCGCGGCGTGCGGCGTCCCGCTTCGACCTGAGTAACGGTGAGCTGGGTTCAGGGGGCAGCCGGCCACGCAGCAACTCCAATGGCAACGCACCACACAACAGCTTAGGTGCGCCAGCCGCCAGTTTGGGGTCGTAATGACATGGCAGCGGTTGCATCCTGGCCTGTTCCTATCGTTGCCCGGCTTTGGATCAGCTGCGATGTGATCGGCAAGCAAGTTCACAGATTGGTTCAGCAGTACGGGGTCATGTTGAGAAGCTTGTGATTTTGTCTTTATGTGATCGGATGGAGGGGTTGCAAGGATGCATTGGTTGGGAAAGCATGCGAGGATGGCATGGTTTGGAAGAGCGGGTGTTGGATTGGCTGGTGTGGTAAGTGGGTGGATGTGTACCGGCGATGCAACCTGATGTGCCTCAACAGGACTCTTGAAAAGCCCTGCATGCAGCGCTCTGATAGGACACCACTGACAGGCACTGCAGAGCTTGACCGCTGATTGGAGATACTCGTTCTCAGTATACCAGGGACCAGCTGGGCTGGTGCGTGCTGATGGGTGGTGGGTTGGAGGCACGCTTGGGGTGGGGGAGAGGCGTGAGGGTGGGGGTGGGTAGGGGATGGTTTGGAAGGGAGGGCGGGGGCGCTCGGCTGTATGCACTTGTAGTACGCATGACTGGTATCATGTCTTGGGTGCTATTGATGATGTCAAGCCATTGGAGGCTGCCTGCCTTACACTGCACTCTATTGAAGAGTGTGCAGGCTGCGGAGCCCTGCACAAAGCTTGACAACAGTAAGGGTCCAGAACAAACCGGTTGCAAAGTGGTTGGCTGTGGGGCTGTGAGCATGTGTGTTCGTTGGCCCCTTTACAGAACCACCTTTGACAAGGCTGCGGCCGGACACACTTGCATCCGGTTGAGCTGTACCTTTTTCATAACACCTGTATGGGGTGGTTTGCCGGCCCAGTTGGGTTCAGTTGGCCTTGTGATTTCTGCTGGCAGGAGGCGGTGCATGCGATGCCCAGTGGGCGCAGCCATCGCACCTGGAGGTGAATGAACATACATCTTGGTGGCCTGTATGCAAGCGCCGTGTAGAGCGTGCTCTGTGCAGCGCGCTACAAAGCGAACTCATGTGCTTGCAGCACTGGCTGGCACTGCACTCTGCAGCTTGGTTAGGTGGACAACCACACCACTCTTTGTATACACGCGGTAAGGGAATTCATGGGGGCAGCAGGCAAGGGATTGGCTGGTGCAGTGCAGCATTCATCCATGCGATTGGGGTATGAGTAGGGTGTGCAAGAATGCAGGCTTTTGCTGCAGGCTTTTGTTAGACTGCAGGCCCTGAGCTGGCCAAGGGGGACAGCACAGGTGTTGATGGTGTAGAACA
>BDCZ01000001.1:486784-508435 GCA_001662365.1 Chlamydomonas applanata | reverse complement strand
GTGGGACTGCGTTGCCATGACCATTTCAGGTGTGTGGGTGGGTGGGGGGTGGGTGGGGGGTGGGGGGAGTGGACTGTAATGCATGCCGATGCTAGTCCACCTGGGGCTCAGCTGGTGCTAGGCCCCCAGATATGGCTTTGATTGCGCGTACACATGGATGTAATGCACGAGGCATGCTGGCTCATGTAGCTGCTGCTCCTGATTGTGCAACAGCTCGAGCTCCTCTGGTCAGACCCGCGTGATGTTATATTATGGTATGTTTACACAGCAAAAAACAATTAAAACAACACGGACTGCACCAATCACGGACTGCTCAGTATGCATGCTTGTTTGTGTGTCCAGCCATCTGTCCCATTATTCTCCTTGTTTGTTTACTACTTGTGTGCCTCCTTCAGTTGGCAGCAGTGGCCCCACTAAATGCGGCACAACACACATGCACAGCTGCACACTGCAGCTAGCCGCCCAGGTGGACAGCAGGGGTGGTCAGCAGGGGTCAGCGGCATGTCCGACGGGGCGACAAGCAGGTGGTGCTGCAAGCAGCTCCATCTGAACACAGGCGAACCGCAGACCAAGAGACATGGTGATGCCCAAGGCCACGCCAGCAGCCCTGCTACCGTCAAAAGGGCGTGGTCATTGAAAACCACCCGCAGAAGGAGGATCAGGGTTTAGGGTTGATGAGTTACGGCTCGGTGTTACTTTGGGTGTTTACATTATAATGTTACATCCTTGTCATGTTTTGCTGGTTGACGACGTGACAGGTTGCCTCCTGTTCTAGACTGCGGGCTTCACGACGCTAGACCGCGACCAAACATGGGCTAGAACAAACTTGATTTAATTTGTCAGGATGGAACTGGCGATGCCTGTTTCTGTGCCACAACCCCCTCCTCCACAGCCCCACGACATTCACATCCTGCTTGTCGATGACGAGCGTCTGTCTCGCACTGTTGTGGCGAACCTGCTTCGTAAATGTCAATACAAAGGTTTGCGCCCACATACAGCATGCTCTTGGCTAACTTGCGGATGCTGTTGCTGTGCAGCCCTCCTGCTGCTTCCTGCCGCAAAAAAGACTTCTGATCTGCTCAATTGCTTTTTTTTTGCCAAAAATGTCAACCCTTCCGCAGTCACGGTGGTGGAAGGGGGGTCGCAGGCCTTGGAGGCATTGCAGAGGGAGCAGCCAGGAACGTTCCAGCTGGTCCTTACGGTGGGTGTGCGACTTGGACTTTTTGTGGCTTCCCATTCTGCAGATGCGGGCCAGCTGCGCTGCCAGCGTGCTGCTGGTGTATTCGCAGCCTTAAAGCGTATTTGGCGCATGGTCTTCTGTGGGTCAAATGTGTGGCACAGCCTGCGGTGGCCACAGGCAGTGGCCACGCATGCATGGGGTGCTGCGTGTGGCAATGTGCCACCACACATGCACCCCTAGGCCCTCTCTCCTCTTCCCTTCTCAGCTGCACCCATGGCAGCACGCACGCAGCTTGCTGTGGCCTCGTACTCCTGGCAGCACAGGCATGGGCACAGGCACAAGGCGGACCCCCCTCTGCTGTCATTCAGAGCCCTGTGGCCCACGACCTCATGCAACAACAGTCCAACACGGTAACGATGCGGCAACGCTCATATGCACGCTTGCATTCCACAGGATGTGATGATGCCTCAAGTGGATGGCCTAGACCTACTGCGCTTTGTGCGCTCTCACGAGCAGCTCATGGATTTGCCTGTCGTCAGTAAGTGGGCCTGCTACTGCTGGGGTGCCAGCGGGAGCTGATGAGAGGCATGGGCATGTTGGGCACGGGCGTAATGGGCATGCATGGCCTGCATGCAGCCTCGCAGCTTGGCTGGCTGCCAGCACATTGGGCTGGCGATGCGGTTGGCCAATACAATCATCGATAGGGGCTCACCATGTATAGTATTGTATGAGGTTCTAAGCCATCATCCTTTTGCATTGCGTGACTCTGTGCAGTGATGAGTGCGAGTGAGCAAGCAGAGACTGTGTACCAGTGCATTCAAGGCGGGGCTGAGGAGTATCTGGTCAAACCAGTGACTCAAAAGGAGGTGCAGAAGATCTGGACGCACGTTGTGCGGCGCCTCAACAATGCAGCGTCGACAGCAGGGGCTGCAGGGGGCCCTGGGGCTGGCACTGGGCTCCATGCGCCCAATGGTGTGGCTGCCTCGGTTGCCCCAGCGGGGCCTGGGTCAACAGCACCGGCCGCTGCCCTGCCCCTGCCCATCCCGACCATCCGGCCTCATGTAGGTGATGTAACAGGGACGAGTCCGGGCGTGCAGCCGCAAGCAGCGGCTCGGCCCAGGGGCCGGACGGGTCCAGGCCCCGATGGGGCAGCTGCGCCTCCTGGCGCTGCGGGCCTCTCGCCCACCCCCCTTGCAGGGGCACGTGCGCAAGGCAGCCATGTCTTTCTGGATGCGCTCACGGGCGCGCAGTCTGGCCCGGGGCGGGGGGCGGGGCCAGGGGCGCTCATTCCCCGGAGAGCGTTAGGGTCGCTAGTGGTACCGGGCGGGCCGGTGACAGGTGCCTCTTTGCCGGCTGCTACACTCTCAGCTGCTGGGCCGCCTGGGCCAGGTGTGGGCGGCACAGGCGCTGAGGCGATCAGCTTGCTCGCCTGGCTGTGCCGGCCGCAGCGGACACCTACACCAAAGGAAAGCTGGTGGGTGTTTACAGAGGTGCTGCTGCTTGTGGAATCCTTCCACAAGCACAGCTGCGAGTCAGTGGGCCGGCTGCTACGCCCCTCCCGGATGGTGCTGCACCGCAATGGCCGCGTGCTGTTTACGGGGGGGGGCGGCGCCCGGCCGGCTGCGGCGCAGCAGCCCGCATGCTGTCCAGAGGATTTGCCTGGCTCAGCACCATGCGCCCCGTGTGCAGGGGCACCGTCCGTAGCGCGAGCCGGGCCGGGCCCAGCCCCTGCGCCGGCTGCCTGCGGCACAGCAAGCACGCCGGCCTGGCAGCAGCAACACCACAGCGCACACTCTGCACTAGCAGCAGGGCCAGGGCTGGAGGAGGTGGGGACAGGAGACAGTGGCACTGCTGCAGGTGGCACCCTTGTTGGTGGCAGTGGTGGTGGTGGTGCCTGTGCCCGGGGCCAAAGCCATGGGGGCCCCATCCCAGCTGAGCTAGCACCAGGGCGGCCCCCCCTAGATGAGGAGGATGTGGCTTATGCGAGCCCTGAGGAGCTGGCAGGGGGGGAGACAAGCTCTATGTCAGACGTGTTCAGCCTTGGGGTGCTCTTCTTTGATCTGTTCTATGTGGCGCCTGGAGCGGAGGGTACAGCTGGGCGGCGGCGCGCGCTCCGAGACCTGCGGCAACGAATCCTACCTGCACCCTTCCTACGCAGCATGGTGAGGGCCGGGGGCGGCGGTGGCTGGCTGGGGTTGTTAGTTGGGTTAGTTGGGGTTGGGGTTGAATGCCGTGTTGGCTGTGGTACCTTGCCGCAGCATCAGCAGCCATCTGCAGTGCGCAAATCCTCCTCAACAGCACAGCTGGTGCCGGCAGCCGTGCTGTGTGGGCGCTGTGTGGGCTGGGAGGCAGCGGTGGCTGCCGCAGCCTGCACTACGAGAAGCAACTCGCAGCAGCGGCTGGGAAGGGTGCTCATCCCTGCACATCGCATGGCTTGGCACATGCCTAGTTCGTCACTTGTCACATGCAGCAGACATGCATTTACATGCGGCAGACATTATACATTCATGTGGTGTTGGTGTGCTGCAGCTGCCTCTCATTGTGGCTGTGGCATTGCCCAGTTGCCTGATGCAGGCACTACTGCACGCTGTGCACCCTCCCTCTCTCACTCCCTCTCTCACTCCCTCGCTTACTCGCCACGCCCACTCACTCCTCCCTCACTCTCTTTCTGAATCTCTCACTCTCCTTGAACCTCTCACTCCTGACCTCCGAAACCGCAGCCCAAGGAGGCAGCGTTTGCGCTCGCGCTGCTGCACCCAGACCCAGGGGCACGACCCACGGTTTCGGAGCTGCTGGCTTCGGATGCGCTCCGGGGCGCGGCCGACGCGCTGCGCGCGCGCCATCACGCAATGGCAGCACAAGAACAAGCCTTGGAGGCACAGGTACGGCCCGTGTCATGCTTAACTCCACGTGCTGTTCACAACAACTAGGTCCGAGTCGCCTCACATCAGGCGCCACCCGAGCCAAAGCGCGATCATGATGACATTCATGTTGCAGCAGGGGTGCGGGAAAAGACCAAATGCATCACACAGCATCACACAAGCGGCTCACTTGAATGGGTTCTGTGCGCAGGTGCTTGTTGACTTCCTCAGACTCATGCACAGCCGCAAGCGTGCAGAGGCTGCGCGGGTGGAGCAGGAGCTTGGCGCACTGGCTTCAGACGCAGCACAGGTCGGTTGGCAGTTGGCCGATGGCTGGCTGGTTGTTTGATCGCCTGGCAGCAGGGCAGTTGGGGAGGAAGGGGTTGGGTTGGGTGGTTGGTTGTTTGTGGTGCCGTTTTGCAGTGCTTGCGATGGGGGCTGTGGGTTGGGGACGGCTGCTGGTGCACATTTGTCATCAGTGGTCCGTTCGGCTCCGCAGTAGCAGGCACCGGTGTGTGTTGCTTTGAATGGAGCCCCGCGGCTGACGGGTGGCCCTTTCATTTGTGAACGCCCTGCAGCTGGAGCGCCACCTAGCCGGTCTGGCGCGCGCTGCCAAGCGGCAGCGCGTGCCGCCCGCACGGGTTGCATCTCGCTTGCAGCTCGCAGCTGCAGCCGCAGCGGCACAGCAGCAGCAGCAGCAGCAGCAGCAGCAGCAGCCAGGGCCGCCGCCCAGCCCTAAACGTATGGAACGAGGGCCCTCGGCTCCGGAACCATCCACATCTGTGACCACTGTGGCCCGCGCCAGCCAGGGTACAACCACAGGGGCGCTCGGAGGTGTAGGTGCTGACAGTGCAGAAGTGAGGGACGAGGCACACGCGGTGGCGGCTGAAAAGTGGTCTAGAGTGAGTGCGGCAGAGGCGGCACAGCTGGAGGAGCTGTACCTGGCAAGGCGGGCCATGGCCGTGGTTGCTGCCGCCGCCGCGGCAACGGCATCGGACACCGGGGCAGCAGCTGCTGAGAAAGGGGGGGCCAGCGTGCCCGGCAAGGCAGCAGCGAGTGTGGGCGAGCGTGGGGTTATGGCCACGACAGCTGGCCGCACGGCTACTGCAGCTGCCTCACACCCACTTGCTGCCGGCACCCCTTGGGACAACATGGGCCATGCTGGCAACGGGTCCGCCGCGCATGTGCCAGGCCTGGGCAGAGGCCAGGCCAAGCAAGGCACCCTCAAACAAGAGCCCATGGAAGTGGACTCTGCTACTGGCCCCTCCCAACATACGCAGCAGGGGGCGCCACAGCTGCCACCAGATGCAAACCGGGATGGTGGCAGGGGCCCAGCCCATGGTTCTGAGCCCAGCCCTGGTCCCATGCCAGGTGGCAGTGCCCTCATGCGAGTGACGTTTAATGAGGAGGCAGCGGCTCAGCCAGCCGGTGCCACAATCGGCGCAGCGGCTGCTACTGCTGCTGCTGCTGCTGCCGCTACTGCTACTGCTGCGACTGTCGCTACTGCTGCTACTGCGCAGCGGCCGGAGAAGGCCATCACAGTCGCAACCCCCGTCCCTGGCCGTGCCACGTCCACGGCTGCAGCAGCGACGGCGGCAGCACTGCCGGCACACCTCACGGCGTTCTCGGACGACCTCTCACACTTTGTGCGTCATGAGCGGTTCGAGGTGCTCGCCAGCTTGCGGTACGGGGGCTCCAGCCTGTCGCCGTCTTCCATGGTGTGTTGTGCCGCGTTTGACCGTGATGACGAGTTCTTTGCCACTGCAGGTGAGGCATGACATGTTGCATTATGGTGTGCCGGTAGTTTTTGATGCTTTTCCAATGTACGGTCCACGCTCAAACCGGCCTGTCGGTTGAGCAGTGTGCATGTCACATGGTACACTCATCATGGACCATAGCACCATACTGTACATGACTATATACTATATATAGTCATATGTATATACTATATACTCATACGCCTTGCTGTCAGGTTACATCCTGCTGCACGAGGCTGCACGCCCCAGACCACAGACACCAAAGCGCCGTGCTGCACTGCCCTCGGTGGCACTTGCCCCCTTGTAGGCGTGTCCAAGCGCATCCGCATCTACGAGCTCGCGGCGGCCATGGGGGGTGCCGCTGCGCTGGGCGCCGAATGCGCAGCATTTCCTGTGCTGGAAATCTCGTCGCGCTCACGTCTGTCGTCCGTGTGCTGGTCCACATATGTCAAGGTACGGTGCCTAAGTATGCTATTAGTGTGTTGGTTGTTATATGGTGATATGAATGTGCCAGCACCACCTGGATGCAACATATCTATAGGCCTCGAAGGCTGAAAGCATTCATAGGCTCCGGGTTCAGCCTTAGCTTGTACACGCGCCTTGCTTGCCAATCTTATTCCTGCCATGCACCTTTGTGATCGTATCGGGGTTGCTGTGTCCGCCCTGTGAAACGCAGCCGCACCTGGCAGCCGCGGACTACGACGGCGTTGTCGCCCTGTGGGACGCAAATGCGAATGCCGAGGTACTGCAGCTGGAAGAGCACAGTAAGCGCGTGTGGGCGGTTGACTTTTCGCGGCCTGACCCCCTGCGCCTCGCATCCGCGTCGGATGACGGCACCGTGCGCGTGTGGAGCGTGAACCAGGAGGGCTCGGTCGCGCGGCTCGACTGCAAGGTAGGTGAACGGGCTACGGGCACGTGAAAGATGCATGTGCATACGGCGTGAGGTCAGAGCATGCTACAGCAAGCCGCGCCTAGCAGATCCTTGTGCCCTTGAGCCCTGGCACCACCATAGGGAACGCCACAGGCAACAATGCAACGAAGCTACAATGCGCACAAACGCAGCCATGCCACGGCCGCGTCTAAAACTTTTAGACTTTGGAGTGGTGGCACCACCTGCCGTTCAGGCCAACGTGTGCAGCGTGCAGTGGAACCCAGAAGTGGGTCACCTCCTGGCGGCGGGCAGTGCAAGCTGCCGCTCGTACGTGTATGATCTCCGCTTCACGGCCACACCGCTCGCCGTCATGCAAGGTGCGCGCGACAGGTTGGCGGTTTTATCACAATCTGGGTTGACTTCCATGGTTGACTGCCAGTTTCTTCCGTGCGTGTCGTGGGACCAGGGCTTGGATACATGGGCATGCTGTCATGCAGGGTGCACGCTGTCATTTAAGGTGTTACCTGGACATTGTGTGCACTACTTGTCAGGACCATCTCGTCCCTATGTGCTTGTGATGACATCAGGTATCGAGACATGGCATGCATGACATTGACTCCACAGGGCACAGCGTGCAGTGTGGCCACACTATGCCACATTACCGCCCCCATGCCAACCCATGTGCATCAACCATGTGGGCCGCGCCTGTGCCGCGTGGCCTGTGCAGGCCACCAGAAGGCGGTGTCCTACGTAAGACACGCCAGCGCCACGGAGCTCGTCACGGCATCCACCGACTCGTCCCTGCGCCTATGGTCACTCACACGGCTGGCTGGCACAGGAGGGATTCAGGGTGCCATGGGCACTGGTGATGGCAGTGGCCTGGACGGCAGTAGCGGCCCGGGTGATGGGAGTGATGGGGCAGGCAGCCTGCGGCCCGTACCGCCTGTACTGCAGGCCAGTCGTACTGGCAAGCCGTGGGAGCCGCCATGCGCGTTGACGTACCGCGGCCACGCCAACGAGCGCAACTTTGTGGGGCTGTCGGTTTCGGCCGGCGGCTACATCGCGTGCGGCTCCGAAACCAACACCGTGTACTGCTACTTCAAGGCACGTGACGTACTGCTTTACAATCCCCGCTGTACTGCAGCTTGGACACACTGCCTGTGTACGCTGCGGCCCCTGCGCAAACTGTATTTTTTGATACTGGGCTGCACTGTATTGCACTGTACTACGGTGTACTGTATATCATTGTTGTAGCTTGCCTGCTACGTTGATGCATGGGCGGGTGCCTGGCTCATGCAACACACACCCCGATCTCAACACACCTCCCTTCTGAACACACCTTTACGTTTCTGAACACGCCGGGGCCTGCAGGGTCTGCCAATGCCTGCGCTGACACACAGCTTTGCATCAGGCACGGGCCACGGGTCAGCTGCTGAGGCAGCAGGGGGGGTAGGCGGCACGGGTGGGGCTGGGGCAGGTGGTGGCGCGTCAACCAGCGGGGCTTTCATTTCCACGGTTGCATGGGCTCGCAGAAGCAACACTTTGCTGGCCGCGAACAGCTTGGGACACATCCGTGTGCTGTCGATGGTATAGGGGGCGTGAGCCACTTGGCACTGGTATGCTTGACTTATATTTGCAGCTTGAGAATTTGCGGCTTGGAACAAGGGTCTGTTTACGTCCTTGGGGATCCTTGGAAACTGCAATCAAGCGGGCTTCAGGGCTAGCGTATCTCTGGGGCATGTGCAGTTGGAGCTTCAGTTAAGTTGGGTGGCGGCTGTGGGGCGTTATGTTGATGGGTGGGAAGTGGGGCGGTTCCCAGTTGCACAGACGGACGAGGGCAGGAGCTGGCTGGGTATGCCTTGCACACTGAGCAGGTTTTGCTTTTGAGCACTATCATAATTGCGGCTGCACCACGATAACAAAAGAAATCAGGTCACAATTGTGGGGACTTGAGGTGGCAAGGCAGGATGTGTGACTACGTATGCGACGGGGAAGATCATCCAGGAGCGCAACACAGCGGCAAATTGGTTTAGCGGGTTTGCAGCCCTGCTCTTTTCGGTCTTTGCTTTTCCTTTCCAACACTGCATGGGTGGGCTTGGCAACCAGCAGCCATTATCTGGGATTAGCCTGAATGGTGTCTAATGTACTCCATTGCATGGCGCCGGAGAGATAAATGCATGTGCCATGTATGTCAAGTCGGCCAGTGACGTCTGTAACATCGCGATATCTCTCTGCTACAAACCAGCTCACCAACAGCTCACCGGTCACAGAGCTTGAGCAGTAGCCCTCTACCAGCCTCACCCAACCAGCCTTTGATAACACAGTTCCAGGTGCCATTCGTGGCTTCTTGCATTGACCCCTTGCCGATATGCCGTGGGTTCCTTCCAAAAACAATCAGTGCCAAAAACAATGAAAGAACACCAGAAATAACACCAGCGGGCATCCCACACATCAACACGATAAGCACCAACAAGCAACAATGAACACCAGCAAGCATTTCACACATCAACACAACACCAACAAGCAATTCCACGCAAGCCTCACTCATCCTCATCTGAATCGATCTCAATGACGGTTGGTGCTGGCTTAGCTGCCAACCCACGCGCTCCTGCATGTCGCTTGGTGGGAGAGCCGTGCTGCATGCAGTGGACAGGCCCTGCCTGTGGCTTGGGAACCACTGCCTGCCCGGGCGCAGCCACTGCCCCAGATACTTGCACCCGAGGTGGACCGCGCTTGGCCGGGGACCACTGGGGTGCATTTGCAAGCAGCCGATCCACACGTTCACTATCACTGCCCCCACCACTGCCCCCACCGCTGCCCCCACCATTGCCGCCGCTGGCTGTGCGTTGCACGGGAGTGAACAGCTGCCTGCTGGGCCCTGCCTGCACGGCCTGCTCCATCCGCGTCCCCGCCCAGTCGTGCACCGGTTGGTTCAGTGCAGCCATCGGCTGGGTAGGTCGCCTACCAGCAGCTGCATTAATAGTGCCCCCCACCACCGGCTCCTGCCTGCTGCCTGGCCCTGCCCCATCCTCTGCGTCACTGCCGCTTTCACTGTCAGACACAAGGTTTATGATATGCATCTGCTGCTTGCCAGCCCCTACCCCTCGCGGTTGCCCTGGCCCGTTCAGCTGCTGCTGCTGCGGTTGCTGCTGCTGGTTACTAGAGCCGCCGCGGCGTGGGACTGCCTGTGCGGTGCTGGGTGGCTGCGGGGACAAGGCGCCCGCAGGTGGCACCTGCGCCTGCTCTTGCGCCGCTCCCTGCCTCCCCTTCACAGCAGCAGGCACCTGCCAACGCCCGCTCCCAGGAACAGCAGCAGCATCTGCAGCTGCACGCGCCATCGGCATGGCCTCCCCACTCGCAGCCGCCTCGCTGCCCCTGCCACGGCCCTGCTGCTCCAACTCCTGCCCCCATTCCTGCTTCCGTGCCAGCAGCCTCTGCAGGAAGCCAAGAGCATCTCTCCCCCGTGCCGCTGGCTCACCATCTCGAGGTGGGGGCTCATCCTGGCCCCCAGACGCGGGCAGCTTGCGCCGCGCTGGCGCCTGCACAGGCGTGTTTGGCACAGCCTCACCAGAGGGCCCTGCCCCATCCCCACGCCCTCGTGAAGTGGCCGCAAGTGGCTTGCCTTGACCAGTGCCTGACCGCCCAGCTGCCTGCTGCTGCCACGCCCCTACTGCTGGCGCCCGCCCATGCTCGTCCTCACTCTCGCTGCTGCTGCTGATCACCATGCAAGCCTCCTCTCCACCATGTGCTCCCGCAACCACCATCCTCCCTGTGTTGTTAAGCACAATTTCAGCACTGCCCACGCGACCTGCCCTTCCACCAGCAGCTGCAGCTGCCCCTGCCCCTGACGGAGCATCGCCTACCTCCCGCTGCCCAGGGCCCCACTTCGCAGCACGATCAGCTCCAGCACCTGCCTTGACTTCCCTGAAGAATGCCGTCACGGGCAGGGTGCCTGCAGCGCCCTTGGCGGCCCTGCCTTTCGGCACAGTCTCTGCAGCTGATGCCTCAGATCCTACCACCTTTCTGGCCTTGCTGCTCCCACGCGCTTTTGGCGGCAGCGGCTGGCCTGCAGCCTTGGCCGCCGCCCGTGCTGCCGTCACAGCCGCCTTCTCTTCCTTTGCACTCTGCGTGCAGACGCCAGGTTGGCAAGCTCTTTGAAAACCCATTCAAAAGCTCCAAACCCATGTGCAAACAACATGAGGCAAGCAGCAGCAGAACGCACACGACCGGCAGGATGCACACAACCAGCAGAGCGTGCGCGCGGTACAAAAGGACAAACTGCATGGCCGCAGATCCTCCCCTCACCTGCTCCGCCTCAAACGCCTGCACCAGCTCGGGCCACACCACCGCCATGAGGCTGATCCGCACAGATCGATGTGCAGGGTCTGCGCATTTGGAGCTTCGAACAGCCGTGCCCTTGCCCCCACCTCCCTGAGTTGCAGGCAGCCCCCCGCCGTGCTGAGAGGGACCAGGGCCGCCCTCCTCCCCGCCGTCCTCGCCCTCGCCATCGTCTCCGAAACCATCGGGTCCCGGGTCCCGAACCTTCTGGACCGGCCGCTCCCCACGCATCCATCCGGCATCTAGCTCCTGGTCCTGCAGCACGCATCACGGCAGGCATCCATGCGCCATGATGGGCACACGATGTACCCAACGCAGGCCGTACTCTGTTCTGCGTGCACAGTTTAAAACCTCTTTGGATCGAGTGGGCTTTGGAGTGGATTGGAACCCACCTCGCTACTGCCTACTCCGGGCAGCCGCTGCACACTGAGCACGTAGCGCCAGGCGTCCGAGCGAGCTGCTTTGGCCCCTGCAACCTTCTGGATGCCGGTGGGCACAAACTCCACGCCAGAGCCTGTTAGTTGGTTAGTAACAGGTCAGGTGATCACTTGGACAATTCGTTGCTTGGTTGGTTGGTTGAGGAGAGGTTGTTGGTTGGGACTTGGTAGGAAGTGGCTTGCAAGTCTCAAAATGCAACCCGTCCGTGCAACGTGAAGACCATGTGTGGAGAGATGTCGTTCCACGGCTGCTGTGTACGTACTGAGCTGTAAACATGGTGTTGCCTGAACGGACAATCATGCACGGCTGGCACCTCAGGCCTGCAACACAGCACGTCCTTTATACAAACATATGGTACGGTAGTTTATGGTAGTTTATGTGCTTGAGACCTTCAAGGCATGCTGCAGCTGGTGCACGACCTCCCGCTGCTGCGGCCCCCTTGCGGTGGCACCCCATATCTCACCTCCATCTGGCCCCTGCCGCACATCCCATTCCAGCAATACAGGTCGCAGCTTGGCCCTGCATGCGCGTAAGAATGGAGGACTGTCAGTGTGCGGGTTCCTCCTGAGTATTCCTAATTCCCATGCTGACCCATTGACGTGCGGCCCAGCCGGACCCAACCAACGTCGATTGCCTGGCCCTCACACATCAACCATTCCTGACAGCGCACAAGTTGGAGCACACTTCATAATGGGCAATAGTGTCACTGGCGTGCGGCCTACAACAGTGCCAAGCGGAAGGCAGCGGACAAAACCCACCCCACCGGTGGCACGGGGGGGCGGGCCTGCTGTGCTGCCACACTATGTTATAATCATGCTAACTATATATTCACATATTCATATATCATAGGAATATATATACATATATTCCTATATTCATGCTACGACGCGCTGCTGCTGCTGCCACAGCCGCACCTCAGAATTGCAGGTGTCATCTCAAGGGCAGGGCCTTTGCTCATGATCAGTTCTGCCAGCCGTTTGCAGTCGGGCCGGTGCCGCCAGCTGTGCACGTGGATGCAACGCAACAACAAGAGCACAGAAGCAACAGCACAAGTAAGAATATGTCTACAACGTGTCGCGCAGGCCATGGTTGGCATTGGTGAACGCTACCCGTCTCGGGCCCATAGGGCTCTGGGGCAAGCACAGGGACCCAGCAGCAAAGGGGCGGTACATGTGCAACGATGTACAACAAGTGTTCAACGGTGCTCGGCCCACAACCTGACGGTGGAGCCTGTTCAGCCGCACGTGTGCTGCCTACCTGAAGTGCTATGCTCAGATGTTTCAGAACTGAGCAGCCCATGGCCGGCTGGACGTGTAAGAAAACCAACAAACACTATAATGATGGCTGTACTAATGGTGGCATACCACTTGTATACCACATGTATACCACTATGGTGGTGAAGCTATACTATGATCACCATCATACTATGATGGTATCCTCATACACGTACCTGAAGTTCTCCCGAGTCCAGCGCCCCGCCCCGACCAGCTCTGCGGCGGCCTCTATGTCCGCAGCGGCAATCGACATCTGCATGTGTGGCACAGCATGGCGGGGGGCGTTGCTATCAACTAGTCTCTGGTCCCTACCGGTCTCTTTCGTCTCTAGTGGACTCTGGTCTTTACGGGGTGCTGGTCACTGCTGGGCTCCCTTCGTCTCACATGATGAGTCCTTAGCCTTGAGCGTCCCAGCTGCTGAAGAGTCAGCCTTTAGCTGCTGGCTTGCAAACTTCAGTTGCAAATCTGAACTACTACTTGAAAAATCCCAAACATGTCCTTGCCACTGGTTCACAAAGCTTAAGCCTGAGAAGGGCCAGAGCACGCTCTGTAGCGCCCTCGAACAGAAGAGGAGGACCCTTCAAAGCATCCCTCCCACTACACACACCAGCACTTGATGCACTCAACCCCAGCCCTGTGCCCCACCTGCTCCTCGTACGCCTCAATCGCCGCCTGCATCTTCGCACGGCAGTCCGGCGTGGCCACCGCATTTCGGATCACTTTGGCCAGCCAACGCTCAGGCTCACGCCTGTAAACAAGTGGGCATATAGCATGTGCGGTCATAAGAGGAGCACTAGGCTGTGTAAAGCAAGAGAGAATACAGGAGAAGACTCTCAAATCTAAGCAGCAAACCAAGCAGGATTGTGCAGGCGAGTGTGCAGTTGGGGCTGCATGGGTTGTGCAGCAGGGGCAGGCAGGGCTCTTAGACGCTTGGAACAGGGGCACCTCAGAGCACACACAGCTGCCGATTGATACTTCATACTTGCTTACTTCAGCAGAGGGCACCAATCAAAAAGCTGACGAGAAATGCTTAGGATGTTGAGGGAGCAGGAGACCGTGTATGTGGGTATATCTGGGCGGACGGGCACAAGTCAACAAACCAGGGAATGGAGCCAGCACAGGCCAGCATCCCCTCACCTATGAAACTCGCACTCGCAGCGCCCAAACACACGTGCCACGCAGCCGCCGGCGCCCTCCATGCCGCACGCCGTGCACCCCTTCTTGCCATGCTGCTTGCATCCCGTCTTGTTCCCTGACTCATGGCCTGCTCACACAGGTAGGGTATGTCATGCACGCACCGCACAGGTTGGAAGCAGGAGGAGCGCAGAGGCGCATACTGTGCTGTGCTGTACTGTACTGTACTGATCTGCACTCGTGCCGCCTTGTCGTGCTCTGTTCCACATCCCCTCTCACAAGCCCTACAACGGGTGCCATGTTGCTCAGATACCATGCCATGCAGCCACAGCACATCCATACAGCATGAAAGGGTGCTTCACACACGGACAGTTCCCAACGGCCTGATGGTAACCGCATCGGCAGCACCATGCCCGTGTGCATGCACCGTGCGCCTTGCAGCCAATGCAGACATGCGCGGCGCCAGCATGCAACATCACCCACCGCATGCCTTGCAGCCCGTGCACTTGTCCAGTGACAGCAAATGCTGGTCAGGCCCATCGTCCAGAGCGGCCCACAGGGCTTCAAGCACACCTCCATCATCCTCCGCGCCGCGCAGCAGCACGCGCACCGCCTCCAGGGCCCGCACAGCGCCCTGCGTATGGTTGTTGGCCGCACCGCAAATTGCATAAGTGTGCCAGTGGCTTGATGCTTTGGTGGCACAGAGCGAGCTCTGGGCTTGATGCTGACTCTGCAGCTGGACTCGGGCATGTCAGCAGCAATCACACTGCAACATGGGCATTGTTCCCATCACAATGCATGCATGCAGTTCCTCATTTGCGCAAGTGCGCGTAGATCGAGAATCGCAGTCGCAACCACAATCTGAGCTGATGAAACGTACAACATCAGGACAATGAGTGCACACAGCACATCACCAACCCAGCATACGTCAAACACTAGCCTTGGAGCCCCCTCCTCCAAGACCAGTACTGGAGGATGAAGCCCGATCCTCGAGCCCCATCCCCAGCGGCCTCATCCCTCACGCACCACGCCCTTGGCGCCGTCTGCGTTGTAGTCTCCCCCAATGAGCAGCGCCAGCGCCTGCAGCGCGCGCGTGCCCCCACGGCGCAGCCCCAGCGCTGCACGCACACGGGCCAAGTCTACCTCCTGGACTAATGTGTTCTTGGGCTGCTCCGACTGCAGGCATACAAGCACATAGAAATTGTCACAGGCGGCCAGGACAGGGCAGAGGCTGTAGGGACAGGGCCAGTGCTGCACAATCCCTTTCGATTACACTACACAAAGTCTCAGATCCTCTGTTCCATCGTCACAGAACAGAAATTCTGGAACACGGTGTTGATATATAGTGAATGTCACAAGCCAGATGGATGTGAAAGTGACAAACGTGACCGGCCGAATGAAAGGCAGGGCAGGGCAGGGCGAGGGTGGACGGGTTGGGGGTTGGCCAACGATCCAGCCCCTTTCCAATCTGGCTTCTTTGGTTCGTTTGGCCATGCCTCACACCTGCAGCGACAGCTTCTTGAACACGCGAGTGGCCCCAAACAGCAGCACATCCACGTCAGACGTGAGGCATGCATCCACCAGCCCAGCTGACTGCAGCGCAGCACACATTGCCTCCGCCTCGCCTGCCGCCTGCAGCACTGGTAGCCCCTGCACCGCAGCCAACATGGCGTGAAAATGAAGCAACTCTGCAGGCAATACTGATAACGATGACCTGCATGAGCTGCATGTAGAACGCCGAGTGGAGGTACAGTTCAATCAGGCATGCCTTGGGATATGGTGTACTATGCCTGAACCACACGGTGTGCGGCACGAGCTGGTGTATGTCATGTTGGGCGGTCCAATGACCGGCCTGTGTGTTCCTGTATCGCACAGCATGCAACGCATGCTCTGTGCACACGCACCATGGCCTCAAACAGCTCCATAACGATCTTCTCGATGTACCCGAGGCCGCGCTGTGTAGTGCGGATCCTGAAGCTGGCCGGTGCAGGCCGCCCCGTGTGCTGTTGGTACCTGGATGCGCAAACCCATCATCGACATATCAACAGTGGAGGAGGGCATGCAGACCCATGTGTTGGTACATCAATAACCTGTCGCCGCGGCCGCAGCATGCCATGTGGGCGCCCCACACTGAGCATGCTGTGCGGCATGCATGCTGCCCCATGCAGCTGCACGCCCCACCTCTTGCGCATAGTTTCAAGCTTGGCCTGTGATGGCGTGCCATCTAAGACACAGATCGGGGTGATGCCATAGCGTAGCAGGTTCAGGACCTGCAAACCCAGCACACATATAGCAGGTTAAAGTTGAAGAGTTGACCAGGGGCAGACACTACGCACTTACCCGATTGAGCACTAGCTGAAGCACGCGCGAGGGCATGTTGCTTATTGCTTCCATCACTTGCATCTGCAGAGGAGGGGCATCGTGCGTCATGAACGCTCCATAAACGTCTTTGCATACATATGAAGCGTACCTGGTTGGCCTCCGCAATCCATATTGATGCGTCCACGGCCACAGTAAGCGTTCCACCAGCGAGCTGATCAACAATAGCCTTGTGCTGTGCCCCTGTCCATTCTGATACCACTCCGCTCTCGCTCAGGAGACGCCACAGCGCAGGAATACCCATTCATACACCTCAGCATGCAAAGCATGCGCAGGCTGATCAAGGGCACAGCTCTTAGGAGATGTAGTTGAACGATTTACGTGTGGCAGACTACCTCCTGCCGCTCAGTTTACAAAAGTTACCACTGTCGACTGCAGGTCTGCGTGCTGCACCATACGCGTAGAGAAGTGCTACATCACTGCTGCGATAGCGAAGAGGAGGGAGAGCGAAATTAATGATGTCGGTTTAAGTTGTTGACGGTTGGGATTGCTAACAGGAATTACTTTTGGGGCCCAACTTCTTATGGGTGTCTCGTGGTTATAATACTGTGCATATTTGCGGGATGCTGGTTCACACTCATCCCGTCGTCCTACCTCAACCCCTGGTGTCGCTCGCATGCATGCCATCCCCGTGTTAACTGACCCCCAAAGCATACACCTCCAGAATTCCAGATGTCAAAATGATCCAACTCAAGCAACCAGTTGTTGCTGTTATGGGACCTACAGGTACATTCCCACAGTAAACTGCCATGAACTCCACTTTGAGCGTTGAGCCGAGGGTCAGCAGCTGACATGTTCACAGTCATTCAAGCCTTTGCCGCCTTGGCCTTGGCCTGCTCCTCCTTTATCTGCAGGTGACGGCAGAGCACGTGATAAGTTCCAAGGTGAAACCACCACGGCAGCGCACAGTAGTGCGGAGGCTGATCTCAACAATGTGGACCCTGGTAAAACTTCCCAGCCGTCGCCTTGGGGCCCCGTATGTGCACCAGCTGCATGGGCCAAACAGCGCCAGGCGCCGTCCAGCCTCTGACAACTCTGACAATACCTCAGGAAAACAATCAAATAATGTACAGAATACACTGCGTGGGGTGGTGGTTTATACTACACACTCTGCCGCTTGTGTACTCCATGCACGCTGCTTCTGCACTGCACGTACCGCCTTGTTGACATACGACACATACGCGGCGATGTCAAACTTGCGCTTGCAGCCCGCGTAATTCATGTAGCGGATCTTCCCAAAGATGGCCCGCTCCCCCCAGCCCTGCGTGCACCAATCAAGCAGGATGTCTTGGGACATGCTGTACTGTGCCTGAACCATACAGTGTGCAAAGCATGCGGTGTAAGAAGCGTCCCGTGCTGGAAACATTGCATGCATGGCTCGTGCTCGCATCAACATCGCCGCACCCCAGACCCCCCTGGGGGCCTGTATGGTGTGCGTTCAGTTGCATGCTGACAGCATGCAGCCTTTTGAGTGCAGCAGCGCCAGCTCCAGGGCAGGATAGAATTGAAATAGCCGTGCATACGGTCATGAAGTGCGGAAAGCGAAGATGAGTTCCTCACAGCACGTTCACACACCTGGTCATGAATCCCGGCCATGCTCCACATCACACCCGTGTAGCCGTTGGGGTCCCGCCCGTCCAGCTCATACTTGTCATTCAAGTAGATCGCGATCTGAGTCAAAGCAGGTCAAACAGGTCAGACATGGCACAGGCCACGGAGGCCAAGCAAGGAGGCCAAGGGGCTAACAAGTTGCCTCTGATTGCCACGTATATGCCACGATTTGCTTCACTCAACTGGAACACCGTGCAGGCACCTGGCTCTCTATAGTCTTAAGGAACTTCTGGTTGATGGGCTCCGGCAAGCAGATGAATCTGTGAAACGCCGTATTTTTATTGTCATTATTATTATTTGATTGCCACGTATATGCTATCATATGCCCTGCTCGCCCATGCCACACACCTCAATTGCCTCCTCTGGACTGTTCGTCCACTCCAGGATCTTCTTGGCCTGTACATGGCATTTCAATTCATAAAAATGACATGAATAACAATAAGTACACTGGAACACGCTGTGTCAACCGTTGTTGGCCTGTGATGTGGTGCATCATGAGCTTGCCAGCAGTGGTGGCAGTGCCGTTGCCTTGGCCGTGTTAGCGGCAAGGCAGCCAGGGCGCATGAGCGGCGGCAGAGCTTATCAATTCTGATGCAGCAGTTCACACAAGGACGTGACCTCACTCATCAGCAATGCATGCTCACCCAGTACATGCGCATGAAGCCGTGCATCTTGCCCAGGTGCACCATCTCCAGCTGGCATGCATTCCACAGCTCGTCATGCGTCTTGCCCTCCTCCAGCTGGGCCCTGCGCACGGGGGAGATAAACGGGCCACAGGGAAGAAGAACGGGCCGCAGGGTGGCGTACGGACCGTGCCTGCACTGCTCTAATTCCCGCGAGTGTGAGCTGGGGTGTCAAAACTTTTGAAAAAAACAAATTGAACATCATGAGCGAGCAGGTAAAGAGCTCCGTCGCAGCCTCCGGTGCTTTCCAAGCGGAGGGCACAGAGCCACAGACACCAGTGACGCACACTACACGTATACGGTCACAGCCAGGACACACATGGCAGAAATCACGCCGCCCCACAGTTGCACCCACAGAGCTGCACTTATGCTTTGCACATCATGTTGCTACCTGAGGCGAGGAACCAGCCATGCACAGTACCGGTACATCATGGATTTGTGGTGTATGATGCTGATGCTGAGGCATTGCACGTCTCATGCATTATCTCCCTCACCGCGTGTACACAGGGTCCCTCTTGTCATTGCGGTGTGCATGCAGCGTGTCCTGCGCCCACTGCGCCGCGCACTCCAGCTTGTCGTAGTTGGGCGTGTACCTGGCGTTTGAGGCAGTGGCAGCAAGTGGAATTCCAGCCAATCTTGCACTGCTACAAACACAGGTCTCAAGCACACGTGGGCTGGATGAGCTGCTAGCTAAAGTGGCATTTTGACTGGGAGACTGACCACCGCAAGTGTTGTAGAGATTTAGCAGAAACTTGCTGACAGCACACCAACCAGAGTACGGCAATACACAGCAGTACCACAACACTACAGCTTGTACTGCTACGGCTGTGCTGTCTGGTGCAAAGCAGTGGCAGCTGAGCTGGCACTGGACACAGGTTCTCACTCGCAAAAGTTGTCTGCCAGCTCGCGCCGCACCACCAACTCCTCCAGGAACCCCTCCACTGCATCCTTGTACCTGCAGCCAGCAGTACACCGCAGTACAACAGTATATGATGGTATATAAGTACTGTAATCAGCACATCGCAATACGTGGGATACATGGCGGTGCAGGAGTACAACGCAGTACATCAGTACATGCAGTACACAGGGGCAGACGTGAGGATTGCATGGCTCTTGCGTCCCTTATGCTGCAGCGTGCAGGCCATGAGGCAGTGTGCAGCGGTGCATGCGCGATAGAGGCAGAGGACCAAAGTAGCCCAAAATAGCATCCTCCTAGTGGGCCAAGCCTGCCGGCTGAGTGGGATTTGGGGAATGCTCGTGCTCAGGGCTGCTGAGTGGGATTTGGGGATCAGTGCTCAGGGCCCCAGTTTCCAGTCGAGGTCCACGACAGGCGCTTGGGTACAAGACTAGTACACATGATGCGTTTCTTTTCACTGTTTCTAGATGAGAGAGACTTGAAACAAGCCGTGACGCACTTGGCGCGGTGCTTGGCCGCCTCGAGCGCTGCGCGCTGCGGCGCGATCTGCCCGTAGTGCAGGTAGGGCGATATGTTGGACAGCGCCTGCGGTACAGGCAGTACAATGACACACTCCGTCAGACACGAGGGCAGCCAGCCAGCCACATTGCCGTCACACTCCATGGGTGCTACTGCATGCAGGCATCGCCAACATCAGCCAGCTGATAACTGCCCCACGTACAGCCAGGTACAGCCAGCCTGGAGCTGCCCCCAAGTACAGCAGCGCCATTGGCAACATTGAACCCCTTCCCATTCGCTGCCGTGACAGGGGACATGCTCCAGCACGTAACTCTGTTGTGAAGCACCATGGTGCACATCATCACTCTGCAGCCTGCCAGCGCAATTGAGGGTTTCGGTTGTACTTTGCCTACCGGCCTCATACTCGGCATTTGTCCCATAATAGCCTGATTAGCCTCGCACTCGGGGATTACTGTCCCGTAACCCCCAGTATCAGCCCCGTTGCCCACTACGTATTACTATTGCACCATTCCTTCCGTCTAGCCCTGTGGGTGTGTTCATGTCACCTGCGTGGCCGGGTCATTGCGCTTGGTTGCGTAGAGAGAGAGCCGACCTGGTGACAGGAAGCCACTTGGCCCGTCCAGTGCTGCGCGGGCTGCTGCCTCCCCCGGCTTGATCCAGTGCACCTCGGGCACATGGGGGCCCCTGGCATGGCAGCAACAAAGACACAGGACAAACACAATGTTACCGGGCATCTGAGAGAGGGGCACTGGCATGGTGGCAGGCACATCCTTGTACCCACTGTCCACCGCTGTCCACCACAAAGTGTTGGCATGCATGCGGTATGAGCCCTACACTGCATGCATGCCGACGCCTTGTGGTGGCCAACGGTGAACAGTGCTGATACATAAATCTCCATCATCTCATACACGCATGTGCTTTTGGTGATTTTTGTTACTGTACCACCACTCACCGTGCCAGCACCTCCTTGATCAGTGCATCCCAGTCCACTGGCTCAGGGACCCCACACTTGCTTTTGCTCCCGCCTGGGGCTGCCGGCCACGGAGCTGGCGCATCAGGTGTGGGTGGGAATTCACGTAGGAACTCAGGCAGGTGCTTGTGAACTTTGGGGCGGATTGTGCGCGCCGCGGTCTGCACAGGCAGGGGCCAGATTTCCAACGTGTCCGGGCTGAGGGGTTCAGGGCGGAGGGTGTCAGGGTCGGCGGTGTGTCAGGTTAGGGGGTGCATGCGGTGTGCAGCGGCATGTTTGGTCATGTGGTTAGGGGGCCCCATCGTGTGGCAGTGGTGTGCAGGCGTCTACTGCAGACCGGAGAAGTCAAGACATGACAAGTACCCTGTGGCCCCACCTCGCGCTTCTCAGACGCCACCCACACAGGCACCACGTTGTGTGCGTCCACCTCATGGAAGGGCACGCCCGCCGGCAGCTTGTCTGCCACCTGCCACAAGAGACAGAGAAAGAGAGAGGGAGATTGAGGCCTGGGAGAGTGTGTGCTTGTGTATGTTGGTCAACAACAAAGTCTGTGTGGGGGTTGGGGTTGGGGACGGGGGAGGGCAGGGGGTGTGCTGCATGCAGCCCGAGCAGCGTGGCAGCAGGGCACTGCACACCTCAGACACATTCGGGTACATTCCAGCATGTGAGGTACCACGAGCCACAGCCAGCTGTCTCACCTTCACAACTGCAACAACTTCC
>BDCZ01000001.1:464515-485838 GCA_001662365.1 Chlamydomonas applanata | reverse complement strand
CCCCCCCCCCCCTCCACCTGCACCCCCCACTATAGCTTGTACCCGCCTCCCTGGCACCCGTGTGCCCATTCGCACCTGTGCACGCCACAGCTTGCCCAAGCGCAAGGGCGAGTAGTCTGTGACCAGCAGGCCCGCCTTTGTGTCTGCAGCCAGCTGAGGGATGGTGTCTGCTGGGTTGCCCTGGGAGCAGGTGAAGTCCCAATACAGCGCGTGTCGACATGCATGGCATGAGTCTCTGTTGACATCAATCAAGACTAGTGCCAGCAGATATGTCTGCGCGAAGGAGCCTGACCGTCTGCAACAAAAGAGCCAGCTGGCATGCTGGGCAGTGGGTACGGCGTGTACCTAATAACGTGGATTCATGCAAATGATTCAAAATGAGATAATACGTGCACACCAAGCCGTACCCTGAGCATGAAGAATGCGATGTTCTTTGCCTTGAGCTTCTGCTCCACCTCTTGCAGCCCCCGCAGCATGAACCCAAAGTGCCGTGCTCCAGCACCCAGGAACTCAGGCACCTGCAGGTTGCTGGCATGTCGGTTTCGGTGACGCAGACATGCAAGCAAGTCACATGCGCGCGGGTGGCCTGCATGCCAGGTGGGCCACGCCCATGCACGTATGATGTGACCAGCATGCCATGCGCCCTGCCGCAGTCAACCCATGCCCCGTTGTGTTCACAACCTCGACAACCGCTTTGTCAGTTGCAGTGCATGGGCTCTTCCAGGCTGCGATGCCATGTGCCTTCGCGGCAGCTTCCAGTGCTACATGAAGGCCATGCACCCACCAGGTTGAATGCCACGGCCACGGGCGCCCCATGTGTGGCTGCCTGCTCCAGCGCATACAGCAATGCGTAGTTGTCATTCACACGCTGGTCCCGTGACATCCAGTAGATCACTGGCCCTGGCCCAGGTGTGCCCTTTTTGAGCTCGCGCACGCGGCGAGGGTTGACCAGGGTTTGACCACTTTGACTTTGACCTGTTGCCTGGCGCTTTGCGGATGGGCCCGCATGAGCATCCGTGTCTGCAGCTGCGGCTGCGGACGCCTTACGCTTGTCTGATGGCATGGCTGCAATGATGCCTGCTGGGTCCTTTGGGGAGGCTCCCTTGGCGGTGCGTGGCCTGCGCTTGGGCTTGGCTGCAGGTGGGTCCACCAAGGGTTCACTGACACCAGAGGGTTGTGTGGACCAGGTGGCCACACAAAGTCGATGGACACGGAGCGCCGGCTGCACCGATCGGACTTGACCGCTGTGTAGGCCCACAGCGAGCAGCCACTGGGAGCGCAGAAGAAGCGCCAGATTGAAACGAGAAGCCCCTGCAAGCTCTCCCCTTCAACGTGCTACAAGTGCATGTCAGCAATAATCGCAGGCCTTCCAACTCATGATGCACCACCACAAGAAACCAAGTGAGTGTGACCGAATGTGTACTGAAAGGCTTCCCTTGGTCCACAGCCACAGCGTAGTCCGCAGCACCACAAAATGCAGTCCCTTTCTCGCTCTATGAACGCCTCCAGCGCCCGCGCGGCCACCAGGTGCGCGAGTTCAGACATATATGTCATGTTGCACCAGGTAGAGCCAACCTCTGAACACGACTCCATTTATGCACAGGCCGTCGGTAGTGGTGCGCAAGGCCGCTCTGGCGCCCGTGTCCAGACGATCTGCTGTGGTGAAGGCTGGTGGGTGGCCCAAGATTGATGATGCAAAGGTGACGCACCCATTGTCGCCTGCTGCTGACGCTCGTTGCATCCCCTCCTTGCAGCCTTTGCGCCCCAGCCTGTGTCTGAGACCAAGCGCAAGTTTCTGGATGGCTACCGCAAGCCCATCGCCAGCATTTACAGCACTGTGATCCAGGAGCTGCTTGTGCAAATGCACTTCGTGCGCTACAGCATTAACTACGAGTACAACCCGGTGAGCATGGGCGCAGGCACCTTATGTGTGGTGCTGAGGTAGTAAGGGCGAGACCACAAGCAGGGCGCTACCATCGAATTATCTGGCAGCCGATTGGGGTAAAGCATGGAGCTTCAGCGGACTCTGGTGCCATAAGAACTACGCCACCTCAGCCAGCAGGTACACCTGTGGCCACCACCTGGTGTGCATGTGCTGAGTTGCACGCCACCCGCATTGCGCTGCAGATCTACGCCCTGGGCTTCGTGAGCGTGTTTGAGCAGATCCTGGAGGCCGTGAACCCTGAGGAGCGCAAGAAGATCTTCAACGCATACATCAATGCGCTGGCCGAGACCCCCGACACCTTTAGGAACGACGCCCAGAAGATGGAGGAGATGGCAAGCGCCCTGTCAGGGCCAGATGCCTTGGTGCCTGATGCCAATGGGTCAGAGCTGCAGGTACGCCCCCGCCATGCGGGCATTGGGAGAGGCATTTGGCACAGTACATGTATTTCAGCCAATGCGGGGCAGCATGGCGCACAAGACATGTTGCCGTACATCCGGCAGCACACTCGAGTGTGCACATTGCTGGCGCGCTCGCATGATGTCAGCTGTGCGATGTGTACGGCATGCATGCGGCTTGGACCATGACAGCATGTCCTGGCTGGGCACTGATGCCGCCATATGCAGATGTGCTGCAGCTGATGTCAGCTGCATCCAACTTCCTCGCATTGGGGCAGGGCATTGCTGCATCTTTAACAGTGTTGCCAGCGCAGCACATCACCCAGCAATAATCGCTGGCTATTGCATACTGTAGTCTTCATTTGCGGCTGGCATGGTGTTGGAGTCGCATGCCAACCGCCCACACAGCACTGCAGCATCACCTTCACACAAATTTGCAGGCCACATGCACCACCCCGCGCTTGCTTGACCCTGCTGAGCAACCTCAAAGCTGCATAGGCCAGTTGACCTTCACGCACATGACGTCTGTGTACTGTGTATTCACAACTGTTGTTCCTCCCGCGCAGCAAGCGCTGGACAAGGTGGCCAAGCGCGCCGCGGCCGGCAACTTTGCCTACAACAAGTTCTTCGCCATCGGCCTGTTCAGGCTCCTAGAGGTGCGACACACACTGAGGGGATGGTAGTTGGGGGATGGTAGTTGTGCTCAGGGGGGTTTGTGCCCGGCCGCAGCTGGTACCATGGCTGTTCAGATGGAAACTGCGAGGTTTGCGCACCCCACCATCAGCATGGCCGTAGGGTTCTGCAGCTGTGCACACGCGGCCACCAAAGGCACCTGGCTGTGTTGGTGCCGCTGCGACTACCTGATGGCCGCACACAACACTGATCGACCCCACAGCTGCCCCTGCCCACGGCTCTGCCGCCCCAAATGCATAGGACTGCACCATCGGCATGGTAACAATGTTGCTAGCTGCACATGACGCCTGCCGTGCGCCGTGCCCTGTGCAGCTGACTGGTGCCAAGGAGCCCGCAGCCCTTGAACGGCTGGTCAAGGCAGTGGGTGTCAAGCCTGAGGCCGTGAACCGTGACCTCATGCTGTACAAGGGCATCCTGTCCAAGCTGAGCGCAGCCAAGGAGTTGATGAAGGAGGTGAGGGGGTGGCGTAAAGTGCTTCGAGTCATTTGACAGTCTTACATTTTGATGTTTAAGGCATCTGCGAACAGCCCTGCAAAGGTTGACGCCTGTTTTAGGACGGATGGAGCGCTATCTAGAGGTCATTTGGGCAGTACCCCTGAAACTCCAAGGGCAGTACCCCTTAACCCTGGAGTTTCAAGTGAGGATGGGTGCAGGACTGTGAGACGGGGTGGGGAAGGGTGCAGCGCAGCATGTCACAAAAAGTGGATGGGGGACCAGACTGAGATGGAATTCGCAGCAGCTCATCTTCGGCCCACCCTACCTTTGCTGCCCCTTCAGTTTGTGGAGCGCGAGAAGCGGAAGCAGGCTGAGCGTGAAGCGGAGAAGGCAGCACGTGCTGAGAAGGAGAAGGTGGGGGCGGCATAGGCAAGTGTGACCCGCTCGATACCTCTACTACCCCTGCTTGGCATCTGAAACCCTTGCAGAACATGCACACCTGTGCAAGTGTGTGTGTGTGTTGTTTGTGTGACACTGTGTGAACCATCTGGCTGTATCCAGCCAGCTTGGAGCTAACCATGGGGCTTGACATAAGAGTACATGGGAGCGCTTCCCACAGCCAAATCGGCTCCGGTCCTATGCTGTGCATGCAGCACGAGCAGCTGAATGCTCCTGTCCCTGCTTCCCTTCTTCATTTCTATACCGCTTGGGGCTGCGTGCAAAATTGCCATGTGCGTCGTGCGAGAATGGTATGACCTGACTGACATGCCCTCCCCCCTGCCACCTCTGCTGCGCTATCATGCAGGCTGAGAGCCTGCAAGCGTAAGCCGGCCCCGCTACTGCTGTGTGGAGGTTGTGTTCAGGCATTTACACTCTTGACCGCGGCTCAAGGTGGCAGCTGGCTGTCCTGATATCCTGTCATTGGATCATCGGTCACGTGTTGTTTAAAAAACCACAAGGCTTCTGACAACCCCAAGGCGGCTGCTCCTCTCCTAGAGGTTGATGACCTGGCTTGACCAGGCTTGTGCTGACCTAGCTAGTGGTGCACTGTCCACGAGCTGCGCGTTCATGGTGCTGAGCAATCGAATGTGCGGGCGGCATGCAGCCCCGGGTGTGAATTTTCCATGTGTGCGGCGTGCTAGCAGGGCTTAATGTGCGCTCGCCGCTGCATCACAGTCCAGAGGGTGTGGCTGCTTGCATGTGCCCCCTGCTGGGGGCACATGAGCACTGAGGCGGGGTTGCATGCTCTTTTCTTTCGTTGGGGTAGGGGTTTGTGCTGACAGGTGTATGGGCAGGGAAGGGACTGGGGAAGGCCAGAATTGAGCTGGTATGAGCTCTGCCAGGAAGAACCACAATAGATACTGGTGTTGGACAACCACTGGAATCAATTTTGGAGGTCTTTATCTCGCCCACCTCTGTTCTCAAGTTTGAGAGACCGTATTTGGTGCGTACCTGTATTGGTGGTATGTGGTGGTCGGTACAGGGCGCCGCATGCAGGGCACCACTGCATGCATTGCATGTCTCATAGATTCATTTTTTTCACGATTCAAAAACGGACTTGTTTCGCACGTTGATCGCGCGTTGCGGCTCGTGGTGTTTGATGTAAAGCAACAGGCTTCCTGTGCTCAAAGTACCAGCAGGGTACATTAGTTCCTGCACCAGTCTCTGACATCTGAGGTTTATGTGGCATGTATTCATGTGCTTAAAAATAGATAGCCGACAAACTGCAGCCCAGGCCGTGGCGCAGGTGCTGCTCCCAACAACTCAGCACTCGCATCAGTGGTGACAGCGCAGGTGATGCAGGCGCAGGCGCTTGCCAACATGCGCTACAACCCAAGCTAGTACTCAGTGAACTGCAGTCCATGCCTCAAAGCATATGGCAGCATGCCTGCTGGGGCACACTGTGCCGTGGTGTGCCGCGGGGCGGCTGTTGGTCACAGCCGTGCCCCAGTGTGACCCTACCTCAAAAGCGGCCACTGGATTGTCCCACCTCTATACATTTTACCGTATCACAGTACCACGCACAGCGTCCTTACGGCTGCTGACGGCGAGGGGCATTTTGGCCATTGTGGCCGCCTGACGTTTGTGTTCAGGTAAGATTCATCGATCGCTTACGACTTTCTACTGCATGGTTCGACTTGACTTACACCCCCCCACCTGATTCCTGCTCTTGGTCCCTGTTGTCCTGGCCTCAGTCAGTGCATTCTAGATCGCAACCATGAAGTCCGGGATCGAGACCGTTGCGGTTGCTGGTGCAGCGTTTGTGGTGGGGGCTGCCGCTTCGCTTTTGTCTCGCAAGGATCGTAAGCCGGTGCGTGGATGCTGTCGTGGGCATGAAACTGATACATCACGGCGCAGGGCGTGTACATGCTGGGATGGGATGTGCACATGTATGCTCCAAGGTCCCCATGCGCACAGCCCGTGCGCGTGCTGCATGCGGGTGCATGGGGCACTGGCAAATGCAGGCGACTGGCTGCATGCATGCTGA
Source organism: Chlamydomonas applanata (assembly GCA_001662365.1). Taxonomy (NCBI): domain Eukaryota; kingdom Viridiplantae; phylum Chlorophyta; class Chlorophyceae; order Chlamydomonadales; family Chlamydomonadaceae; genus Chlamydomonas; species Chlamydomonas applanata. The sequence goes on along the minus strand of BDCZ01000001.1, from coordinate 479,882 downwards.
CTGAACCCCAACCTCTACCTTTCCCCTCCTCCCACACTCCCGCTCCTCCTCCCCTCCGCATGCTGCCCCTCTTCTCTCATGCTTGCTCATGCTGCATGCAACATGCAGCCCCTAGGGTCAGATGTGGAGTATCTCATCCGCCGTGCCCAAGCCATCAAGCAGTCACAGCCCCCAGACGCAGCCACCTCAGCCCCAGGTGGCCAGCGTGGTGGCAAGAAGGGCAGCAAGGATGCCAAGGCGCGTGCAGCTGCTGCCTCCGTTGTCACTGTGGATACCCTGGCAGTGGCAATGAAGGAGACGGGAGCGGCTGCCAAGGTGGCGGCTGTAGCCCGGGGTATGCCTCATGCGCCTGGCACTGGCGCAGTGGCTGATGATGGGCTGTCCACCCCTTGGGCCCCTGGTGCGTGAGACCTCTGCTCAGCCGGGTGCTGTAGGTCAGGCTGGCTAGGTCAGGTTGATGATAATAATAATAACAATAGCCGTAATAATAATAGGTCAGGTTGATGGTACTACCTATATCTGAACAACTTGATTCAGCTGCTGATAGTTCACGCAGCATCAATGCATGTACGACTCTACTGGTATCATACATACTGGTGCAGCCCCATGCCATCCGGCCAAAGGGCTGCAGGCACTGCACTTTGCATGCTGCTGGGCACAGGGTCATGCGGGCATGTGATAGCATGTGCGCATGACATGCTGCGGGGCAGCTGGGGGGTGCGCTAGATGCTGGAGCCAACCAGGCCGCAGGCAGCCTGTCTGCGAACTGTTCGCAAACTACAAGCAAGACAGGGAGCCTGCTGCATGCTCGTGCACGTTCGCAGCAATGCCGCCGCCGCCGACCGCGCACGGGGGCGATAATGCAGGCGGTGGCATTACCAAGAAGGAGCTGGAGGATACAATGAAGGCGATGCTGGCACCACCTGGCGGGGTGAGCTGGGGGGCCTCATGAACGTATGACTTCAAAGAAGGGCTGGCTTCAGGTCCTTCATGTTGAGGGTCCTTGTTCATGGTTATGGTCTTTAGGGAACTGGAAAAGGGTGCTGCGTGTTAAGGGTCTTCAGGGTTGCGGGCAGGCAGTGCTGCTGCACCATGGCAAACCTTGAAAGTGAGCGCAGGGTTCAGGGCTGTGGGGCTCTCAAAAATCAAAATACAAGGCCTACGGGCTACGTCTAGGGTGCTGGGTTTGGCAGGGTTCAGAGGGTTGTGGCTCATAACTCGTGCCAGGTGCTGGAAAAGGTGCCAGGCCCTGCAGGCACAGAGTCCAGTGGGCTGCAGGCTGCATGCTTCAAGCAGGTGGCTCGTCAACACCAGGACATATCCCTTTGCTCTGCAGGGCCTCCAGGACGGGGAGAGTGCGCTGGACCGGTTCACACAGGACCTCACACACTCTGCACGCATGGGCAAGCTTGACCCCGTGATCGGTGCGTGCATGGGGGCGTGCATAGGGGCAGCTTGCTTGCACGCAGCACGCAGCTTGGGGCTTGCTTGCATGCGTACAGCCGCGGAGTGTGTCAACCGGAAGGTGGGGTTCTCACACAGGCGCTGCAAGCGTGGTTCCATGCTTGGGCAGTGGCGCAGCTGTGCTCTTGATATGCTCTTGGCCATGCCATTTTCTGCCATGCGATGCCCATGCCATGCCCGTGCCATGCCATGTTGCATGTTCTCAGGCCGTGATGACGAGATCCGCCGGTGTGTCCACATCCTGTCACGCCGCACCAAGAACAACCCCGTGGTGCGTGGCTTGCCAGACAGCCAACCTGGCACCAAACTGTCCGGCAGCAGCCGTGGTGGCAATGAGTCCTTTGAAGCAGTCACTCTCGTGCAGTAAACACCTGCGGCTGGCCCCTGACACTCGGCTCGCAGCTTCAGGATCATTGACTGTGCAATTTCAACCTACCTGCCACACAAACCAGCTGTGCACCATGCAAACCACCACACCTAACATACCGCCGTGACCAACCAACCAACCCAACCGACTCAACCGGCAACCGCCCGCAGCTGATCGGCGAGAGTGGTGTGGGGAAGACCGCTATTGTGGAGGGCCTGGCGCAGCGCATCGTGGCGGGTGATGTACCGCTGTCCCTCATGGGCGTCAAGGTGTGGGAGAGGATGGGGAGAATGTGTGTTTGTGTGTGTGAGGGGGTGCGGACCCGGGGGGGGGGTGGGGGGGGTCAGATATGTCGTGTTTGATTTGGATCGACTGCCCGAGCTAGGTACAGGGAGGTGGTGTGGGATGGGGCACCTGGTGAAAGCCTGATGTGGGGGCACCTCGTCAAAGTCAAAATCAAAGATGGACGCTGACGCATAAGCTGTCCCAACCTTCGGTGGACTTACACGCTATAGTGTGATTCTGAGATCGTGATGTTGTGATTGTGACTACGCATCTATCTGAAGCATCCATCACTAAACAAGCTGACTAATAAGGGGCTATTTGTCTGTGGAACCAACACGCCAGATCCTGGAGCTGGACCTTGGCTCCCTGACTGCGGGCTGCATGATGCCTGGGGAGTTTGAGGAGCGGCTCAAGGCGGTGCTCAACGAGGTGTGCTAGTATATGATGGGTGCATGTTTTTAAGATACCAAACTGCGCCAGTTGTTTTTTTCACTAAACACATGGTATGTAGCCTATTTTTGGGGGGAGGTTTGAAGCTTTTCAGCAATTCAAGGTTCAGAATTGCAAGGCTTCCAGTGCCCGCCGCCTGGCCGCACCTCCAGCTTGCCCCTTGGTTTCCTACTTTGTAGCCTGCTTTGTCCTACTTTGTGGTTGCCTAATTTGTGGTCCCTGCTTTCCTGATATGGCAGGTGTCGGCGCAGCGCGGCCGCGTCATCCTGTTCATTGACGACATCCACAATCTGGTGCCCGCAGCGGGCATGCAGGTGCGTCCTATTCTGGCAACATGCGCCCTCCTGCACACCGCCTTCCACGTTTCCTGTTTTGGGGCCATGTAGCACATGTGGGGCGGTGGGCCAGGGCCTCAGTCATGAGGCTGTGATGACCTCATTTGAACGTCGAGTAATGGCTTCTTACAATGCCATATGGGCCCTGCTGCAAGCATGGACCTGCTGCCTTCCCACTACTGCCGCTCTCCGATCCTCTCTCCTTTTCAGCCACGTGATCACTGCCTCTCCACAACTTGGCCACTGCCTCTTCCCCACATGGCTCCACCACTGCCTAAACTTTGAACTCTGAACCACTGCAGGGGGCTACCATGATGGATGGTGGCTCGCTGCTCAAGCCTGCACTGTCGCGTGGGGAGCTGCGGTGCATCGGTGAGTGGGCTTGCGTGGCCAGCTCCCCCACGCAGCTGCGTGAACCTCTGCTATCAAGCTAACAAGGGCTGTCAAGCTAGCAAGCGCGTGCCCCTTCACCATATCCCCAGAACCCTGCCGCGCGCATGCATTCTTCCTTCCAGAACGGCTGCCACCTGCTGCTGCTGTTAAAAGAGCATGTCCGCCCAGAAAGGAGTGCGGGCTGCCCTCACACTGCACATCACACGTGTACTGCCACACGTGTACTGCTACACGTGTACTGCCACCCACTACTGCGGTACCACAGGCGCGTCAGGCGTGGACAAGTTCAAAAAGACGATTGAGAAGGACCCTGCACTGGAGCGCCGCTTCCAGCAGGTGTGTGCTGGGTGTGTGGGTGTAACTTGTGTGTGTGATTTGTGGGTGTATGGGTGTGACGGTGGGTGCATTTGTAGGTGGCATTAGCGGCGTGCATGGTGCATGGGTGCCTGCCAAGCTTTCACACACCTGACAACATCTGGAAGACGGTGTATAGCTGCAGTACGGTACCTCAGAACTTGACCTGCAGTACAGGACCTGCAATGTAAATTCTGCAGTATGGTGTCTAAGATATGGCATCTGCTGTCTTGTGCCTCCCCAGGTATTTGCTGAGCAGCCGAGCGTGGCACAGACCGTGTCCATCCTCCGCGGCCTGCGTTCACGCTACGAGGCGTACCACGGTGCGGCCCACGGCTTGTGCTGCTGTTGCACTGCTCTTAACTGCCCATTGCTGCATCAACTTGGATCGCCTCAGCCCCCTCATACACACACACACATCTCTTACCTAGACCTCAAACTCTCCGCCCCAACTCCGAACCCTTAAACCACCCTGACTCTTGAACTCTGTACCCTGCCCCCTCGGCCTAAACAGGAGTGGACATCAGTGAAGGCGCTCTCATGGCCGCTGCCAATTTGAGCGCGCGCTACATCTCTGGCCGCGCGCTGCCTGACAAGGCAATTGATCTCATGGACGAGGCTACGGCGCAGGTGCTGTTCTATTTTCATCCTTCTTGTTATCGTTATATACTTGAACTGTCCCTTCACCCTGCACTCCAAACCCTGACTTTTGCACCCTTATTTGCCTTAATCCCAAACTGCCGCTTGGCCAAACTGCCACCCAAACTGCCACCTGACCAACCTGGCCAACCGCCACCTGGCCAAACTAAAAACTGCCACAGGTCAAGATGGAGGCCACTCAGAAGCCAGAGGTGCTGGACGAGGTGGAGCGACGCATCGACCGCCTTAAGGTTTGTTTTTCCACTGTTCTGTCTATCTCATACACTTGTTGCCTACGCCTGTTGCCTGCACTTGTTTCTGAACTGTACGGCCTCCGTCCCCGTTTTGCTGGGTGTACTTGCCCTTTTTCCACCTTTATCCCATGCCTTATCCCTGCCTTCCGTTCTTTATCTAGGATGAACTCTGCTAATGATTGTGTACGATGATTCCGGCTGCAGATGGAGGCGGCATCGCTGGGCAAGCGTGCAGCCATCGACCGCACTGCGGCGCTGTGCCTGGCTGATGTGGAGGTTCAGCTGTCGGCGGCTCGGGGAACAGAGGCGGAGCTGAGGGCAGCATGGGAGGCGGACAAGGGCTCCAACCCGGTGAGGCGGGTCGGAAGTCTGAGTGTTGTACAGGAAAGTATATTAAATGGCAGGGGATGGTTGCACGGGAGGGATGGTTGGAACAGAAGCAAAACGGAAAAGAAACGGCAGGAAATTCATGGAAAAGCATAGGCCGGAAACGTAACAAGGAAGGGGATCGTGGAAGCACCACGGCAAATAAGCCTGGTGCTGCTGTTCACAGGGCAGGAGCATGTGTACTGTACCGCCTTTGCTTTCTGGGATCACGTGGGCAGCCCCAGCTCGTAATACACCCCTACATACCGCTTACACGCTGAACGCGGAAACCTCCCCTTTTATCATCATTAATGCTGAACCCTGAACCGCCTGCATTTGGGCCCGGCTGCAGCTGCAGAGCCTGGCACGCATGGCGATGGAAGTTGAGAAGCTGAATGCAGAGGCGGAGGAGGCGGATGACGAGGTGCGGACGTTTGACCGCCTTTGACTGTGTTTGACTGCACGTTTGGCTGCCACAGCTGTTCACGGGGTGATGTTGGTCATGCGCCTGACAAACGTGGCTGCACCCCACCCTTGTGGTGAGAGCTAAAGGAAACAGGCATGCCACCCGCTGTGGGGGAGGCTGGGCCGACGTGGGAGAGCCGGCATTGGCTGATGGCAATATGTGCACTTTGTGGCACCTTGTGTGGTTGTAGTTGGTGTGACTGTACTTTGTGTGGAAGACACACCGCAGGGCTACTGCGAGGAGGCTGCAGAGCTGCGGCGCAAGGCAACAGAGCTGGAGGTGGGTGGTGCTGTAGATAACTCAACAGCAATATGCAGATTGCTTCTCACCATGCGCTTCGTGGATCTATCTGCATGCGCATGCCGATGGTGTCTGCATAACGTATTTACATCTGCATGCCCCCGTAATGTAGGCACACGGGCGGTAATTACCCCGGTAATTAGCCCAGCAAATAGGGGTGTAATTGCCCGGTGTAATTGTTTTGGTAATTATTGGTCGCTCACACGGTAATTACTGTCGGTAATTAGCCCGGTAATTAGGGGGCTATTTGGTCCCCGACCCCAAATTAGCCCAGACATTAGGGTCCGCGCAACCTCCCGGAGGCATCAGGGGGTCCTGGGCGGTCCGTCTGCATGCAATCATGCTCCCAGAAGCGCAGGTTTGTGATTCTGGTGAGTTTGTGTGCTCAAGGGGGCTAACTACTGCTGCCCACGTGTGAGTGCAGAATAATCACCCTTCAGTTATTAGCTCCAGCAAATAGCCTGCGGCTAATTATTATGCTAATAATCGGGGCTAATTACCGGGGTAATTACCGCCCGTGTGAGTACGCCCCTACAACAAAAACACTCAACATCCCTGAACGACCCAGCTCTTGGGCTTTGAGTCATCCACTTATCCTGCTGCCAGCACACAGAATGCAGGGACCTCAATTCTTGCACTGCACCTTCACGGCACCCCCACAGGAGGAGATGGCGCACGTGCGGTCTGAGGCCATTGCTGCAGGAGCCCCTGGCTCAGCACACCGTCGCAGCGGGGACAGCAGCGACCCGTTTGCGCCCTCCCACATGAATGTGCGTGCATGGGACGCGCTTGTCTGGGTGGAGTGTGCTTGCATGGGTGGAGTGTGCTTGCATGGATGGAGTGTGCTTGCATGGGGTGTGCTGCATGCAGTGGGCTAGCAGGTGGTCATCAAAGGACAGGGCTAGCTGTCGTAGATGCTGGGTGGCCATCCCTGCTGTATGCTTGCTTGCATGCTTGCATGCTTGCAGGCCATGATGTCAGCGGCCATGGGCCTAGGGGGAGGCAGCAAGCGCAAGGAGGTGGTGGAGGCAGATGTGGCCAAGGTGAGCTGGTCGCTCCTTTCTATTCCTTCGCCTCCCTGCGCACGATGTGGCGCATGTTGATTTTTATGGTGTGCCAATTTCACAGGTGCTTTCATGGTTGATGGTGTTTGAATTATCAATTGGTTTCCTTGTGAGGGCAGGGGGGACACTGAAGATTCAGCGTTGATAGGGTTGTGGTAGAAGGAAGGCTGGGGTGCATTGGGGGGGATGGGTAGGCGGATGTGCTGTGCGGCTGCAGGATGCATGGCTCACGCTTCAGCCGAAACCACCCAGCCGCCAACTCCCCAAACCCATGGACTCAATACCTTCAACCCCGAGCCCTACACACGAAACCCAGCACCCAGCACCCCCTGACCCCTGGACGCTGCCCCCTGAACTCCAAAACCTTGAAACCTCGTCCCTGAGTCCCACTCAAACGCTCAAATCCCCTGAAGGCCAAGGCGCCAACCCACAACCCCCTCCCCCCAAAATCTTACTTGATGGCCAGGTCATCTCCCGCTGGACCGGCATCCCTGTAACTAAGCTGGTGGCGAGTGAGAGGGAGAAGCTGCTGCACCTGACCGATGAGCTACACAGGTGGGGGACAGGGGCGGCTGGCCGGTGTGTGCTCACTTTGAGATACGATTGAATACAAGCCTGCTGATATGATTGGATGCAATACTGCTGATACGATTGGATGCAAGCCTGCTGATACGATTGGATGCAAGCCTGCTGATACGATGGGACACAAGCCTGCTGAAAGCCAACCAGTGGGTACCCTCCCCTGCCAAAACATCTTCTGCACGCGCACCCCGCAGGCGCATCATTGGGCAGGATGAGGCGGTGGAGGCAGTAGCAGAGGCGATCCAGCGCTCGCGCGCAGACCTTGCGGATCCCAACGGCCCAATCGCGTCCTTCATGTTCCTTGGGCCTACAGGTGAGTGACCGCAGTGTGACATGTGACAGTGATTTGTATGACGCTGGGTGTGGCATCAAGTGTGACGGTCATAGCAGCTGCTGGTACGGAGCAGATCTGTGGCTGTTGCGGTACAGTGCCCTGACTGGATGTAGCTGCGGGGCATGCGTGGGAGAGGAGTACGATCAAAGGCAACCACAACCTAGAACACAGCCTGAACCACAGCCTTGCGTTGAATTTCATAATAACCATCACCTTCGGTTAACGAACGGACCCTTCATAAAAAGAGTGAGACCTCGCCCGTGACGCCGCCCTTACTGTCACCTGCATTCGACAGGCGTGGGCAAGACGGAGCTGGCCAAGGCACTTGCCGCGTACCTGTTCAACAGCGAGGAAGCACTGGTGGGTGGTGATCACCACGATCATGTACTCATGCATTCCTCATGCATCCCTCATGCATACTCATGCATTCCTCATGCATTCCAGCACCTGCTGGTAATCCTCACGCACCCACCCACTGCACCCCACCCCTTCGCCCGCACCGCTCCCAGCCCATCTGAGTCTCGCTTGTTCACCGCACGGAAAACTGCAATGGAACACCGCATTAGAATAACCGCAACGGAAAACCACAATGGAAAACCACGACGGAATCCGCTTGCAGGTGCGGCTTGACATGAGCGAGTACATGGAGAAGCATGCTGTGAGCCGGCTCATCGGCGCACCCCCAGGCTACGTGGGTTACGACGAGGTGGGTGGGCCAGCGCCCCGGGTGACGATGTGCTTTTTCATTCATATTCCTACATGTTCATCTGTGCTAGTTGGTTTTTTTTGGGGGTGGCCAGCAGGTGCTGGAATGTGGGGGAGCTGTGCTGTTCGTCCTTTTTCCTTTAGGTTCATCTGTGCTTCATGGCTTCTCCCGAGGTCTTGCCTGTGTTGTTGCGTTTGCGGCTACTTGAGCTTCACTCCTATAACTACACGCATGCACACACACATACCATCATCACGCCCAGAATCACTGGCCAGTGGCCGCCTCACACATGGTCACTGGTTTCCATTCGCACTCCTTGGTTCATCACGGCAATGATTCACGGTGTCACGCACGCACTCTGTATTGCACGTGTTTGCATGGTTTACAGCTTCACGTGGGCATGTAACACATCACACCACAGGGCGGCCTGCTGACGGACGCCGTGCGTCGCCGGCCCTACTCCGTGGTGCTGTTTGATGAGATTGAAAAGGCACATGTGGATGTGTTCAACGTACTGCTGCAGGTACGTGCGGTCAAGCCCCTTGTTTGACCGCCCTTTGACTGCTTGAACCGCCATGCTTGACTGGGGTGACTCCAGCACTCATGTTGCATGCACATGCCCAGCACCATCACCATGTTCCTGGGGCTTCTGGCCTCTAACATCAGCTCCCCGACATCTGCATTTCTGCATGCGTACTGCCGCACCTGTACTGCCTCACCTGTGCTGCTTCCGCAACCTGTACTGCCTCACCTGTACTGCCTCACCTGTGCTGCTTCCGCAACCTGTACTGCCTCACCTGTACTGCATGCTCAACCCGCAGATCCTGGATGACGGCCGTGTGACAGACACACAGGGGCACACGGTGTCATTCAAAAACACCGTGATCATTATGACCTCCAACCTGGGCAGGTACGCGGCAGTACTGTCATAGTGGTACAGGCAGTATGGCTGTACATATGTATGGGCAGTACAGCTGTGCAGCCCATACAGGCACTACAATCACACTGCATATACAGGCGCTGCAGCCGTATATGTTCATATGACGAATGGCTGATACAAGCATCTTTCAGCTGTACGTCATGCGTACATGTACGGCTGTAGTCAATACAGGATCATGGAGTTTTGCAATTGGTTTGGCACCAACACCAGCCGTTACGACCCGTCAACCAATTCAAAGTATGCACATAACTACTGCTTCCGGTCAACCCCCAACAACCATAAGACCCTGATCACCCCCCTCGCCAACTTGTCAACCACCCTCAAAACTGCCCAACTGCAGTTCTGAGATCTTTGACCAGCTGGTCGCCACCAGGAAGGAAGAGAAGGAGAAAGAGCTGGAGGAGCAAAAGGAGAAGGCGGGTGGGGACAAAGGCACCAAGCCTGCTGCAAAGGCACCAGAGGCCAACGGGCACGGGGGCAAGGAGGGGGCCGTGGGTGGGGAGGTGGGCAACGACAGCAACCGGGCCCCTGGCGTGAAGCTGGCAGAGCTGTCGGAGGAGGAGCGGCGGGCACTGGTCAAGGAAAAGGTCATGGAGCACGTGCGGTGCGTGTTTGACCGGGGGTTTTGACCGGGGAACTTGACTGGGGGCTTTGACCGGTGCTTTGGCTCAAGGAGTGCTTGACCTGGGCACTAACCAAGAGTTGTCTGTCCTATGAGTTCAACTCGGCTGACCTCTCACACTTTCAAGCTCTCACAAGTGTGCATTGTACTGCTTTTCTGCAGGTCACACTTCCGTCCCGAGTTTGTCAACCGCGTGGATGACTTCATCACCTTTGAGCCGCTGGTGCCTCACCAGATCAAGCAGATTGTGGTGCTTCGTGCACAGGTGGGCTGCGGGCATGGTGGGCCTGTGGTGCATGTCTTACTCACCCCGGGCCTCAACACAAGGTCAGGGTCTCTGGCTGTGCTGCCCTTGTGTTGCTGCCACGCTCATGGTCAACACACAGGCCACGCACCGATCGATCGACCAACTAACCAACATCGTACCAGCATGCTACCACCTCACAAGCCAATCCCCTCCAAGCCCAACAACCTCAACCGCCCAACCGACCGCAGAAGCTGGTGGCACGGTTGGCGGAGCGGCGCATGGTGCTGTCCCTGTCTGACTCAGCTGTGGAGCACCTCGCCCGGGTAGGGTACGACCCCGTGTTTGGCGCCCGCCCCGTGAAGCGTGCGCTGCAGAGAGAGCTGCAGACGCTGCTGGCCAAGGTGTGTATCAGTGTATGTTATGAGCCTCGTGACAAAGCTTAGGGGAGGGCTGGGCCGGTGGAGAATGAGTACAGCTGTGGCTGGCCAAAGTTGTATTCGGGCGTTGCATTCGGGGTTGGGCGGATCATGGGAAACCATACACATGATCGTGTAGCTGGCAACGTTGATGTGGCTGGGAAAGGTGGCTGGCAAAGGTGGCTGGCAAAGTTAGCTGGCAAAGTTGGCTGGCAAAGGTGGCTGGCAAAGGTGGCTGGCAAAGGTGGCTGGCAAAGGTGATGGCTAACAGGGATGGAGTTGTCTTTGTTGGCTCATATTCAGCTAGTTGTGCGCATGCTGCTGCACTGTCACCAGACCGCCGGCGAGTGCGCACACACTCCCATCGGCCCCGCCCACCCACCGCCCTTTTGGTGCCTTTGCCACAGGCGGTGCTGCGCGGCGACTTTGAGGAGGAGGACACGATCCTGGTGGAGGCGGCGGTGCTGCCTGAGGGTGCTAAGACGGCGGGCGCACGGTGCGGGGGGCGGTGGGCTCGGCCGAATATTTATGTATAATATATATTTGTATGATATATGATATATGAGATATATATTTGTATGATATATGATGTATGATATGTGATCATATATATATATGTATACCGTATGTATTATCCATGTATAATATGTATTTGTATTACAAAGGGGTGGTGGGAAGTGCGCTTGGGGCTGGAGGGCGCTAAAAGGTCAAAAGGGGGGGCTGTGGGGCTGGGGCTTTGGATGGAAGGAAATGGGAGCGAGCGTTGTGTGCAGGGGGTTGGGAGTGAGGTTGGTTGGGGTGGAGTAGATGTCAACTTCTGCAACAGCTCCAGCACCTTTTTAGAACCCCAGCACCTGCCCCACAACTCTCCATGTGCCTGCCTGCATGCATCTGCCTGCTTGTGACCCTCAGGGCACTGGGCGATGGGCGGTACAGCTCAGGCTTGGTCCTAAGAAAGGGCCCCAAAGCCACGTCTGCCACCAAGCCTGCTGCCGCTGTTACTGTGGCTGCGGCAGCTGCCACACAGCCAGCAGCACGCGCAGCGCCGGCTGCCATTGCAAATGGGAATGGCCATGTGGCGGTGGAAGCAAACGGGCACCACGCCAACGGGCATGCTGATGCCAATGGCTTGGCCAAGGAGAGTGAGTCGGAGGGTGATATGTAAAGCTGCGGAGCCAGAGTTCAAATTTAAGCTAGAGGCTCGGCCAGAGTTTGCTCCAGAGTTTGAGCCAGGATGCAGGAACATTCTTTTCATGATGACAGGCAGTGTGCATGCGTGCAGCATGCACTGTTTGGTCGGTCGGTGTTGCATGTGAGCGAGTCTGTGCGCTGGCTGGGTAAAGGCAGTGTCACTTCCTAAGGCCCACCACTGCTTTTTGATGCTGACAGAGTGTCGCACCTTCAACATATGATGAGCTCCTGCTGATCAATTGTCGTACACGTCACAGTTGTTGGAGAGTGAAGGGATCGCGCAGGTTGAGCCGTGCTATCGTTTGCTTTTTTTAGAGCTGGATATGATTCCTGATGAGGTTCGGCAGGTTCCTGATGTGTGCACGAGATAGGCAGCAGGTGCTGTAACAGCGCACATGCGATTCCGATTCCGCAAGCCGTGTTCTTGCTCATGTGCAGCTCTCACACTGCCACAGCTGGATACGCAGATGCCACTGGAATGGGACCTGCGATCTGGAGCAGTTACTTCAGGCTGCTGGCACGATAGGACTATCCAAGTTATCACCTGCCCGCTGTACGCACCATTCCTTTACAGCACAGTGCCTTTACAACACGGCACATGCTCATGGCGCAAGCCCAGCCACCTTCATCCCTGGCAACTTTCAGTCCTTCAGCCACTGACACGTGATATCATCCACTGATATCATGCACTGAGGCTCTGCCTGTTCAGCCCCTCTCACTCTCCTACCCCTCACTCTTCAGTCCCTCACGTACAGCAGGATGTACGCCTGGGAGGCCAGTACCGCCGCCTCCGAAACCTCCTTCACACTTGTATCGCTGATGTGGAACCATTTGTACTGCTGTTGCGGTTTCTGGGCTATGGACTGTACTGTTGCTGCTGCTCCATCCATGCCTGCCTGGTCAGACGCACCAAGCCCGACCTGCTGACCATCCTGCTGTGACTCACCTGGCTGTGACACTCCCACCTGCTCCCCAGCTGCCCCCCTGCCTTCTCTATCACCAAAACTCTTGTCCCCATGAAGGCCATCAGCGTCCCCTACTGCACTTGCACTCTTACGTGGCGTCAGCACGGTCCTGCGCACGTATGCCAAATAGTGGCCAAAGATCGTACTGCTCCCCTGGTGCTCCACAACAGCTGCCAGGCTGTACCGCCACCAGGGACCGCTACTGCCCCCGCTATCGCCCCCGTTACTGCCTGTCGTAGCAGCTGCTGCCGTCTCGTGTGCCGCAGCGACGTGTTCAGGCATGAATGGCCTGCGGGGCAAGCAGCAGGGGCGATAACCACAAGCCACAGTCAGTTGGTGCTTCGGTGCTGCCTCACAGAGCACTTCATTTGGTTTGGCCAGGCACATGCATGTTTCGTGGCAACTCCAAAATTCAAATGTCGAACACAGCGGACGCAAAGGCTGAGCTGTTGACAAATCAGCAGCTGGGAGCAAATAGATATTCCAAAAGTTGTAGTTGGATATCAGGTTGGATATGTTGCATAAAATCAGTATGAGCACCGGGTAGTATCCCCTCATATGAGGTCCAGGTGGATGAGACGATACTGAGTGAAATTGATAAGATGTTTGCAAGAGGACAGTAGTTAAATATGGTTGGTTCAATATCACCTACTAATTGAGATCGTACCCCCTCACCTGAGGTCCAGGTGCATGTGGAAGGCCACATGGGTGTCAATCTTGGCCATGCGGCCGCGCGCATCCGGCCGGAAGCGCTTGAGGTGCAGCAGCAGCGTGCGTGGCGCGCGCTGCAATGGTGAGGAGGCCAGTGGTTTTGCAAGTTTGAACAGGCAAGGCAGCCAAGAGGCGGCTGTTCTCATGCATGTTTCAACTAGCAGTACTTGGATGGTAGTCCAGGGTCATGGTGGGAAGGCAGGTACCAATTGCCATGGCAGAGACAATCGGCTGCCAAACATCACGACCCTTCTACTTTCGTGATGATGTCCCCTCCACTTCTTGTACTGTGTGTGTGTGTTGGTTACATCGTACGCCCATCATGGCGCATAGATGCCTGCCTACTGTCCTCTCCTGCGTGTACCAACCAGTCCCACGGGACCCAGTACTGCACAAAACCCGCTATCCTCAAACCTCCTACTCTCAAATCCTTGTTCCTCTGTGGCACCCCTTCGTGGCTCCATCCCCCCTGTCTTCCATACTATCATGTAATAGTACGGTAGTACTGCAGTCTATTTCAAAGATCATGCCGCAGTCACCTGGATGTGGTAGCTCTTGAGAGCAGGGCGCTGCAGCTGCGGGTCACCAGCACCGGCCCTGGTGCCACCACCCACACTGCTTGTCCTCCTGAGGCCTCCCTTGCGAGGTGAGCCAAGGGGGATCAACAGGGAGGGTGCGGGGGAGGGAGTCGGGGAGGTCTGGAGGGCCTTGTCCTCACCACCCCTGTCCTTGGTTGGACTTGGCTCTTCCCCAGCCTCAGCACTGGGATCAGGAGCTGAAGCATGGGGGATGTCCAAGGGCTTGCTTGGGGAGGTGGGCGAGTGAGGGGAGGTGGGGAGCAGTGAGGGGGTGTGAGGTGTGGGTGCAGACATATCACCCTTCCCGCCCCTCAGCCCCTCCCACACTCCACCCCCCTCCACCTCCCCCTCCTGCTGCTCCTCCCCCTCCTCCTCCCCCTCCTCCTCCTCCTCCTCCTCCTTCTCTACCTCCTCCCGCCACACCTCCTCCTCAGCACCCCCCCTCAGCCCTGGCCGTGCGTCTCCACCACACAAAGTGCCCCCGCTGCTGCTGCCAACAGCTGCCAAGCGGTGCTGACTGCTATCAGTGGGCACCAGGTGCGCGTGCCACTCTCCACGCTCGTAGCAGACCGCCACTCGGGAAGCGGCCAGGACCTGGGGGGCGTCCCCCACACCTACGCATGTAGAGCAGTCACGTGTACCTCAGTGCATTATCCCAGTGCTTCATCTTGTATCGCCTTACGCGTATATTATGATCGCGATGTGATCGTGTGATATACCAATACGCGGTAGTAAGGTCTGGAGCAGGGTGGGTTATGCATGTGGCTGTGCAGGCGTGGCCTGCATGCGCTGTAGCTGTACAGTGCTCAGGCTGGAGCTCATGGCTAGGTTCAGAATCAGGTGTGCGCGGTTGAGGCCAGGGCGATGCTGTGACATGGGCACTTGCAGCGTTGGATCTTCATGCTGAGCCAGTACCGGCTCTTCAGGTGTATTCAGCACTGGGTCTTGAGGCTTAGGTAAGTGAGCACTGGCTCTTCAGGCCCAGCAAGCACTGGTTGTTGAGGCACAGCAGCAAAATGCTGGGCATCAAAGCACCCACCATGCGCGCGCACGACGTCCGCGACCACGTCCATCACTGCTGCCACTGCCTCCCTCACTGCCACCTCCACTTCTAGACGCCCACCCCCACCCCCGCCTAAACCCCAGTGCGCATCCCCGCCCTCCTCCTCCTCCTCGCCCACGAGCCCCCGTCCTGCTGTACCCCAACTGTGCAACCCGACCTCGTCGTCGCCCACGCCATGCGCCGCATGGGCCGCGGCCTGTAGCAGCTCCGCATGCAGCTGCTGTGCCAAGGGGGACGGGGAGGTGGGGGCTGAGGAGCTCAATGCATGCTCCCCC
>BDCZ01000001.1:450673-463781 GCA_001662365.1 Chlamydomonas applanata | reverse complement strand
TTCCCACCCTCCCCGCCCGCCTCCCCACCCGGCTTCCTGCCCTCCCTCTTGCCCTCCTCCCCACCCTCCTCCCCGCCCTCCCTCGCGCCCTCCACTTCCCCACCAGACCCGTTGCCAGCCGAGCCATGGCCCAAGGCAAGGCCTACCCCCGGCTGGCCACTGTGGCTGTTGCCATGGCCCAGCCCAGTGCCCAGCCGTGGGTGGTGGCGCCATGCAGCGCTGATGTCGGCGGTGGCGAGGGGCAAGGGCCGGCAGCGGGGCGGCAACACTTCATCTGGCACGTGCTGCATCTTCCCCACATCCAGGGCCACCCGAACCTGGCACTTGTCCTGTGGCCGTGGGGGGCGGGAGGCGGGGCACCCAGAGTGATGCAGGAACAGAACCCCAGGGCCTACGGTAAGAGCTTGTAGTTATGTATGGCGGGATTGTGATCATCTATTGTGATCATGAATGCTGTATGCGAGCAAAAGATGCCCAGGTATATGAGATATTATGGGAGGTACGATGGAGTGACGGTCTCGCGTGCGTCGGGCCGATGTGCTGCACGGCTGCCCCCCCAGCCACCCACACTAGCGCCGTAGCCGCACCCAGCAACCCATACCAGCATCCGCACCAGCACCCATACCAGCACGCGCCACCCGCACGCGCCACCCACACCCGTAGCAGCAGCCGCACCAGCACCCGTAGCAGCACCCAGAACCCGCACCCGCACCAGCACCCGCACCCGCACCCGTAGCATCACCCAGCACTCAGAACCCAGAACCAGCACCCGCACCAGCACAGACACCAACCCACCTCCTCCCCTAGCTGCGCCGTCACTAGTAGCACCCAGCCCCCATCGCCCGGTAGCCGAACGGGCCGGTAGAAGTGGGTTGCTCCCCGCAGTGCTGCATGCACGTCCGTGCCTCGTTGTTCCCAGTGGCCGGGAATCTCATGGACCTGTGGCTCCTTGGGGCAAAAGGACACCTGCAGGCAAGGGGGACAGATCATCACTTTATGTATTTGCACCCTTTTGACTGCAGTGATGCAGGGGGTGGATTGGGGAGGATGGAGGAAGAATGGAGGGGAGGAAAAGGGAGAGGAGGGGACAGAAGGGACAGGGCAGACGGGGACAGGAACGGGGGCGGCAGGGAAAGGGGCAGAAGGGAAGGGGAGAGAGGAGGAGGAGGCACAGGTAAGCACGACTTGGTGCAAGGCGGGGGGCTGCTGAAACGCAGCAGCAGCAGCAGCAGCAGCAGCAGCAGCAGCAGCAGCAGCAGCAGCAGCCGAGTGTACAACATTCGTCACGCTCGTGCAGTTCTTAAAGAAAACGGCGGCACATCAGTGGCTGCTGGCTTGCAACACACCTGCTTGCGCAGCGGCTGTGTAGACAATCTTAAAGCCGGCTGTTGAGGGCCCGTTCCCATCACGAGCCCTGTGCCTGCTGCGCAGTTCGCAAACGGAGACGAGGAGGCGCCAGGCAGGCCATGCACAGGGCATGGCCCCCCTGTCGCTGCTGCTGTCATAGTTGGGGGCAAAGGGCTGGCGGCGGAAGAGGCAGGGCTGAGGCTGGGGTGGGTGCCCCGAGCCATCCCATCCAGCTTCTCACGGGGACACACCCATGTGATCTTTTCCGGCTGGAAGAACGCAAGCATGCAGTCCAGCAGGTGCGGATGCCTGACAGACGCACTGCTGGTTGCACTAGCCCCGGGCGCTGAAGCAGCAGCTGATGATGTGGCTCCCCTGCCAGCCTTGTGCTTGCCTTTCTGGCCATGTCCCTTGTGGCCATGCCCCTTGCCTTTGGCCGCGATGGCAGCGGATGCAGCTGCATTATGTGCCCGGCTACCACCATCGCTGTCCCCCGTGCCCTCCTCTACCACCTCCACCCCACCTGCGTGGTCTGGGTGTATACCATCGCCCCAGGGCCGGGGAAGCAGGGATAGCTGCAGCTTGGGCGCTGGCGGCCGGGGCGCTGGTGGAGCTGCAGCAGCAGCAGCAGCAGGGGCAGCAGCAGCAGCAGCAGCAGCAGCAGCAGCAGCAGCAGCAGCAGGGGCAGGAGCCACACCGGGGGAGTGCGCGCACGTGCACTGAGGCGCCTGGTGCCCGTTGCTGCTGTTTAAGGGCCCATGCTGGTGCTGGTGCTGTGCAGTGGGCGCCCTGCCTGCCATGGTCTCAGCAGCTGCTGCAGACGTAAAGCTGGCAGGCGACTGTGTCTGCTCTTCACACAGAACGCCGCCACCTGCCGCTGCATGGCCGTTAGCAGAGAGCTGAGTTTGGGCTGGGAGCTGCCCAGTGGGGCTGATAGCCTGGGTGGTACCGACCTGTGGACTGCCTGTGTCACATGTACCGCCTGCACCACTTGTACTGCATGTAGTGCCCCGCAAGAGGCCTGACAGGCCACCTGCGTGTACCGCCCGGGGTCTGTGCAGTACAGAAACCCCAGGGCTGGGGCCCCTGGCAATACCAGGCCCCCCTTCGCTACTGCTGTAGTGCAGCACACCAGCCGCAGCAGCGCCGTGCTCCTGGAACCCCAGGGTGATGGTGTGAGAGGAGTGTGAGCTGGTTGGCGACGTGTGAGAAGTGTGAGAGCAGTTGGACCGGATAGATGAAGAGGCTGGGGAGGCAGGGGACAGAGGGCCAGGGGGAAGGGGCGACGGCGGCATGAGGGGTGGGGATGCCTGGGTTGTAGCTGTGCTGACATGCCCCTGCACCCCTCCCTCCTCCAGCCTTGACCCTGACTCTGACCCTGATCCTGGATGCACTTCAAGGACAGTGCAGGGTGTACTGCCTGTACTGCCTGTACTGCCTGCAGGAGACGAGCCTGGCAGTACTTCCCGCTGCACCCTGGCCCAGTCCACACCAGCGGCATCTGCAGTCACTATTGTTTCACTCACACCACTCGCTGCCTGGCCTGCTGCCCGCTGCCCGCTGCTCCCTGCCTGAATGCCGCCCTCCTCCCTTTCCCCGTCCGAGCTGTCACAGCTGTTACTGGCACTGGTGCTGCGCTCGCTGCTGACACCATTGTGGCCTCGTGACGCTGCACCACCTGCTGCACGGCGCGCCTCACGCGCGGCGGCCACAGCCGCCTGCTTCGCCTCGCGCTCCAACCGCTTGAGCTCCTGCAAGCCATGCAGAACCGAACACAGTGGTAACAACATCAATACAACATCAGCTCCCAGATCAGCTCCACCGGTGCAAGTGCCATAAGCCAGGTCCAACATAGAAGAGCAGCGGTTTTGTATATAGGTGCACAAAGTCTGCTAAGGGCTTTGCCAAAGGTCTGGATGGCTTCTGCACTGGCATGTGGCAGGCAGTGGTACGGTGCATTCATAAAACCAGCTGCAGCGAGGCAGGGTGCATGTGTGGGGTACATGTCAAGCAAAGCATGTTTCGCAGTGGCGGACAGGCGTCAGTAGCAAGGCAGGAGCAGGGAAGTAGCAAGGCAGTAGCAGTGGCAGTAGCAAGGCAGTAGCAAGGCAGTGGCAATAGCACACGAAGAGCTATGCATGACCCGAATATAAACATGAAGCAGCGCCCAGCACGCAAGCTGGCCGGACAGCCGGTCGCCTGTCATGCATGAATGGGACCAGTCGCCGTACCTTGGCGCTCAGCTTCTTGCCTGCCTTGCTGCTCGCTTCATGTGCAGCCACAGGTGCCTGCTCCTCCCTTGCCTTGCTGCCCTTGCCCCTCTTCTTCTCCTCCTTCACCTCCTCCTTTTCTTGATCAGTGTCCTTGTCCTTGACCTTACCTTTGCTCTTCTTTTCTTTGCCCTTCTTGTCAGTTGCCTCAGTCTCTGCCTCTGTCTCATTCCCACTGCTGTGGCCGTCCACACCGTGACCATCTTCACCCTCCTCCTCGTCCTGCACCTCCACCTCCGCCTCCTGCTTGCGCTGCTTCTCCTTTTTGTCCTTCTTGCCTTCCTTTTCCTTCACTCTGCCCTTGTCCTCTTGCTTATCCTTTTTATCCTTCTTGTCCTTCTTGTCCGACTTGTCTGGTTTGTCCCTCTTGTGCTTGTCTAGAGCGCTTGTTGGGGGAAGCTCACTCCTCAGGAATGCAGATACCCCCTCCTACAGCAATCCAAGAGCCAGCAGCAGGCAGGACATTCAGATCCAGAAATCATAACTTCAAGCAAGGGACATCCAGAAGTCGGATACCAGAAGGCAGAAGCACAACAGCCACCAGCCGGCAACAGCGCTCCTGCATCAGACCAGGGTGGTGAGGGCGATATTATGGCTGGCGCATACATTCCTCCCTGTTTGTAGATTCATAGCTGGTACCATGGTCCACCACCAGTCTAACCAGCTGGGAGCTCGCTTACCCCATCTGTCTCCTTCCCCTTCTTCCCTTTCTTGCCAAGTGCCTTGCGCGCTTTCTTGTCCAAGACCGCTTGCTCCTGGAGAGGCAAAGCCACAGTATAGATGAATTTGGTGTAGACAAAGCAAGACCAGTACGTGCATGATAGACTCAGGCCTGGAGCAGGCTAACGGCAAAGCCCTGTCGCCTGGCTTATACTTGAGCGCATGCGGTACCAGGCCAGCGACTTCCACCCCCAAACACTACCACGGAAGGAGAAGCTCGCCCCAAGCTACGGCTTGCCGCCACAAGCAAGCCCTGCATCTTAGCCTAAAGACCACGCACCTCTCCGGCCCCTCAAACAAAAAGGTGCAGACCCTCTTGGCTCCCCCAATCCCTTCTTAACACGCGCACATATCACCACCACCACCACCACCACTACTACTACCCCACCCACCCCATACACCCACGCACCTTGCTCTTCTGCTTCTCCTTCTCTCGCGCATCCTTTCGGGCCAGGCGTGCCGCATCCTTTTCAGACTTGCTCGTCCCGCTGCGCTGCCCACCACCATCCTCATCGCTGCTCTCATCCAGCGCGGCAAACACCTGCAGGCACGGGATTGCAATGCATGCAGGTGGCACGTGTTGCATGGGAGCCCCTACGGGTGGGGGGTGGCAGCGAGGAACCCCCCCCCCCGCCCTCTTCCTCCCTTGGCCCCGGCACCATACATTACAGGCCAAAGGGGCTGTGTTGTTCTTCGTGAAGCAAGCTCTCCCCACCTTACGCGACGCACTGGGCTTGAGGGCCGACTTGATCGGCAGGCCCCCAGCGCTTACAGACCCCTGAGAGGATGCAGGCACCGCCCCGGGTGATGAAGGCTTGCCGGCAGCCGCAGTGGCGGCGGTGTGGTAAGGGCTGAGAGGGTACACGTGGTTGAAGGGGCGTGAGAGGCCAGCAGGGATTGGCAGGGACAGGTCCAACAGTGGCTCACTACTGACCTGCAGTAGCAAGCAAAGAAAGGGGGCAGAGCGCAGCAGTGGGAAGAAGGTGAGAGCAGCCTGGTGTGGGAAGTTGTGGGGGTCAAGCACGGAGGGCATCGTTGAGAACCAGGCTTCAAAGAACGAGACAAGTACTGTCACTGCCATGCGGGTTGACCTCCTTGGGAAAGACACATGTGATGACAAAACGGGCAGCGTCAAATGTGGGCTGGCCGTTCACACCCAACCACAAGGACCTCCCTTCAAGGACCAGGCACACCGACACACCAGATTGCAGCACCAGTATCAAGCTGCACTAGTTCAGGCAGTTCTGACGCTGGCGTGTCACGCACACCAAACATGCATGACCAGATGACCATGACACGTCCCCTGCCGGCACGCACCGCCTCATAGCCGCAGTCAGCACACCACACGCTGGACGCCAATGTGCCCCCAAACACCCGGTCCACGATTGAGGGCGGTGGGGGCACTGGCGGGTTGGGCAGTTGGCGCGGGCTGCATGACAGACGAGGGCTGCATGACAGACGCGGGCTGCATGACAGACGCGGGCTCATGCCTGACGCGCCCACCTCCCGCGTCTCACAGCCTCCATGACGCACATGCAGCTGCTGCAGGCCAGCAGCCAATGGGCCGGCCCCATTGGGGCTGGCTGCATCACCATTGCCGCTGTTCCCAGCAGCATGTGACCTGCTGTTGGCGGCAGGGGAGATGTTTATGGGGGGACTAGTTTGCAGACATGACGGGCCGCCGTTCACGAGCGTGGAGGCTGTGCCATGAGGCAGGTCCTGGCTGTAGGTTGTGCCTTGTGCCACGCCATCCGAGCTGGTGGTAACCGCAGGAGCTGCAGCGGCGACGGCAGTGGCAGTAGCAGTAGCTGTGGCTGTAGTGTTGGCTGTAGCAGCTGCAGCCTGACTGGAGCTGTCCTGGAGTGAGGTGCCCCGTGATAGGAGTGATGTAGTGCTGCCAGGTGGTGTGGCAGATGGCGAGGTGCTGGCCCGCACGCTGCGCTGCATCATATCATGTAGCTTGGCCTCCTCACTCTGCATCAGCACAGGATCACACAGTATGACACAGCATGTGAATGATATGACCGGGCAAGGTCTGAGCCTTCTGGTCCCTAGCCTCAACAGCGTGCCTGTGCTGAAACTGTGGGCGTCAGCATCATGCTCATGCTCCTATCTGGGATTTGGTAAAGGCATGGACCAGCGGTAGGATGCGCGAATCAACCAATGAGACGTGAACGAGGATGTGCACACCATTAAGAAGTCATGGACAGGGTCCTGAACAGACCCCGGCCGGGAGCAACAGTGCTGCAATCATCCATGCCCCAACGCTTCAATGCTCCACACAAGCAAGCACCAGCCACCCATGCAGGCCCAGCTCACCTGGAGGCTGCTCATGAGGGCATGTAGGAGCTCATGGGCATCTTGTTGCTGTTTCCCTTTGAATTGAGGGGCCTCCCGCACGATGGCTGACAGCAGCACGGACGGGTTATATGGCTGCCTGCTGGGCTTGGATGCAGCCGGACGTGCGGCAGCTATGGAGGGTAGCGCATGGTCGGAACCTGCGCACACATGGGACCAGGCACAGCGCATGCTATGATGGGCGCAGCGCGCATGAGGCTGCATGGGGGTGCACAATTGTGGACGACAGCAATGCAGAACGCACTAGCTGGGAACGACGTGCACCATGCCGTAGCTGCCCAGCTGCTTGACAGGATGCCAGGCCAGCATGCAGCAGGCTGAGGTATCCACGCAGCATGTCAGAAGCTGGGCGCATGTGATGTTGCGCATGGGTGCTGCATGCACTCACTTCGCATGTGCAGCAGCGCCTGCGACAATGCAAACCCAACTGGCCCCTTGAACGCGCGGCCGAGAGGATCCCTGACCGAGGCACCGTTGACCAGTTCATCGCAGGAGCACAGCAATTGCAGAACGCTGTTCATGTAACATGTGTTCCCGAGATTCTGGAGGCCAAGCGGGATGGGCACGATCCCGGAGCTCCCCCCTTCCAGGTCGGGTTTGTGCTTTCCCATTTTCTCGGATCGTACTGCGTGTAAGGTATTGGTATCTACATGAACACTGCAACGTGCAAGCACCGTCGAAGGTAAAAGTAGAGCATTCAGACGGGCCAGGCCGCCCCCTGATGCCCACCACCGTACTGCTTTGGTGTGACATGTAGGTTGTCACAGGACCGGTACTTGGTTACAGCGAGTGCAAACCCGATGCCTCCAGCCATAACCATACCACAGACCCTTGTATGCAGCCCGTTGCCCAAATCCCGTTCATGATGACTGATCGGCATGCGTTGTGCCCTGCTCTGCAACCTCAAGCCTATCATGTCATCAACCTGCTCCCTGAATGAAAGAGCCATAGATATCTCTTTGTTTCGCCGTGCCTGAGTTCAGCCACGCAGTGCCTAGCCATTCAGTTCTGCTTCTGAGAACATGCCGATGGGGCTGTCTAGTGGTGCACACAATGCAACCAACAGGCTGTCCTCTTCTCCAGACTCCAGACGCGCCACACCAGCTCCTCAATGCATGCGCCGTGTGTGAACAGCCTGCTCTGTCCTACATACTGACCTCAGCTACTGCTCACAAGTCATCGTAACTGAGCACATGGCGCGCCCCACCTGCTGCCGCTGTACTGCCCCCGTACATCATCGCGTACGCAGCCATCTGCGCTACTGCCGCTACAGCTGCCGGGCTGGCCCGCCCTGCAGTCGCCGCAGACGCGCCTGCCCGCCCGCCTTCGCGGCCCCCGCTGCCACCGCCGCCCTCAAGTGCTTCTTCCGCGACCAAGGCTGCTGGGGCAGAGAGCCGCCGCATGGCCACCACAGGGCTCCGCTGCAGGACATGAGGCACGCGCATGGCTCCCAATCAAAAGGCATATGGTATACATGTTGTACTGTATCTCTGGTACCTATTGTGTCTGTGGTGTAACCCGGCAAAATAACGTGTTATGCCGTAGATTGTATCTCTGGTTTGTGGTACCAGAGTGCGTCTCCGTGCGTGCAGTGCCATCGCACCATGCCACGCTGCATGCAGCGGCAGCCGCTGGCAGCACACAGCATGCCAAACTATGCCACCCGGTCCAACTCACCTTCCATCCGCGCATGGAGCCCTCGGCACGAGCCACACGCAGGGTCTGGTTGCCGATGGTCAGGAAGGGGCCTGTACCGCCGTCCCCCACACGTGTGAGCAGCTCCTGGGCGGCCAATGGGTCCTGTGGGGCGGTACAGGGGGGCACATGGCAGTCCAAGACCGTATATCACGTAAGCAACGTTAGTATGAACAATATATATCTGGAGCTGGATGCAGAACAGGTAGGTAGGTAGATACACATGTAACGCGCACCAGCCCCACACAGGTCAACAGGGTTAGGAGCAGGCAGCAGTTGCAGCCATGGCTGTGGTACAGCAATAGAAGGGCAAAGCCTGCAGTCTGAGGCAGGCTAGCAGGGTGTATCAACACCTCGTGAACATGGTTGAATACCCTGTACGCAGTCGCGCACGTTGTAACGCTTGGCACATGGCATGGGGGCGTTTGGGGCGCACCTTGAAAGTGACGAATCCATAACATTGGTTGGGCATAACGCGCACGCGCTGCAGCGTGCTGGCTGGGACCACCTCCTCAAACACCTGCCTGAGTGTGTCCGAGCTAGTGCGCATGGGCAAGTCCCCCACAAAGAGTGACTCAAAGCCCGCATCACCCCCACCCTCCCCGCCTTCCCCGCTGCCGCCGCCTCCTCCTGGGTCTGCACTGCCCCGGCCACCACGCCACCCTCCGTCGCCGTCCACAGCGACACTGCCATTGACACCGCCGCCGCCGCCACTGCCGCCCTCCCCGCGCCGCCGCCCGCCCCGCCGCCCCCGCCGTTGGGGCGCGGGCGAGCGCGAGCGCCGCCGTGGTGACGGTGACCGTGATCCCCGTGACAGTGACCGTGACCAGGGCCGCGGCGATCTTGATCTCGAGCGCGAGCGCGAGGCTGGCGAGCGCGAGCGCTCAGCACGTGGCGAACAGGCCGCCCGCCGCGAGCCCTTTGCTGCCTGCCGCCGGCCGCCTGACCGCGCTCGGCCCCCAGCCCCTCCCACAGGCGACCTGCTTCTGCTGCGCCTCTGTCCTCCCAACGATCGCCGGCTGCCACCCCCACTAGGCCCCCGCCTCGCAGGTGACCGTGACCGTGAGCGTGACCGTGAGCTTGGGTAATCCCATGATCTTGACCGTGCGCGTGGCGCTGCCCCCGGCTCATACTCTCCAGGAGATCTCCCTCGGGAAGGTTGTGGCGAGCCACCTGGCCCTACCTCCCCGCTGTCCTGTTCCATGTCGCTGCTGGCCTGCTGCCCGCCCTCCCCGCCTATGGTCCAGGGGTCTCCTGAGCTACACGCAGGCATGCAGCTGCCGTGCCCAGCATGCCCGTTGGTTAATGCCGGCTGTGCTGGGGGACCTTCTGTTGGCAGGGGAGGTGGTGGCGGTGGTGGGGGCACCGCTGTGTGCGGCAGCACCTTGCTGTATGTGGGGTTGAAGGTGGGTGGAGGGCGGCTGTAGTTGGGGCGAGCTGTCTGAGGCGGCCGGCTATAAACTGGTGTGATGACCAGCGGCGGCCGCTGTGTGGAGGCAAGGGGCGGTGCGCCCACTGCCCCTGGCCCCGCTCCTGCCCCCGAAATGGCAGGCAGCTGCGGCAGCGGAGGCAAGGCCTCCGCCACCTCCCCCTCCTCACTCAACTCTCCCTCCTCACTGTCCCGTATGTCTGACATCCTGTGTCCGTGTCTGTTTGACTGACTGGCGTGCCTGCACTGGAAAACGTCTGTACAACTACTCCAGAGTGCCTGTTGCAGCAGTGAAGAAACACCTACTCAGTTGCACCTTCGGCCCGTGCCCGCTTTGCAGCCGGCTGCTCGGTCTGCGTCCCACTGCCTGCTGCCTGCCCCTCTGCTGGCCGCTTGGCTAAGGTCCCTAGTGCTGGAACGCTCCCGGCCGAGCGCGTGGCAAACGCGTGAGACGGCCCTGATGCTGGCGGCCGGCTGTATGCAGGCCCTGAAGGCGGGGGCCTGGAGTATGTGGGAGCTGAGCCTGAGGGCGGTGGCCGGCTGTAGGCAGGGGTCCCTGAAGGAGGTGGCCGGCTGTAACCAGGGGCAGGGGGCCCAGATGCAGCTGGTGGGCGGCTGTACGCGGGGGATGGAGCAGAGGATGGTGGCCGGCTGTAGGTAGGCGCAGGTGCCGCTGGCACTGGGGCTCCAAAGCCAGGCTGTGTACGAACACATCAACGTCGTGCAGCATGGGCCAGAGTCGAGAGCGATGCAAGGTGCATGGCCATGCTCATGGCATCCCATGCATGTGACAGAGCATGCCATACATGCAAACCTGTTGCGGCCTGTACACTTCGCTGCACACCTACCTCGTACGCTGGCGTAGGCGGTGCTCCCGGCTGCCTGTACTTTGCAGCGCTGGGCGCCTTCCGGATCGGAGCAGCTGGCTGTTCCGATGCAATAGGCGGCAAGCCTTGCTGCTGCCTCAATAGCGCCTGGGGCGTGGCAGCAAACAATAAAGAGCGTTAGCTCTTGGATTAATGCAGGCAACTCGCAATTGCGTACCTGCTTGAGGCGCTCTTTTGCGTCCGGCTTTGGCTCCTCTGATGCTGGAGCCGGAGGCTCTGGCTCTGGCGCAGCAGTCTTCTGCGGCTCTGGTGCTTTTTTAGACGCCCCAAATGTGGGCAGCAGCAGCAGATCTAACGGCGATAACGCTGTTTTCACTTGCTTGCGTCTGTTCTCTTCATCCTCCTGTGCAGCAGATGGTTGCACGGATCAGCTGCCAAGGCACGCTCCAAATGATGCTCACAATCTGGGATGCACCTTTCTTTTCTTCAAGAGTGCAGTGAATTTGGAAAGGAGGGCCTTCTCAGCAATGCTGTAATCCGTGGTCGCCATAGTTATCCATAGCTATAACTAGCAGCTAGCTAACCTATTGCACTTAATACCCGCCGCGATGTGCCCTCCTCTGATTGGTGTCTCACCAGAGATATGACACATGTGATGCTGGTCAAACTTTGACCAACTGTGGGTCTGGTGACTCAAGTTCCAACGGGGACGGGTGTGGCCTGGTGCAAGCTCAACAGACGTCGATTAAAGGAAGAAGCATGCCGCCAGGCGCACTGTGGAGGCCGGTTGCAGAGCTGCCATCAAAGCTCGCATGATCGTCATCACTCACCCTTCTGCCCTCAGCAACATACCTTGACCAACTCTGCCGCGGTTCCCCCAACTACAGACGTGATCCCCTGCTTAAGTTAGACTGGTCACCTACACTGCTGCCTGATCAATGCCATTGACCGCACTCTACTGCATACGCACTGCAGATCGCAAGTGATGCGAATGCCGCATTGCTGACTGCTGGAAACCGCCCTCAAGCCCTCGCTGCGTCTGCTCTTGCTCTCTGACGCCAGTACTAGATATGCTGCCGCAGATGAACTGGACATAGTGCCCGGAGCTCCTCACAGGAGCAGCTGCTTGCCTGCTGCGGCCAGGACAGTCTCATGCGCCACACGTGCCGCAGCCAGCTGCGCCACCCCCTCATGCACCTGCATGAGCCAGGTTAGGTTCATGCCAATGGTTTGGGATTAGCTGAGAGCACAGTGCTTAGCCTGTGGCGTCTAGGCACCATACAAGCAGGCGACGTAAACCATCATTCAATACAGGCAGTGTGTCCGTACAGAGTACAGCAAAACACCATCTACAGCCCCATGGCACCATGCTCATCGTACAAGAGCAAGCGGCCTGGAGTGGTGGCTTGCCAACCATATGGACAGTTGCAGGCTATTGAATGCATGCTACTAGTCCACACACAGTTCTGCACTTTTTCAACCATTCCTCCAGCTTGCGTGCAATCTATGCATGTAAGCCATGTATGTACTTAGACTGCTTGCATCGTACACGCGTCGTGGCGTATGGATGCCTGACGCGATAGAAGCAGCCATACATCTATATCTGTAACTCTGTACGATAATAACAAAACAAAAGGGCATGCCACCCGTAGCAGCAGGCACGCACCGCCCATGTGCGTGCATCCCGCGCGCCCTTGTCAATCAGGTACAGCAGCATGTCCTGGGGCGCCGGCTCGAACGCCCACTGCAGCATCGTGCGCATGTCATGCGGCCAGGGCTCGTCCCCGAGGTCGGGCGCAATGGCCAGCCGGCCGAATGCGCCCCGCACCTGTGGGCCGAGTACGCCAGATATGTCACAGGTCGGGAGCACGGTCGGGTGGGATTCTAGTTTCAAAAGATGGTCATGTTCCTGCAAACAGACATGCCTGTGAAGCGCCATGTTGACAGCATGTTGATTTGTATGCACCGCATCAGAGTATACCGTAGTATGGCAATGGTTGTCATTGCAGCATGGCACATGGACACGGCCTTGGGTTGGTAGTTTGGTGCGAGAATGCCGCGAGAGTGCCTACATGCTGGGGTCCACTTGGGGCAGCTGTCATAGCCGCTGGTGCATGGTGTCATTATATGGCATGATGAGGTACTGCCATGCAAGTGCGCGCATGCAAGCGTAACGCCCGTGTGCCTGGCATGCACCGCCCCAAGTCTCAGCAGCTGCTGGCAGCACCAGGACGGAGACATGCCGCCCCCCCTTGAGGCACATTTAGTGCAAGATCCTGGCTTCACCTGCTGTGCCGGGAAGCAGCACACGCGCACGGTGTGGGTGGCGCCCGCAGGTGCTGGCAGGAAGTTGGTGAGGCCGCCATCGCAAGCAACCACCCCTCGGAAGGTGGTTGTCAATTTGCCATCAAAATACCTACGGCGTGCATTGTGGATGGTCAATTGCATTGATCAGCTCTTCC
>BDCZ01000001.1:414042-449816 GCA_001662365.1 Chlamydomonas applanata | reverse complement strand
GGGGGGGGGGGGGGGGTGACATGGAAGCCAGTCATCATCTTGGCAAAGTGGATGATATCTTGCTTCTCATTCTCTTGATCACTAATAAGAATATCTTGCTTACCACGGGATGTGGCAGGATGTGAGCAGGGCCTGGATGAGGTCGTCCCGGCTGAGATAGCTGTGGGAAGCAAGCACATGCCGTAGCCTTAAATTCAGTTGAATGAGGTAAATTAGCGGTAAATTAGATAACATGTATACGTTGTGTGAGAAGCGACAACACGGCATTGCTAGGCAGGCAGCATTGTTAGGTGTGTGAGGAATTGAATACTGCCTTGTTTTATTATTATGTTTTTGCAATGTTTTTGGTAGAACAGTACAATAAAGTCTCTGCTCCATTCCCTTGGCCCCGCTCTTGCTGTGCTGGCTACCATCCTGTCAAACCACACCTTTGCAGGAGCACTGGCTTGGGCTGGGGCAAGATATGTGTGACTGCGATCTGCACACCCTGCTGGTTGCAGCGCTCGTGTATGTCCTGTGTGCACAGCATGACAAACAGGCCCAGCAATCAGCAGTGAAACTGGCCCCCCATATGCTGATATTGGCGCGTGTGCAGTGGTCGTTGCTTTGTGTCCACTGCGAGCACTGAAACATGCAACTTCACATCGTGTCAGCCATAGGCCGGCACGGTAGCAGCTCCATGCACTCAAAGGATGGACGCTTACATGCTGATGCCAGGATGGTATGATACATGTAAAGTTTACGCTTGGCAAATACTCAATAGTTGATGCTTAGCAGTTACTTGACATGCGGCTGGCAATCACCTGAGGCAGCACTTCCTTGAGCACGGATGCGAGGATGGGCCCCAGGTTGTGACGGGTGCCACGCTTGCGGCACTGGTGAGCCAGGCGCAGCAGAGCATCCTGCAACACTGCCTTGGTGAGCCCGCTCTCTGTATGCACATCATGCAGCAGCCAAGCAGCCAGCTGCAGTGATCTTCCGCGTGCCAAGGTGCAGGCACGTCAGGATTTGGCAGGCATGCCGCTGGTGACAGTGCCTGCATATCTCGAGTACAAACATACGCTTCATATGTGGAAGCGTGAGGCATGGTCCTTCCCGTCGATCCCACCAGCACTGCAGGGTGCAGCTCTAAACTCACTTGGCAGTGGTAGATGCAAGCTGGCATGCATTGTACTTGCATGAATGAGAACATGCAAGCACAGGAGGCACTCACTTGAGCATGCTGCAATGAGTGAGCCGGCACTGGCACCAGCGACAGGTGTGTCCGGTGTGAGGATGCCCAGTTCTCCAAGCTCTGGGTGTGTTTGTCGGGACAATGACAGCAGGCAGTGATGCTTGAACATGATAAGCGCCGCATGCATGTGATGGTTGAACATTATCACGCGAGATTGCCAGGTCAGGCATGAACAAACATGTTGGTGGAGGCACTGTGTTTGTTTCTACTCCTTTCCACACCACACTGGCATGCCAACAAGCATGCTGCGCACCAGTGAAAACGCCCAGGTAGTAGGGGAA
The DNA here is from genome assembly GCA_001662365.1 of Chlamydomonas applanata. Taxonomy (NCBI): domain Eukaryota; kingdom Viridiplantae; phylum Chlorophyta; class Chlorophyceae; order Chlamydomonadales; family Chlamydomonadaceae; genus Chlamydomonas; species Chlamydomonas applanata. The sequence goes on along the minus strand of BDCZ01000001.1, from coordinate 448,301 downwards.
CAGCAGTCCACCTGGGGTGGCGTGCAGGTAGCAGGGATTGTTTGCAGACACAAGGCCACAAGGCCAGGCTGCATGCGCATGGCGAGTCCACCACATGCACGCTGCCATCAGCTGCAGTAGCAGGAGGTACAGCACCAGCCTGCTCACCAGCACTGAAGCCAATTCCCAGCGTGCCGTTCTTGTAAGCTGCTGCTGCAGGGCTCAAAACGACGGAGTCCTCGCTGAAGGATGCCGAAGATAATGGCACTGCTCCATTGCCCAGAGCAGGTGAACGGGCCTGATTAAAACCTGCATTTACTGGCCAGCGCCAAGAGCGCACGGACCTCGCGACTATGCTGTATTCTAAACCACCAAAGTTCTTGACCTTGTGACATTTGTGCTTCGGAGCAAGCTCTTGTGTGCCACTATAAACTGACTGGGGCACCTTTGTTTGCAGCATACTGACGTGGCCTGATGTGAAGCCCAAGTCTACCGCTCCGTGTGCATTTTCAATTGCAGGTTTGTGTATCTTCCTCGTGAAAGTATGCACTTGCACCACACCAGGTACTGCCAGCAGTACAGGGCAGGCAGTACAGATGCATGGGGTTGACTTCGCCATGCATGACTGCGTCTGGTGCACTGTCTGCATAAGCCATAATTTGCTGAAACATGTGTGCGTCAACCAGAAACTAAGCGCGCTGACCAACGCATCCTGAACCCCATCAAGACACCGGAGGAGGCCATGTGCGCATGTGTAAGTTTGCATCATGGGTAAGTCTGGCATTGGGTGCACATGTATGCACGTGCTTGGCACTCCATCCTGCAATATAGCACACATTCATCTGTGTGCGCTTCACTCAGCGCTATCCACACACAGCAGTCCATCCACCCCCTGTCTCACCCAGCCCCTGACCCAGCCCCCACCTAAAAACGCAGGCACCACTCTGGTTGCAGCAATGGCTGGCCCAGGGTGCTGCCCTAGATAGGCATGCCAGCCCAGCACTCTCCCATCACGAGACTTGCACAGCTGACGCCAGGGCCAAAACTGATATGGCTTCCATCCCGGCACTGGCACGAGCAGGCACAGCAGTGCAGGCATGGCCCATGTGCAAGCTGCCCAAGCAGAGCCTGAACTGGGCGCTGGGCATATGCATGCGCCCGCATGGCCACGACCCTTGGCCTTATGTATGGCAGGGTGGGAAGTAGTGGTTGCTGATGTATGTCCCTGAGATGATAGATCGCTGCACCAGATTCTCAAACTGCCGCGGGTTCTCCTGGAACAACACAGCTGCCTCCTTGTTCAATGGGTCCTCTGGGTTAGGGTCCTGCGTGGCACGTGTTGCGGTCAGATTGCAACAGCTCAGCCAGATACCCAGCAGCATGCATGCACAGAGCAGCGCCGGCAGACTGTGCAGCTGCTATGCACACGCCCAACAGACTCGAGCTGTGACAGTGTCTTGGGCAACCCTTCTGTGCTGGGTGGCTTGCCGCCTTGCCTCTGTTGCAGCTGATGGCCCAAATCTTTGCGGCCTGTATGCTCCATTGCCCAAGCTCCTAAGCCAAGCCAAACCCAACAGGCCGCACTGCAGTGCAAATGTGTCCCAGCCATACCCAGTCATAACCAGCACACATGTGCCCCACCCTCGCCAACGCATGAACGCACCAGGAACAGAAACTGCAGGCCATAGATGACTGATGATATGCTGAGCACTGGCTTCCAGTCCTCGCGAAGGATGTTGAGGCAGATTTTGCCCTCCTGGTCAATGTTGGGGTGATATACCTGTGCAGTAGCCAACGCCAGCCAAAGCATCAGCCCAACTGTCAGTCAGTTGGTAATGCTGATGAGGCCCCTCAACGAAGTACAGTGATCATGTTCGAAAGCTGAAGGCCGCGTAGCATGCAGCGACGTGTTGTTGGCTGGAGCCACATAAGTGTGCATGTGTAGAGCAAGGGACTTCACGCTGCGTTGTGCAAAGGGTGCTGCATGTTTGAGCTCCGCCGAAGGCATCACCATGCCTATGGGTGCTGAGCTGCTGACCGCCTGGCATCCAAACGCCCCCCCACCACCGGACATCCAAACGCATCCACTGTCAGACTTCGCCATGGCCCCCCTTGTCCCATGCGGCAACATGAGCTGCAGTGTGCATGCGCACCTTGGTTTTGCACAGCACCTTGGGTGCATCATGTGGGTAGCCTGTGGGAATGCTGAAATCAAACAGGAACTTGCCACCCCTGCAACATGCACACCAGGCAGTGACGTGAATGCACGCTCACAACGATGCATTGCCAGCAGGCCACGTCGAATGCCAACATGCGTGGACGCAGAGCACAGGTACGCATGCTGCATGGGTGCATGGGGGCATGCGACAGGCCTGAACACTCATGAGCACAGCCCAAGCTGAGGTCCAGCACGCCTGCCACCTGTTCCCTGCCCTGCTGCACGCACTTGTAGATGCCCTCGTCTGGTCGGATCGTGATCTCAAAGTGCATTAGCTTCTCACGGCCCTCGGGGAACAGGATGCTGATGTTGCCTGGTAACGACAGCTCCGCCAAGTCTGCAGGTAATTGGAAGATGTTGGATTCCACGTTAGAATGCAACTTGACAGCCAAACCCCAGGACACCACGTACCCTTCTGCAGGCGCAGCTCCCCGGCTGACAGCTTGTTGGGTCTTGGTGCCCCATCCGCACTGTCATCCGTTGCTTTCTTCGCCTTGTCCTTGACTGCGTGCAGAGGCAGTTCAAGGCCTTGAGGCTTCAAGTACAGTCACAGCAAATCAATAGAACCAAACTCACCCACCTGAGAATAGCTTGATCATGGCTATCCAACGCCTGCTTGCACCTTGCCAGGTGCCAAACTATGTGCAGCACGCAAGAGCCTCCTAAACTCCTCCACGTGGCACCCAAGGTTCAAGGTTTATCAGGTAGGGCCTGCGCCGAGTTGTGGTGTGGCGTCCCCCCAATACCTGTTCTGAATTAGCCCTCAAAGCGCACAACTGCTACTGCGGCTATCTGAGGCGAATTAGCTGGGGGGTGGCGAGGGAAGGGGGGCCACGAGAGACGTATGACGTTGAGTGAGGGAAGGAATTCATAAATTTTTTCAGCCGCTTGCGCCCCCACGACCGCACAGACAGGTTGAAGCTCTTACACACATTCTCCGGGGAGTGCATTTACAAGCTTACCCCAAAGGTGGGCCCAGTGACCATCACAAGAGAGTGCGGAAAGAGAATGGTTCGGGCAGCGATAGGAGACAACGCACAGCGCATGCGCGATGCCCGTTTGCTCATGCTCTGAGTTGACACCTACCCGCAGTTGAAGAGCGGAGCCAGTGCGATCACAGGTCCTGGTGCGCCCGGAGCGGGACGCGGCAGCACCGCAGGTGAGGTCCGGGGGACAGCGGGGGCGCCGGGCGCTGGGGCATCGTGCCATGGGGCCCATGACCCATGGGACCACTTCTGTGTGTCCTCTGTGGCTTGTGACGCGAAGTGAGGGCGCCTGAACCTGCAAGGGGGGCGCCAGGGGGGCAGCAGATGCCTTGGCACGTTCGGGGGGCACGCCGGGGCCGCGCATGAGCTGGGGGACGTGCATAACTTGGCAGGTCTCACACAGCCAAAGTCCCTCTGGAAACCGAGCCCGTAAGCGCTCAGCCGCACCCTACCAACACACCATTGACACCCTCAGTGCCCATCGGGGTGCCGGGCGCAGGGCTGGGATCTGATTTCAAGTTCTCACCTCGCCAGTGAGTAGAGCAGTCGCAAGGGAGCAGCAATGGACGCTGCTGGTGCTGCTGCATTCGATGCTGCGGCGTTGGCATCTCTTGATCCCAGCCAAACTGGCGGGATACAGCTCGATGCTGCAGCGCTCCAGGTGGCCGCGCAGCAGCTTGAGGCCATCCAGGCTGCATTGCAGCAAGCGGGAGGCCTTGGCAGCCTGACGACTGACCAGGTGTGTGATCTGGCCCAAGGCCAAGCATGCAAGAGGCTAGCTGAGCCAGGTGCAAATGGGTGTGCAGCATTCCGCCCACCCGTGCCAGCCATGTCCGCCACAAGCATTGATCAGCGGCATAGCAGCGAGGCGCACAGCAGCCCCTGCAGCCGCGTGCATCCATGCATTCCTGCATCCGTGCCCTTGCCAAGTGCAACTGTGCTCCATGGACGTGTGCAGGCGGCGGTGGCTGCACTGGAGCACCTGCAGAACGCCAAGCCAGAGGACTACTATGCTCACCTGGCAGCTGTGGGTGCAGTGGCAGCTGCCGCAGGGGACGGCAGTGGTGTGAACCTGGGTGCGGACGGCGGGCTGGACCTTGGGGGCATGGATCATGGCGTGGAGCAGTCTCCAGCCACGGGCGGTGACAAGCCCCTGACATCCCGCTACCGGTGTGTGCGCCTTCATGCAGAGCAGGGGCGCGTGGGCGCGGCATGTGGCTTGATCCGCTATTGGCAGGGGCCAGCTTGTATTGTTTTGCGTGCCGTGCCTGCCGCTGGGTGCTTCAAAGTGGTTGACATGCTCTGTTGCCTGCTTGCATGCACACTTGTGGCCTTCACAGCGGAGTGTGCTGGAACAAGAAGAACAGGCGCTGGCAGGCTGCTATCAACAGCAGTGGCAAGTACATCTACCTGGGTTCCTTCGTGCAGGTGCGGACAGAGGGGTTGGTCAGCAGCGTCTCAACAGCATCGTGCTCTTGCATGCTCGAGGTGATTTGCATGTTGCACTTGCCCAGGTGGTCTCGCTGGATTTACTCAATGTCGTATCGCTGTTGTATTACACTGGGGTGCAGGAGGAGGAGGCCGCACGCTCGTTTGACCGGGCTGCCATCCGGCTGCGCGGCAACCGTGCCAAGCTCAACTTTGCCATCGGTGATTACATGGATGACCAGGGCAACCTCGTTGAGGATCAACGCCTCTCGGTGCGTCCGTGCAATGGGCTGGATTTGTTCCAGCATAGCCCTATCCCCTGAGAGTTCTTGAACGTCCCTCCTCCATTGGGCTGAGGGTAGGGGCAAGCACTTGAGGTACACACAGCTTGCAGGGGGGCCCATACCTGTCGAGTGCCGCGGGGTGGGGGTGGGGGCGGGGGCATGGGCAAAGGGGGCCCAGCGCCTATGGTGTTGCTTTGTGTGCTTGGAATGCTGGGCGCTTTACATGTACTAGCCTGGCTGCATGGGCCGCATGGGCCTGGTTGCATGGTGTAGAGTGGGTGTTAGTTATGTGACGGCTGAGGCGGCATCATCGGCTACTGGCCTGACCTCTGCATGACACTAGCTGCGCCTTCTCGTTCCTTCTTCCTCGCCTGCAGGCCCACCTTCAGAACGTGCTGGGCAAGGACGGCGGCAAGGGTGGCAAGGGTGGCAACCTGGACGCCGGCAATGACCTGCACGGCATGCTGGCCGTTGACAACACGACGCGCTTCGTGATGTGGCAAACAAACCTGGTGCAGAACATGCAGATCCTGGGCCTCAAGAGCCCGCACTACCCCTACAACGGTGGCAACAAGCACAATTACGGAGTGGTGGACGTGCCTGAGGGCTGCTCGCTGGTCGCCCACATCCCCGGGGATGAGGAGGCATTTGCCGTGCTGTACACTGGTCCCAACGTGCCGCCCGGTGGCAACGGTGCCGCTGTGTGGGACGGCACCGGCTGCATGGACCTGGGTGTCTTTGACACTGACAAGGACGCGCGCCAGGCAGCAGGCGCGGTGCTCAAGCTAGCGATGTTCAAGCAGCAGACGCTGGCGCAGGGGCTGCAGGCCACCTCCAACCCCAGCTCACTGACGGACAACACGGGCATGGCTGGTTTGAACCTGGATGCGGCGACTATGCAGGTGGGGCGGGGCCAGGTGCTGCTGCTGGTTTGCTGGCGACCTGCATGTGTGCATGCATGCAGTCGTTGTGGCGTGGGCTGTTTTGGCGCATCCACGTCGCAGTGTACAGAAGCTGCCTTTGCCGCTGACCTCAGCTGGTGTCTTTGCGCTGCTCTGATGCTCTCAGCAATACATGCTTGCTGGCGGCGACGCGGCAGCTGCACTGGGCGACGGTTCCGGCATGGATGCTGCCACAGCCGCCGCAGCCGCAGCGGCGGCGGCGGCAGCCGCCAACGGCGGCGTGGACTTGAACAGCCTGCAGCTTGCGCAGCTGCAAGCGCAGCTAAGCAGTGACCCGCAGAACCAGTACAAGGACCTGTTCAAGTGGCTGGCTGATTTCAAAGTGGGCGCCGCTGGCAAAGCCGAGGAGGGCGGCGAGGCTGTGGGCACTGTGGCGGGCATTGACCTTAGCAACGTGCAGATGGATCCAGCCGCGCTGCAGCAAACGATGGAGGAGCTGGCAGCTCAGGCAGCAGTGGGCGGCGTCAAGACGACGCGGGATGATGGTGATGCGGGGGCGAGCGGGGCCGGCGATGACGGCGGCGGCAAGCGTGCCCGTGTGGATGACGGCATGGCCCAGATGCAGAAGCTGAGCAACTACAAGCTGGCTGATGTGATGAAGAGCCTGATGGACCCGACACAGGCAACTGCGCCTGACGGGGGTTCGGCATGAGCCATTGATTGGGATTGTTGTGCGAAGGGGGTGCGTTGCGGTGTTATGGCCGAGAAAAATGAAATGGGGATGCAGGTCGCGTTGCTAGGCACAAGGCAGCGGCCAATGGCGTGTGCGTCGCACCCAGGGCTGCCGTGCGTGTAGCAAACTTGGTGCTGAGCCTGTATGCGGCCCAATCAAGCACCTGCCACCCGACTGCCTTGTTCTTGGTTTTGTTGCCTCTGGGAGGGGCTGCACGGGCTGCAGGTCGTTCAGTGTGCAAAGCGTGGATGTGTGGGCAGCATGGGTCTGTGCCTCTGATGTCTGATTATCAACTGGTTATGGGGATCCCTTTGTCAGGTTTGGGTATCTACAACATTGGGACGAGTCCCATGATTAAGCGCACCGCATGGCCATGTCTTTATGGCCACCACACAGCGGCCAAGTACATTAGTGGGACTTGCTTTCTGGTGTTGAATACATGCAAGAGTGTTGGGCATGCGCTTTGGTGAGCTGGTGGCCCACCCCAACCCCCACAGATTCACAGCATGTGGGACCTGGGGGAGCCAAAGATTGCCTTGTTGGTTGGCAGAACTGTGATGGCTACACGCATTCGAGCTTTGGGAGCATGGGCATTGAGGCTGAGATTGTAACATACTGCTCAGACCGTCAGCTCAGAACACATTGGGGCTCGGTCAACAGCTTGACGGTGGCAGCAGCATGCAGCCAGTGACGCACTGCAGTCCCAACTGCACAACCGGGGCAGTGTCAACAGTGACGGCTCGGCATACAGGTGATGTGACCAGGCCCGAGAAGGGTCGTACTGTTGGTCCAGCGGCAGGGTGCCGGTGATAGTAATGATAATAACACGGCGTGTCACAGATGTGTCTACATGCCGGAGCCTGACAGTCGTTATCTAAACACCATCACTACCGGTGCCGGTGATGATGCGCCACAACAAGTGGCACTGCACAGTCGAGTGTGTACAGCATCAACCCCGTGTCTAAACCTTGCCGATGTGCTTGGTAGGTAGCCTTCATCCCCTGCTGGTAGCTGGTAGGCCGCAGCAGGCAGCGGCGCGGGCCGTTGTGCTTCCTGTCCAGCCCACCTGTGTCCCAACTGGCGCAGCAGTTGCCCCACAGCAGTGGGCAGCTGCCTGACACCTTGCGGCATCCACTCTCAATCTGTCAGCTCACCGCATTTGCGCATTGCGCTGGCTCTACAGCTGGCGCTGCCTCGCTCCCTTGTGCTGCCTTTTGGCCTCAAACTTTCTGTGGCCTCAAACTTTATGTTCCGAAACACGTCGGCAACTGGTATACGGCAACATCGGCGACAGCGTAGGGTTGATGTAGTCCTTCAGCTACCTCTGAGCATTGGTACGAGCACAAGGATCATGCCAAAGAGCTGCAGCAAGAGCCTAGTGTGCGCAGGCATGTGTGCTGCAAGACAGCCAGATAGCCGCACGGCGATCTCCCCCGCCACAGTAAAGCCTCAAAAAGCACCACCAAAACCAGCACCAGCACCACAACCACTGAGATCCCCTTGTTGGTCCAGCAGTTTGCGTTGTGGAGTTACATATGAAGCAGTGCATTCGAAAAGATAATCAATCTGGACACAAGGTGTCAGCGTGTCCAGCCTGGAGGCCTGAAGACCTGGCAGGCGCCTGCTTCATATGTTGCTCCACGTTCTGGCACCTGATTCAATGGTCGGCTGCACGTCACGTACTGCACCGCCATACTGTTACAGAACGGGCTCCTCAGTGCCGCTACCGCCCACCACAGCGGGTCTCAGCGAGTGCACAGGTCCTTAGTCATGGCTGGGCTGCAGCCATGCCGTCCCACCGAAACTGTGGGTGGGTGCGCGCAATAGTATGCGTGTACGCCTACGCTGCTAGTGATGTGGGGCCTGCACAAGCGCTTGCATGCGCATCAGCCAATCATATCTTGGCCCCACTCTCCGCCTTGACGCTGTGTGCGTGGACTTCTTACGCTGTGTGCGTGGACTCCTTACGCGTTCGCTCTTGTATGTGATGCCTACACTGGGCGCCCATGTGGCCATCGCCGCTCGGCTGATGGACATCAAATGCGTGCCAGGGCACATGGGGTGGGTGCCACCTGGTGTGCCACGCTCCCAATGGTCAGTTGGCACGACATCCACACAGCTGCGGGAGCATCCGCACAGCTGCGGGAGCATCCACGCACGCACATAGCTGCGGGAGGGGGCTGATGGGTGGCCACACCCGCAGCTGCCTGGCGCCCAGCAGCAGCGCGAGCTAGCGCATCTTAATCAAAAGCTAGCGAGGTGCCCTGCAGCTCGGTCTAAATGCAGCAGCCTACAACCCAACCTAACCAACTTGGTCCATTCATCACCCGCCCCATTGTGTTGCAGGGACATTCCACACGTATGACAGGCCCTGATTATTTTAACATGCGTTGCCCTTCTCCCACAAAACAGCCTGATCCCTCCGCCACACCCCGGGGCCAGTAGACGCAACACCTTGCTACTTAACATGCTGGCAGGCTGGTGACGTGCGGCAGCACACCATGCACGCACGCAACCGCTCCCAGCACCCCTTGCCGCGTGCTCCGAAACCTTGTGCATCCCTCTCACATTGGTACACTAAAAAGGGGCACCGCACGGCGGTTGGGGTTGCGTACTGTCCGTGATTTATTTTTTTGCAGCCCGATACGCTGGAACTTGGCAGCTACCGAGCGTGAGATACTTTTGAACAAGCACAATCAAGGGCCAGCACTCCGAATGGCCGCCTAAACCAAAGCTACTATCACATTTAAAGAAGCATGGGGCAGTGCTGCTCCACTGCCAAGCGTGCCGGAGAGGTCAGAACCGGGTGCATAAGGACTTGCAGCCCGAGGGACCGCAACGCGGTTGAAGCAACACATCGCCCTGATCCCGCTCTGCAGGCGACATGCAAAGAAACACACTCCGGGACTGGGGGAAAGAGCTCCTCCATTGAGCAGCGGGGCAGCGAATCCGCCAGCCTCAAGACTGGAAGCCCAGACACGAGCGACAGCATTTTTCCTGGCCCCAGTACCGAACCTCGACCTTCTGCTCAACACCAAAAAGTTCATCATGAGGAGCGCACACAGCGATCCAGCTCCCAGGCAGCACATGCTGCACATGAGGAGCAGGCGCTGCGGCAGGGGCAGAAACCTCAGCCTATGCCAGGCCATGAAGCACAGCATGCACCTGCAGCCCTGTCAGGGGAGGCACTGCCTCCAGTGGACAGCAGTAACCCTTTGGCGTGTTTTGACCGCGCTGCAGCCTTGCAGCCTTGCCTTGCTGGCATGGGATGGCCAGACAGCGACATCTGGAAGGCAGGCAAAGCGCATGACACAATCACTGGTGGGCCGCCTCGTGCACCCAATGAGGACCTGCGGGCACTGACCTACAAGGTGCAGTTGGGGATAGGCCAGACGCGTCCATGCATGCCCAAACACAAATTGCTGCATGCAGGACGTGCATGTTTTCATGCGCATGTTCATATGCCATGCATTGCAAGGATCTAGGTGTTGTTTTCATCTTGCATTGAAGCATTCCCCTCGCTCGTGCACTCTGCCAACACTGCTGTAAACTGCATCCTACGCGCAGGTCATGGGGCTGCGCACGATGCCGCCATGTTCAGAGCTGGATGTGCTGCTGTCCGCAGTGTGCTCTATCTTTGACGCACCCTATTCGTCCATAGCCCTCTACAGGTGCAAACGATACAGGGCTGTGTGCTTGACGCAGCTCAAGGCACAGCAATCTTGATCTGTTGTGCATGCCGGCATGTCACATGCTGAGATTGTGACGCGCGCAATGCCTTGGCTTGCTGCTTACAGCTCGGGAGCGTGCTGGCTCACAAACACAGTCAACTTTCCTGGAGGGTGCGTGGAGTTCTGCACATCACGTATCACGTTGTATGCCTGAACGCGCTTGAATGCTTGCGGTTTGTTTCAACCCACCCACCCGGCCCCCACCCACTCACCCACCTCACTCCAGCACACCCCAACACACCCCCACCCCAACACACACATGCACAGTGCTCATGCAACCAGCTCTCTGTAAATACATCGCATGTCACGCCTCTGCTTTGCCTGCTGGACAGGCCACTGCCATGGGTCGTCACGGCTTGCCCCTGGAACCTACACACGCCATCGCCCACGACCATGGCATGTGGTGATTTGCTGGAGGTATGTATTGCTGGCCAATCCATGCTGAATCCTGTATGTGGAATGCTGATTCCTGTATGTGGCTATCCCCCTGGGTCCTCATGGCGCACACAGCATTCCTGGCGCTGCAGAGCCTGCCAGCATCGTCTCTTTCACAATCAGTACTGCACCGTTTGTGGTTGGTGAAAGGCGGCATGAGCTGATCAGGTGGCATGAACGCGTCCAGGTGGCGTGTGCGCAGGCATGTGCTTCTGATCTCTGCCCAGCCCTGGTCCGCTGCATGTACACTTATACAGCTGTCTCTTTCATCGTGCTCTTGCAGGATGCACGTTTCTGTGAGCAGCCCTGGGTCAAGGGCGGCCTGCGCTGCTATGTCTCTGCCCCCCTACTGGCATCCAATGGCCATCGGCTGGGGACCATCTGTTTCATGGACTCGGTCCCTCGCGCGTGAGTTAGCCTGGCCCGGCCCAGCTGAGCTTAGCTTGGCTTAGCGTGGGTTAGCTTGGCTGATCAGAACGCGGTGCACAGCTGAAGAACCACGCACCTAGGGAGTCCCAGCAGTTGTGCTGACCAGGCAGTTGCGATGACCAGGCAGTTGTGCTGACTGAGCAATTCTCTGCAGGACCATCACCGGGATCTCAGTCCTTTACATTGTGTTGCCGCTGTGGATGCTTGCAGGGTGGATGCCGGCATGTGCCGCGTGCTGAACAATCTGGCAGAGGTCGCAGTCCGTGTGCTGGAGAGGCACGTGGGGCTCGCGCACCGCCTGAGAGCTGCGCGCGCAGCACTGCCCCCTGGGTTGGAGCGCCTCCTGCAAGCAGCTGCTCAGGGCAAGGACGCACAGGCAGCGGCACAGCCTGGCGCAGCTGAGGGCTACTGGGAGTCTCCTGCACTGCTGCAAGCAACAGCTGAGCGCAAGGGCAGCAGCGCACAGGACAGCGATTCTGCAGAGCGGCTGCAGGCAATCGGGGGAGGTGCAGCCAGCACGCAGCGGGCACTGCAGGTGCTGATGGGTGCCAACTTGAGCAACAGCAGCATGGGCAGTGTTGCTGGTGGAGCGCAGGCCAATGGTGCGTGTGATGAGCGAGTGCGGGGTGCATCACTGCGGGTCACTGCAAATGGCTCCGTGTTTGCGTGTTTGCTATGCGGGCATCGAGCCGCTATTCACGATGCCTCGCCCCACGGGCATGCCATCCAACTGCTGTTGTTCTGAATCACCTCTTTCAGGTGCAGCAGAGATGCCTGAGGAAGTGCTGGTGATGAACAGTTTCTGGCGCCAGCTTCGCTCCCATGAGCAAACCCTGGAGGCCTGCGTGCTCTTGGTGGATACTGCCAAGCCTGGCTGGCCAGTCATCTTTGCAGATGAGACGTGGAGGCTGTGGGCAGGGTACAGCAGAGATGAGATCGTGGGGCGACCACTCGCATCAGTGGTCATGCCCAGTACGCCCAGCGTTGCACCCCCAAGGTACGCACCCCAGCTTCGAGCTGCTCAATCCATGCAGCAACAGACACGACTTGGTGGAGTACCTACCATGGAAATTTGCTGCAGCATGCAGCAGCAGGGCTGGGGCTGAGGGGCGGGGGCTGAGTCTTTGACTGGATTGGCAGCCACACCTGCAAATAACACCGCCTTGGCCAATGCTTTGGCAACGTGTTTTTGCTTTGAAGGTGGGACACCCTTGCCACGGACACAGCTGCTGGTGCGCGCTTCGTCCTGCATGGACTCTCCGCGGTACCACTGAAGCGATTGCGCGATGGGTACACGTCTGGCACATGGACCTCCGCTGAGAACAGTGCCATGGACGATGCAGTCCTCGTGAGGGAGGATGGCAAGCCAAGCAGGAGCGCGATTGCTCATGATCTGGATACTATGAGCCCCTCCACGAGCGTTGGAGCCGTCAATGCACCGCCCACGCTGCATGCGGCTGGGCTGCGCGACTCATCCACTGCTGCAGTGTCGAATGTCTCTGCAGCATCGCTGGCCACATCAGCAGGCCCCAGCCATGCATCCAACCACGGGCCCGATGCTGCATCCAAGGCCACAGAGATGCTGCTTGAGCAGGTCGTGGCTGGGGAAGCTGAGATGCGCGATGCTCAGCGCAGTGCCATCCATGAGGCCTCTGCTGCTGCAGGCATCATCCTCGGCCACGAGGCAGCTGGTGCGGCCTCTGTATCAGGCCCACAGGCCCGTTGCCCCGAGTACATCACCCCCAGCCTCACAGAGACGTCGTTGTTCAATTCCAACAACATCGAGAGCGCAGCTGCTTTAGCCACAGCGACAGCCACAGCCACAGCTACAGCCACAGCGGTGTCAACGAGCACGGGCACAGTGCAAGTCCCGCCCCTGCCAGCCCGCCTGAGTGTTGAAAGTTCTGCAGCACCCACACACCAGAGCTTGGCAGGGCACGTGGGAGACCATGATAAGGGGACAGATGCCAGAGGCCCAAGGGGCGTCCTGGGCACTGGCTTCGACATGAGCTTCAGGTGTGCTGTCAACTTGTCATGGAGTCAGCTATGCTCATGTGGGGAGCAGCCTGCTCCTGAAGGAAGGCTTGGACCGACCTGCTGAGCCTCCTCCTTGCCTGAACCTGTCGCAGCGCTGCCCGTTGGGGGGTGCTACGATGCCCTGCTCTTCCCGTTGTTGTGGACCAGCTGCTTGCTCTTTCTTCTGTTGCCTGCCTAGCTCTGGCATGCCTCCTCGCACCTTCGACTGAATCTCATAGTCACATCATCATGATTGAAGCAGTTGCAGCCGTTGCCTAACTCCAGTTGCTGCGTTCACTTGCCACCTTCACCCACAGGCCATCAGCACTGGACGTGCTGGATGGGGATGCCCTACCGCTGGGCCTGCCCTCCCACCTGCCCATGTCAACATCCCACCGCATGCTGTCACTCTACACCGTTCGGCTGCATCCACCTGGGCCCATCAGCCTGGCACCTGAGCCACTGCTGCCGGCTGCCAAGGTATGAGGCCCATGCCCTGCTCATGCAGCGCCTCATGGCCTCTCCATGCGTGCCATGTGCTTCTGCCGCGCTTTGATGCACACCGTATGCATGTGGTGTTGCTCGCCCCCGCACGCACTCAGCGTGTTGAGTGGCCAGCCCTGTGCAGCTGGGGGCACACTTTTGACGTGACATGAGCATGAGCATGTAGCCGATGCTGAGCAATGTTCATGTGGTGTGCTTCTGTGTTGTTGTTCCTGGGCACAGGTGATCAAGTCCAGTGAGGCGGTGCCTACACTGCTGGCCCAGCGCTTCTTTCCTGATCTGGAGCTGGACCAGGTGTTGGGCATGGGAGGGTATGGTGTGGCATACCATGGCCGTTGGCACGACGCAGATGTGGTGCTCAAGGTTCAAGACCACGTGCTGCAGAACTCAGAGTGAGTGAGATCCCGTGATCGTGCTGACTTGATGTCTGGGGTTTGGTGTTCACGGTTGCTAGGGAGCAGAGATTACGAGGCAGGGGGCTTGCAGGTGCACGACAGGTCAGACGGGGTGAGGGGGACTGCACAGTGTTGCAAGCCAAGACGACAAGAGGCAGAAGTCCGGTTGCATGCTAGTAGTACAGACTGCTGGGGAGAGGCCGGGGATGTGACCATGGCACCTGCCCGCCCATGCTTCATAATCCGTGACGCCCATCCTGGTGTTAGTTTCCCTGGCTTCTCTGGTTCCTGGTTTGCAGTATGCAGGGCGCACAGCCCTGTCCATGTCCAGCATAACCTTCGGTGGGCATGCGTTGTTGTGGCTGCCGCGGTCGTTGAGCCACAGGCGCGGTGGTTCTGAGATGTCCTGTGGCCCATACATGCAGGGAGCTGCGTGAGGCTCAACTGGAGGTGGCCCTGGGTCAGATCATCGGCCACCCCAACCTCGTGCGCACGCTGGGCCACGCAGCTGCTGAGATGCCCGCCCCCCACAAGCCGCGCGGCTCGGCGCCGAGCGCTGTGAGCGCTGTGCATAGGAAGCACGGGGGCAGCCCCCGCAAGAAGGGCTCCAAACCACGGGCTGCAGCGGCAGGAGGGCACAAGCGCTCCAACCTGGCGGGTCATGCGGCGAATGTGGGCCCAGCCGCAGGAATCAGGCCACAAGGAGGCAGTGGCGCTAGACAACAGGCGTTGGCAGCTGTAGACGCACGCACGGTTAAGACAGATGACTCGCTCAGTCAGCCGCCGTCTGAATGCTCAAGCGGTACACTGCAGACCAACACGCTGCACGCCAAGCCGCATGGCATGCTGAAGGCGATGAAAGGCACGGTGGCAGCTGGGCAGGCCCCCGGGGCTGCTGCCGCAGGTGCAGGTGCAGGCACAGGCACGGAAGGCGCTGAGGGGGTGGCTGTGGATGGGTGCAGATTCGAGGCCGGTGACTCAAATGGCGCCCTGGGGCCCCTGACTGGGCTGGTGGGTGCAGGCGGCAGGGCAGCCAAGCCCCTGCTGGCGCACCGCCCACTGACTGGCGTGCCTGAAGAGTCTGCGACAGCGAACCAGCTGGCTGGTGACATGGTCAGCTACGAAGGCGCTGAGCTGGGTGATGTGTGGGCGGCAATGCAGCAGGAGCCTGCAACAGCCGCAGATGCTGACATGCTGGTGGCGAGCACGGACATTGCGTTTTGGTTCAGCAACGCTGGCGAGGCGCTGAAGCGCATGAGCCCACTGCTCAGCCGCCTGCGCACATCACACTCCCTGAGAGAGCCCGAGGACTTTGTGAACGCGGTGTCCATTGCGCCTGGCCTCTCAGCCATCTGGAGCAGCGACGGCTCAGATGAGGCGAGTGATGATGATGAGGAGGAGGAGGAGGAGGAGGCACCCAAGGGCCAGGCACCTGCAACTGGTGCCTCTGTAGGAGAGGCTGCTGCAGAGCAAGTGGAACTGCTGGTGCAGGGCGAGCAGGGCCAGGCTGCGCCTGCTGCTGCGGTGCAAGGTGGGGTGCGGTGGCCTGGACAGTCAGCCTTCACGTCTGCAGTATCCGGCGTGCCTTCTGACACCGCCTCCACCACGCAGCCTTCTTCTGCTGCACCTACACCCTTTGCCAACAGCAGCGTGCCGGGCAGTGCAGAGAGCCAGGACACAGCGGCGACGGACATAACTGATCAGCCGGCCGGTGCCATGACTGTGCTGGTGGGAGGCACCCGTCGTGCCATGCTGCCAGACGTTGTGGGGGCCACCTCCAACAGTTCAGATGCCTCGTCCATTCTTTTCAAGACGAACGGCAGTGGCACAGATGCCAGCATCCAGTACGTGCCATCCATGCACCCTGTGGTCGCCTCCAAGCACCGCCCGTCAAACTTGGGCAAGGGAGCAGGCCAGCCGCTTGGGGTAGCGGGCACGCCGACTGCTCCTACCACAACCGCGCCCCTCCATAGCGGTGGGGCCAGCTCTGACGCCGCCACTGGCACGGCCATGAGCAACAGCACGACAGTGGTGTCCGCGGCTCTGAGCGAGATGGCTACAGCCGCCGCCAAGCATGCTGCCCATGTGGCGGCGCGGCCCGTTCGGTACCCGCTGCACCTGCGCACGATGTCGCTGATGGAGTTCTGTGATGGAGGCTCCCTGCAAGACGCAGTGGACCGCGGTTGGCTGCGCATGGGCGCGTGCTCGCCAACCTGCCCTCCGGATATCCCAAAGGTATGATCCGCTGGCAGAGGCCCCTGCGCTCCCTTCAACCTCAGAGCCGGCCTCGTGTTGCTTGCTGCTGGTTATAAAAAGATATGGAGGCGTGTAGGGTCGCACACGCCATGCGCAGCGTTGCGGCACCAGGCCTCTACCCCATAGCTCACACGACAGCAGATGCCCCATTCATGAGAGCATCGCACATGCAGCAAGGGTACCACGGTGGTCCGTATTACCACAATCATCAGTGTACTCAAGCACAGCACCTCAGCTCCTCCTGCTCCCTGCGCTGGTGTCTTTTCCCCTGCAGATCCTGCGAATGGCCATTGACATCCTTTCTGGTCTGGAGTACATGCACACATGCGGTGTGGTGCATGCCGACCTCTCTGCGAATAACATCCTGCTCATGAAGGTCAAGCCACGCATCGCCCCCAACCCCCAGCAGTCATCTGCAGCCAACGCAGGCTTGGGCGCAGCGGCAGCTAATGGTGGTGAAACCGGTTCAGAGGACCCACCAGCTTCGAGCAATGGCTGGGACGCAAACACCCCGCTACAGCCTGCCCCAGGCGATCGGCCCGGGCCTGGCGTACAGGGCTCTGGGGCGGAGGCGGGCGTGCGCCGCTTTGCACTTGCACCACTGCAGCCCCAGATGGCAGGGGACATGCAGTTTGTGGCCAAGATCGCAGACTTTGGGAAGGCCAAGCTGCTCAGCCCGGACGGCATCCTGACAGTGGGCGGCTACGCGACTGTGACCCACATGGCCCCCGAGGTCCTCAAAGATCATGTGATCTCACGGGAGGGTGACATCTATGCGGTCGGCGTGCTGCTGTGGCAGGTGCGCCGGTGCCGCTCTCGGGCCCCAGCTGCCCTCACCTGCAGACCCCCTGCCCCTTCCTTGTTTATGCGGCCTGCTCCAGTTTATGCTCAGCCCAGGGCTCAGTTCAGTTCAAGCTCACTTCAGGGGTAGCAGCTGCACTCACGCGCGCAGAAGTGTGGGGCTCGGTGCACGGCATGGATGGATGCACGGCTTCGATGGTTGTTGTTGGTTTGTGAGTGTGACATGCCTGGTTGCCTGACTGATGCCTGCACGCACGCAGATGTACACGGGCAGCCGGCCATGGGCCGGTCTGAGCCACAGCCAGATCTTTGCAGCCATCACCATGGTGAGCACAGAGCACTGGCCTCCTGTTCTGCACTGGACGCTGCAACGTGCCACGTGTTCATACTCACCTGCTTGTGCAGCAGCTGTTCGCGTGCCTGTCCATGCATGTGCTTTCAGAAGCCGCATCTCTGTGTTCGCACCACAGCGAGCTGGTGTTTGCACCAGGCGACGCGCCCGTGCCCCATGCGTGCGCTGCCACATTTGGCAATGACACACCTGTGATATGTGCATTGCTTGCATTTGGCTTTCCCTCATCCAGGGTGAAGCCTCGCTGCAGTGGCCAGACGACACCAAGCCCGCAGGCCTGGCCACGCTTGGCCGCGCCTGCCTGTCTTACAACCGCACGGATCGCCCATCTGCAGCAGCTGTGCTGCAGCAGCTGCGTCAGCTGCTGGCAGAGTGTGCAACAGCATGATGGTGACTGCGGCCGCTACTGATAAGCCCTTTCTTGCCCATTGGCGTGGGGCAGCTCGCCAACGGTTGCATGCGTGGGTAGAAAATTTACATGGAAAGCACCCAGAGTCTAGGTGTGTGGGCTGGAGAGCGGCTTCGTTCGTGGTTTTCGGTGGTTTTCAATGTTTGTTGCACAGATCTGCACATCAGTCAGGCTTACTGGGTGGAGCAGCACGCAGCTGGCAAATGAATCATGGTGGCATTCTGGTGACATAGGAGACATGCAGGGTACAAAACGGGCAGTCATTGAGCACACTATGGGGTGAGACAATTTCAAGCCTTGGTGCATTAGGGAAGCACAGCATTGCTGGGAATAGGCCAACAATGCCTGCTGTATGCGGGCAAAGAGCTACTACACTGTCTTTGTTGCTGTTCCACTGGTTTTTTGTGTGCCAACCGAATACCTACCCGGGACATTGTCCTGGGTCAGGTAACTACAACGAATCCAGGACACCACCACGTTAAAATGAGTCAGAGGAGCAAAAGGAAGCAGAGGGAGGAGGAGGAGGAGCAGGGGGAGGAGGAGCAGGGGGAGGCTTACAGCTACAGCTTACAAACATCTGTTCATTTCCGTCAAGGCTGTTTACATCTGGACGCTGCTCGGTGTGAAGGAATGGGCTCATGCACTGGATTTGCGTGGCCAAGATTGCAACGGATGGCCTCGCATGCCTTTAGGGATTTGCTGTGAGTGGAGCATGTGGACACGTGCCGTTCAATGTCTTAGTATGCAAGGTAGCAGAACATGCTGTGCTGGCGCACCTGCAGTGCTTGACCGGTCTGGCTTGCGCACGCAGGGTTGGCCGGTTGTGCCTTTGATCTGTTACAGGGCTTGATGGCTGGCTGAAATACGGCAAATGGATGGTTCAAGGGCAAGGTTCAGATGGATCGAGCGCATGTTGTGCCTCACCTGATGCTGCCTGGTTCCAGTGGATGTTGTTGGTCGACTGGCTGGCGAATACCAGCGCTCCAGCATTTACATAGTCCTAAACAGCACCCATGGCATTGCGCAGCACAAAGCTGCAGCCTGAGGGGTGAAGCGACATTTTTAACGGCCTCCTTGAAGTGCATGCCATGAGTGGTCTTGATCGCTACGCATTCTTCTTCCAAAGCTTCTACTGCCCAGGGTGTGGTTGATGTGCACTCAGATTAGGCTCCGGCTCGCCATAAGGGCTGTGCAAGGAGCACCAGGATACGGGATTCAACGTTCTGCCACATGTTGCCTGATATGTTGTCGTGGCATGATAGCACTCATCGTGCACTGTTTCTGGGTTTGGATCAGCTGATGTGACTCATCTTGAGCTTGTCAACTTCTTCGATGTACCTGAGGCGGCAGGCTGTCGCTGTGGTGCCCTGTGTCAGGCTACTACCGTGTCAGGCTACTGGTGTGTTAGGCTACTTGTCTGATAAGGCCCTGCACTGTGAGTGCTCAGCTGCGCGGGTATTGCGCATGCGTGGTGCCTATCTGTGCTGAGCTGGGTAACGTGCCGTGCACATGTGTCGTGATAGCACACTCCATATCAGTGTAATCCTGTGTGTTTGGGTGTGTTTGTTGGGGTGCACTGACAACTGGGTCAGCACCACAGCAGCCTACGGTTGTCGGCTAGCTGGTGTGCAGTGCAACACATGTGGGCGCAGAGGTGCAGTGCAAGGGGTGCTAGCTGGCTGCCGGTTCCCGCTCCGCCTGCTACAAGTAACGCACTGCCTGCATTGTTCCAGGTACCATTGCACACGCTAGTAAGGCCAGTACTTATGGGACCTGCTAGGAGGAATAGGGGGCCTGCGCAGGAACGATGTGTGAGAATACATACTGTGCAACATGGGAAACGCTGTAACAAGTCAACATGTCGCTCGTCTTTTGTTTTGTGGCGGCTGCCGTCAATTGTGGATCTTGGTGAACTGCTGGGACAAAAGCAACAGGCACAGTTCCCTTGTGGGCTGCAAGTTGGATGGCTGATGGTTGCTATCAGGGCATGCTGGCAGGGCAAGGTGTCTGATGTTCATCAGCTGCCATGCCTTGCTGCTTTGCCGACTGTGCAGCATTGTACACCCATTGTGGCGCATTCTGGTGTAACTGTGTTGCTGCAAGATCTGCCCCGCTTTGGTTCGTGATGTGCTGGTGTGGCAAAATAGCCTGATCCTTTGTAACTTGATCGCAGGTTCTGTCAGACGATGCACTAGCTGTGGGGCTAGGCACAATCACCAGCATGGGATCTGCCAGTTACTGTTACTGTTAGGTTACATGGCCTTCGACCTGCGATGGGCCGCTCGCCGTCTCCCTTTAGATGACAACAGCATTGATCTCATCTTGTTTATCTTGCCAATCAGAATCATACAGATCCATGCATGGGATCTGCCAGGCATCTTGTTATGTTGTGTTACAACAGGCCATGTAATATTGTCGTGTCATGTTAAACTACTGGAACAAACAACAGCTGTAGCACCGGACAAGCCTAACAGCTGTAGCACCGGACAAACCACGGGCTGCTCAGTATGCACGCACTGTTGCGTGCCCGAATCTTGCTATAATCAAGAACCAGTTGTCTGCCTCAGTGGCACCCTAGTCTACCTTGAGGCACTTGCACGCTGCAGCCATCCCCACTGTGTGGGGCTGCAGCAGGCGTGGTCAGTGGTATGGCCAGCAGCTCAGCGCACACTGACACGCAGGTGGTGCATCTTGGCACTAGCCTGGGTGTCAAACTCATGTCAAAGCTGCATGCCCCTGCATCAACTGTTTAATCAAAAGTACCGTCGCCGCACCGTACTCTGCTGCTGCTGCTCGTACTGCTGCAGTACATCAATGTACCGCCGCCTCCATGTACTGCTGCAGCGCATCAACGTACCGCCGCCTCCATGTACTGCTGCAGCGCATCAACGTACCGCCGCCTCCATGTACTGCTGCAGCGCGCCCTGCAAGCTCCGCAGGGCTGTCACAGGTGTGTGCTGGCCAGTCCCCTCCATGTGCTGCCACACGTGCCCGAGGACCGCAACCCCCTGCTTGCAAACAAGCAGCAGGTAAAGTACACATTCATGAGCACGTGATCGCTGCACCAGTCGAGTGTGCTGAGACATGCCACGTGGGGTCTTCTGAGGTTGAGCGACTCTAACAGCACTTGAGTATTGTCATTCGTGACGACCTGCTGGCCAGGGGTTGTGAACTTATGATGGAAGGCCCACCGGATGAAGCACCGGGCAGGGCCCTGATATTGATGCAGGCTTGAAGCCCAGCATCTGGCCATCGACACTTCACATGTACGCATGACAGCATGTGCCTTACTGCTGCCAGCAGTCTCAACCAAATAAAAACAGGCACTTCACGAGGCATTTCACCAGCCGCAGGCATGTCCCGGATCATCCACATGATGTATGCCGCCTCCAGACCTACCTGGAACCCCAGTGCCAAGGCAGGGCCGATCGTGTCTTCTGTGATGCCTCCTAAGGCAATGAGTGCTGGGCCCCTGCTGCTGCTGCTGCTGCTGCTGCGCCCACTGCCAGCTGCATCAAAAGCGTCGGGTCTGAGGGCGTCAGGTGATGATAGAATGGCGCTGCTTGGGCGTTGGTTGAGGGCTGACAGCAGGCCGCGCAGCGTGGCTGGGTCAAACCCAGCTGACTGGTAGCCCTGGGGTCACATGGCAAGGTATGTGCGGCTCAGGCGGAGACAGCTCACATAGATACTTCACCGGGGTAACAGTACATTCAGTTGCAGTAGCAGTTGACTGAAGCTGTGAAAGCACACACACTAGAGCTCTCAGCAGTAGGGCCAGAGGCGCGGCTGCGAACTCAGAGCCATAGTCCAAAGTTGCCCCTTCTGACGGCATCCAAACTGCCAACAGTACCTGTTTTGAGATGGAGTCAAAGATGGGCGACAGAAATGCGTAGTCCAGGGCGCCCCAGTCGTGTGCTGTATCCCGTTGCAGATCTTGCAATTTGTGAAAAGAGGTTGACTGCAGGAGTTGATGCCCCTGCACACAAGTGCATAGATGGCATGCACTGGTTGGGTCCATGTTGAAGCCTTTGAGGTTGCCGATTAAATCCCATATCCTGCAGCAAACGGCGCTGCGTGCACTGATCAGCTGCATACCCAGGTGCATGTGCCGCACTTTGGGGGGATAGAAGGGCTTGAGCGGCAGCGGGGGCAGCACAGCAGTTGGGTAATGGATACCCTGCATGGCGCATGAGGACCGCATGGTTCATGATGAGAAAATGTGTGCACATCAAGCATAGGCGCAGTTGCCCCTGGGTGTATGAGAAAATCAGCAGCCTGTAGGCCTATCAAGGCACACCGACGCAGCAGCAGTGGCAGTACACAGAAACGCTCACCCCACAGCCAAGTTCGTGCACAAGCTCGTGGTGTGAATGCAGCCGAACATGACGCCGATAGCATCCATCGATCTGAGTCAGGAATGTCCGCAACTCCTCCCTGGTCGCATCCGGCTTCCGGACATGTGCAATCTGCAGTCCATTCTCAAACATGCGGTTTAACCATGCTGGCTCTTTTGGCTGTATAGCTGGCGTTGTGATTACAATGAGGGCGGGTCGAGAAGGGGCGATCTGTGATTTTACATGCATTGTGCGCTACAGGAAGACCGGCAAACTGTGTGTCCCGCACCACATCATCAGTACAAGATCACACGGGTATCATTGACAGCCGACATGAAATCTCAGTGGAAGACCTATAGCGGATCGGATCATCCTCGACACGATCAGTAGACGGCTGCTACGGTTGTAGTATAGCTTCAGCCCAGATGATGGTGAAGCAGTAGCCCATCCTACCTTGGCAGCTTGCACAAGCACTGCAAGCATTCTCTATGACCCGTGCAGTGGGGTCACAGGCATGGTGCCTGGTGCAGCATGCCCTTGATGTCTGCATCAAGGCGCCACAGCGCAGCAGTCATGCCATGTGCTCCATGCATAATGCGCATGGCGTGCATTGGCATGTGGCACGGTGGGCCTCCATGCAGGCATCTGCTGCAGCGCCGGGGCATACCATACCTGTAGCCCTCAACCCACGAGGCGCAGCTGTCCTGGCAGTTGAACGGTCCATGTGCTCATGGCTCACTGGCAACGACGCATGGCTTGCAGCACGCGCTGGTTGCGCAACAGCCATGATGACAACCAGTCTGCAGCAGCAGCCCCACAGCATCGTGGGCTGTGGCTGGACACCACAGGGGCCAGGCAGGCAGGGACTGCTGGGCCTTCGAGGGCACGCTGCCCGTCACTCACACGCCCCTTCTGCAGTCATTGCATCGCATGCAGCTGTGGCCACCTTGCCTCTGCACTTCACCCAAACCCAGGGCTACAGCTCTGGGCCATCCCCGTCTGCCACAGGGGATGCCCCAGCAAACGCCAAGCTACGCTCCTTCTGTATCATTGCGCACATTGATCATGGCAAGACAACACTCGCGGATCGATTGCTGGTGCATGCCGCGCTCAACAGCGGGGCGGCCAGCGGCAGTAGCAGCCGTGGCAGTAGCGGTGGCAGTAGCAGCAGCAGTAGCGGTGGCAGTAGCAGTGCGTCCCTGGACAGTGGAGAGTTGGAGAGAGAGAGAGGCATCACCATCCTGTCTAAGTACACTTCCTTCCAGTACAAGGTGGAGCACCAGCTGTGCAGCTCCACCCCTGTATTTGTAGATTATTTCTACCATGCCATGTTGGAGCTGGCCGACGGCACCGTGCGTTGCTGCTTTCATGTGCAAGAAGAATCGCAGCTGGTGTGGTCGCAGCACCCATGTTTATGTTCCTCAATAAAAGCTGTGGATGTTGTCAGGGATGTTGCTTCGTCATTGTTTTATCATGGTCACACACAGGGCTACACCGTCAACATGCTGGATACACCTGGGCATGCGGACTTTGGGGGTGAAGTGGAGCGGTGGGTGCTGCAGGCTGGCAGGCTGGTGGTTAGTGGTTAGGTGGTTAGGTGGCTGGTGGTTAGGTGGCTGGTGGTTAGGTGGCTGGTGGTTAGGGGTCAACGCAGCACCGAGTTGCAAGCAGGCAGGCAGGCAGGTAGGCGGGCATGCAGGCTGTTTGGCACCCAGGGGACAGAGGACTCTCTTTAGGAGAACGTGGTGAACAAAAAATGTGGAAGCTCAAGACAGGCTGTAGAGAACGTTTGGGGGTTGGCGCAGCAGTCACTCTCACGGCCGCGGTAAACTGCCGTAAACTGCACATATACCCTAGCAGCAGCACCGGCCCCTGCCTCTACTCAATCATAATCAGGTCCTAACCTCACTCCAATGCTCTGTGTGCGCTTGGCGGATGCAGCGTGCTTGGGCTGGTGGATGGCGCAGTGCTAGTGGTGGATGCTTGCGAAGGCCCCTTGGCACAAACCAAGTATGTGCTTGGCAAGGCACTGGCACGTGGGCTTCCCATCGTGGTGGTGCTTAACAAGGTGGGACGACTGAGGGTTTAAGACCATTGTTGAGTACCATATGACATCATGCACGGTAATTAGTTTTGATGGGAACCGGTGGATGGGCTTGAAGGGCTCAAAAAACACTTGCTGAACAAGAACCCGGCTACCGGTTTGGACCCATACCCAACTACCACTGGCACTACAAGGCGTTGACTGCTACTGTTACTGCCAAGCACCAGCACAGCCGGAGCTCCCTTGCCATGCCGCCCCACACCCATGATATACTGTCATGCACGTTTGTCCTGCCTTGTACTGCTGTCCTACCATGTACCGCTGTACTGCCTGTGCCACGTTGGCGGTACTGCAGGTGGATCGACCGTGTGCGACCCGGGAGCGGTGTGGCCGTGTAGAGAGCGAGCTGTTTGAGCTGTTCCTGAACTCAGGGGCTTCTGATGAGCAGGTGGGCAATCCTGTGGGCCGCAGGGGCATAGAGTGCAGGGATAGCATGCAAAGGCATCCGTACGATGCGGGCTTTAGGACTTGTGTTCTGCTTTAATCAATCCTGTCATGCCTGTATGGCTGGATACTCTTTGTTTGAGTTGTTAGATCCTGTGTGACCTGGTTGGGTTGCGCCGCAGGCCGACTTTCCAGTGCTGTACGCGAGTGCGAAGCAGGGCTGGGCGGTTGCGTCATACCCAACCGCCCCACCAGCAACTCCCTCCATGGAACCATTGCTGGACGCACTGGTGGCCACACTACCAGCGCCGGCTGCTGCACCCTTGGAGAAGCCATTTGCAATGGCAGTTGCAATGGTGGATCGTGACCCTTATGGTGGGTGACCGGGTACTCAAGGGGCGTCACAGCTAGGGTGCGGCTGCGTACAGAGCTGCAAAGCATGTTGGGCGCATTTGACCACCAGAGCCCAATAGCCCAGTTGGATGCTTCAGGGACCTGCCTGCCAGGCCTTAAACCCCTGGACTGCTCTCCCTAGCACTGCATGTGTTCACCTGCAGCTGGCCTAGCTGCACATCTGCATGTCACTCGGGTAACTGGATGGGGTGCCTCAACGGCCTGGTTGTTGCTTCCCAACATTGTGTGCTGCAGTTGGCCGCATTACGACGGGGCGCGTGGCAACAGGAGTGGCCCGGCCGGGTGACATGGTCACAATCTTGCCAGCTGGTGCGCCTCCCAGCTGGTCTGATGCCTTTCCAACGCCTTGAAATGACCTGAACTGCATTCAGCCTCTCAAAATTCGAGGCCTAGCTCCTGCAGTCCAACTGCTGTCCTGTGCTGCCTGCGGCTGCGCCATGCAGGCACCAGCAGCACCGAGGCGGCAGGCGGTACGGTACTGCCGCAGTACAAGATCGCACGCATCACTAAGCGGTACGGCCAGTCAGTGGTCCCGGTGGAGGCGGCAGTAGCGGGCGACGTTGTGAGCATCAGCGGGCCTCCAGCACAAATCACAGATACCCTGGCAGGTGCTGGAGTGACGGCTGCACTGGAGCCCGGGCATGTTGACCCGCCCACCCTCAGGTAACTTGTGACTGCCTGGTTGCCGGCCTTGTGCTGCAGCCAAATTAGGATAGTTGCACCTGTCGTGCTCTGTTCTGGACAACGCCGTGTTTCACTTACTGAGCAGGCTGACACTCTTTTGATGCATGTGCATGAACGTTCACCGTGTGGTTGCGCTGCTGTGCAGCATGGTTTTCGCCGCCAATGATTCTCCGCTGGCGGGGCGGTCAGGCAAGGCGGTCACAGGGCGCATGCTTGGGGAGCGGCTGGCTGCAGAAGCCGAGGGCTCTGTCTCACTGAAGGTCACTCTGCTGCCAGGTGCGATGAGCCCTGCCTGTGCTGTGCTGTGCTGTTGTGCCAGCGCAAGCCAGCTACACAAGCCAACCGCGCATCACACATTTCACACGCCGCAGTGTGCACACTGGAGTGCTCGTTCGACATGGCCCACACCAAACCTGCATCCGTACTGTGTGCACTGCTGCTTGTCATGTGTTTTAGGCAGTACAGAGCGGTACGAGGTGCACGCTCGTGGCGAGCTGCAGCTGGCTGTGGTGATTGAGTCCCTGCGGCGAGAAGGGCTCGAGTTCACAGTGTCCCCGCCCCAGGTACTGCTCAGGTGAGTACCGCACTGTACTGCCTCATACTTTGTACTGCTGCATGTGCTGCATGCTGCCTGACAAGTGGCAACCCATCGGCATGATGTAGTGCTCATGTGGCACTTGCCCCCTGCTTTAGCTGGTAGCATGGTGACCCAGCTGTCTGGCAAGCATGCATGGCTGGCAGGCAGTCGCGTCATGCCAGTGTGGCGTGTATGTTGGCGAGCTTGTAGGACGTGTGCTGCGCACTGTAATCGACGTTCTGGGATATCCTGCATGCGCACATCAAGTGCAGCGCCTCTGCTGTTGCTGCTGCGTGGGCTGTGCAGGGAGGAAGGGGGAGAGGTCCAAGAACCACTGGAAGAGGTGACATGTGAGGTGGCAGATGAGGGGGCAGGACAGGTACGATGCAGCAGAGTGGAACATACTTATTGCTGCTAAATTCAGTTCTCTGCTTGGCTCGTTTTGCTTGATAGGAGGGTCTTGCTGCTTAAGGATTCCCAAGCAAGCAAAGCTGCAGAAACACCTCCGTGTACTGGTATCGCCGTAATGTGCTGAATTACAGGGGCATGCTGTGCCTGTGTGCTTTCCTTCCATGGATTTGTGTTGAATGGCCCATGGACCATGGACCAACGTCCCACCATTGATGACCCAGGACTGCAGCTCTGCAAGCTCACCTTGGTTGGCCTGCTGCAAAGTAGACAGTTCACAATCTCATAAGCGCATGACATGCTATTAAGGTCCGTCATGGCAACGGATGTACTGCCAGGTCATCGATGCGCTGAGCCTGCGGCGAGGAGACATGCGCGACATGGTGCCAGTGGCTGGTGGCAAGCAGCGGCTGACCTTCCTAGTGCCCAGGTGCGATGCGCGGGTGGGCACTGAGCGGAACCAAAAAGCGCACTCTGCGTGCGGGTCCGTAAACAGAGCTTGCAAAGTATCGAGCTGCGAGTGGAAGAGTGGAACCTGTAAGTGGCATCTGCCGTGTGCCAGTAGTTGTTGATGGCCCACAGTGCCTGCCATGCTTGCATTTATGCCGAGCCCCATACCCGCCGGCTACAGCCTCTCACGCCATTCTGCGCATTGCACCGTGCTCGCTTGTGGCACCGCCATAGCCCCAGCATCCCAACTTGCCCTCTTGACAAAGCACCTGGGGGTACGTGCATCACACCCTGCACTCATTCAAGATTCTCTCAACCTTCTTTACGCCTGCCCGCCTGTGGACACATGCACGCAGCCGCGGCATGATTGGCTTCAAGCCCTTTTTTGTCAACCTCACACGTGGGGAAGGTGTTCTCACACGCGCGTTTGCAAAGTACGCGCCCCACTGCGGCCCTCTTGGCACCACGCGCAAGGGCGTCCTCGTGGCCAGCGCAGCGGGCCCAGTGACCCGCTATGCTCTCACGGAGCTGGCCCAGCGTGGCACCTTCTTTGTCAAGCCAGGCGATGAGGTGTACTGCGGCCAAATCGTGGGCGAGCACATCAGGTGCGTGGTCGAGGTGCTATCACGGCATTCATGACATGCACCCCGTGTATGACTGCAGCACCGCAATTGAAGCAGTGGAGTGCTGTGTCATACTACAGTGATAGCATGCATGCATGCTGGCGTCAGTCCAGGCTGTGCGTCGTACCGCTGAACTCAGGAGGCCCGCCTCAGAGGCCCTGGTACATGTGATGATCTACTTTGTACTGCCATGCCTGACTTGCACTATGCGGTACAGTCTACAGTACAGTACTGTAGGTCTGCAGCCTGATGTGCATGCGTGCCGTGTACGTGCTTGCATGTGATCTGCTCAGGGACGATGATCTGGATCTGAACCCAGCGCGCGCAAAGCACCTGACAAACGTGCGGCAGGCCAATGCGGAGGTCAAGGTGCGGTGGGATTGAGACTGGGCACAGGGCTGGCGTGTTATCCAGCACAACGGACAAAGGATCGGCGTTGTGATGCACGCTGATGAAGGTCTGCCAGCCTGGTACTGTGGTGCGCGAACAGTTGGACGCCGTCAGCTGCACTGTTGTTCTGCTGAGAAATTTGTGCTGCTGAGAAAGGAAGGTTCACACAAACACCACGCAGGCCGTGCTATCACCTCCCAAGGTCCTGGCCCTGGAGGAGGTACTGGGGTTTGTGGGAGATGGGGAGCTGGTAGAGGTCACACCGGGTGCAGTGAGGCTGAGGAAGCAGGAACTGGACGCAGATAAGCGGCGCAAGGCGCAGCGCAAGGCAGCAGCAGGCATCCGCTGAATGGATGCAACAAGAGCGTGTGTTGTTTGAGTTTTTTTCATCAACAGTCATGCAGGATGGCAGTAGGTGTTGCAGGTCACGCAGGATGGCAGCAGTTGCTGCAGAGCTGTGGGGTGCGGCATGAGCGGCGGGTACTAGCATGTATTGCCTGTCCTACAGGTACAGTTCAAACCAAACTGCCAAAGAAAAGCAGGGAATGAAACTCGTGTCAGAATTGCCTTCATTTCTAGAGCGTCTGAACACTACACGCAATGCGTCGGCTTGCAGGATACTGCAGCTCAAAAGCACAAATGAATAAGTGCTTTGATGAAATATAGTTATCTCACATATGCAATCCTGCTGCTCAGTGCGCTGCAGACAAATGTAGTTTTGTCGCAAACAGTGGTGACCTACCCCCCTGTCAGCAATGTTGGGACGCTGGAAACCACCCTTCAGACAGCGCTGGGGCTGGGTGCTGGCAGCATTGGGCTCATCACGCTAAGCCCTGGCACGTACGAGCTGCAGAACTCGCTTGTGCTGTCAAGGAGCGTGAGGATCGTTGGAACCGGGAGCACGGTCATCGTCTGTCCACTAAGCCCAAGCCCAGATGCTGGGGTCAAAGTCCAGAGCAGCGCGCTGCTGCAGGGGCTGACTTTCCAAGGGTGCCAGGTAAGCGAAGTCTGATCAGATGAGTCTTCGTCTGCGTCACGCGTACTTTCGAATGCTTTACTTGCATGGTGAGCATGGATGCACGGCAAGCTTTGCATGGCTTGGCACCTGCTGCCTCATTACAGCGCCCTGCCCTTGGCATCAGGCTCCTGCATGGCCCTTTAGACAGTTAGTCACAAGGCAGTGGATGCCATGTTGATGCGCATAACGTGCTCTGCTGGGGTCCGTGCAGGACACACCTGTCGTGGTGACGGGACAGTCAGCTGCAGCACTCACGCCGCTGCCAGCTGTGACGATTGACAGCTGTATATTTGAACACAATGTGGGCATCGGGGCGGGTGGCATTGAGGCAGTGGGTGCAGTCGCTCTCACCATCTCCAGCTGTACCTTCAGGTGTGGGCCCGAGCACACCTTCGCCACACGCATACACTGCATCGTCTGCATGGTATATTTGGTATTGCATGTGTGCATGTCGGGTGTCGGCCTTAATCAGCAAATGGAACTCATGGGCATTTAATGGAGCAGCAGGAGCATGGTTCATGGGGTCCCCGTCATGCATGCCATAACAGGTGGGTGCAGCTCAGCACCACCTCATGGCCTTACATCAAACCATATAAGGCCACATGCTGACCGCTTGCCAGCCTTGCTGGAGCTACACACTGGTTTCTGACACAATGCACAACCGCAGGAACAACTCGGCGATAGCAACCACGGCATCAGATTATGACGAGGACTACGAGTATGCAACGGTGTGTAGGGAGGCAAAGTGGTGTTGGTGGTGGTGGCGGCGGTGGTGTGGGGTAGGGAAGGGTTGCCCTGCTCAACTTGGCTTGTTACAGTATTTCTTATTAGAGGCGTTGCTCTGCTGCTGGTCAGCCTCAGCAGTGCTAGTGCAAGTGCCCATGCTCAAGACCAATGCAAGGACATGGCCCCTGCCATTGGGCTGGTCCAGATCCCTTCGTACATGCGCCCAAGCACAGCACACACATGCAGAGCCATTCCCATTGCGCTGTGGCTGCATCCCCTGCATGAGCTTTGCAGTGCCCATGCACGCTATGAGCACTGTTCACGCACGCACGCGATGAACAAATACATGCGCAACACGTGCGCGCACAGGGCGTGGTGCGGCATCAGGACTTACCAGCCTCTGCCGTCGCGTTCATGGGACCAGGCAGTGCATCCCTGACAGAATGTACATTTGATGGGCAGTACGTGGCAGGGGGTCCAGGCGATGCTGCAGATTCAGAGGCTGCGTCACTCACAGGCAGTACGGCAGCACCACTCAAGGTGCAGTGTGTAGCCACAGGCAGTACAGCAGTCACGGTCACACGTACCGCCTTCACGAACAACCTTGGATCCCTAACAGGTGGGAGGTGCCGGGGGTTAGGTGGTTGGCAGGTGGTTAGGTGGCAGTTGGCATCTGCAAAAGGGTGCTCGCGAGGCTTTCAATCAGCATGGCAGCAGACCCAGTGAGGTCTCGGCTGTGGCATGGGCGTTCACATGCCTCCTGGTTAAGGCGTGCCAGTTTGGGTCCAGGCAATAAACACCCAAATAGTACATACCAATGCTGATAAAGCAATGATGCATTGGCGATCCACAGCTGTTACACATGGCGGATGGCAGCAGCTGCAATGTGGCGTACCATGCCCCGTGCCTGCATGCAGGGGGCATCAGTGTGGCTCAAGAGACATCCACGGCCCCACCGCCCCCACCCCCAGCGGTCAACCCCTCCCTCACCACCACCCCATCTACCACGTGTGCTGTGACAATCAGCGGGGGGTCGTTCGAGGATGCCCGCGGCCGCTTTGCGTCTGCCGTGCGCATGGCGTGCGACAGCCTGGCGCAGCAGCTGTGCAGCCTGAGCCTAAGTGGTGGTGTGGCGTTCAGGCGCTGCACGACGCCCGCTGGGGGCACGGTGTCAGTGCGCGGGCTGGGTGTGGCGGTGACCATCTCGGATGCTGAGTTCATCGACATCACGTGAGTGAGGTGGTTTGATTTGGTGGTGGGTTGGGCGGTTGGGGTGCGTTGCGGTTTGTCAGGCGCCAAGCTGGCGAGTTGGGTGAGTAACACAGCTCAGCAGCTGGCGATTGAGGGTTGGGTGGGGTGTGGGATGTGGGATTTGAGACTACAGCTGGTGCACGGACTGTACACAGGCCGGCCCCACGCCAGCTACTTTCGCTCTTGCGACCGACCATGCATGCGGTGGATTTGCTGCTGTTTGATGCCTTCTGCTGCTGCTGCTGCTGCTGCTGCTGCTGCTGCCGTTGCTGCTGCTGGTGCTGCTGCTGCAGGGGTGGCGGGTTGTCACTGCAGGATGGTGTGGATGCAGAGGTGCGTGACACAACGTTCACGCGGCTGCGCGGCTGGAATGTGGGCGCAGGTGCGGCTGCATGTGCGTTCATGGCTGAGGAATGTACTAAGCATTCCATACAACCAAAAGTAAACAAGTCCAGGTTGGTTGCTGTAACGTAGGCTATGTAGCACCCTAGACTGTACATGTTAGTGCAGTACTGTGTTTTAAATACGAAGCAGCAGCAGACAAGCCCACACGTCACTGATGGGATGCGGCTGGAACGTGGGGTCGATTTTGAGCCCATGAGCACGGATGGGTGGCTGGGTACCTAGCATGAATCCTCCTGATGGTGCAATCGTCTGCAATGGTGGTATACTGTGCATCTGCAGCTCCTGGCTCTGAGAGCCGGCCCCTTAGTAGTGGCTCGTGGGCATGGCAACACAGCCAGCAGCGTCACACAAAATCACAGACATGTGACCTGTGTAAATGCTTTTGCGCGCAGTGTCGTCATACTTTGGATCCCTCACACTGGACCGTGTGACGTTCTCATACACGCAAGCTGACTCGGTGCGTACTGCAAGGACTGGCAAGCCGATGGAAACATGGGAACCATGCGCAATTGCTGGGGACCTGTGCTAGTAATGGGAATCCGCATGGCTGCTGCCCCCTGCCCATCTGTGCCCACGACGATGAATATATTGACGTTGGCGATGTGGGTTTTGCAATCTATCAGGCTCCCACCTGACATACAAGGGTTGGCTTTCCCGCCACGCGCTTCTCTTTCCCTTCTGCACCCTTGCAACACACTGTTCATGCTGCCACACTTCACCGCCCCAAACCTGGCTGCGCTTGTCCCATCATGCCTCTGCGCCTCACCTCTCACACCTCTCATACCTCTCATGCACTCCACACTTTCTGGCCACAGGACTATGGGTGCGTGTACGCATCATCTGCACGCCCCCTGGTCATCCGTGACTCTGTGTTCCAGCACGGCCTGGGCACCGCACTCATCTCCCAGACCTCCTCGGTGCGCTGATGTGATTGTAGTGCCGGTGTATTCGCTATACCGTACCACTTCCATGGACTTTCTTCACACAACTCCAGGCACTCTCTGGCCTGATGTTTAGGGCTGCTCAGTGCAGCGCGCATTGTGCCGGCCCTTTATGGAGTCACGTGCAAACCCTGCCCTGGTTTGCAACTCTGCGGCTCAGAAACTGAGCAAGTGGTGCAGTGGGAGGGGGGCAGGCCGCAAGGGTCAGTGCTCGCCCTGTTCTATGGGACACGCTATGCCATACAGGACACTTCGCACTCACTGCTTTCCCACTCCCTCAACTTCTACTCAGTTACATGCTCACCTACTCACCCACTCAATCACTCACTCATCCACTCACTCACTCACGTCAGACTTTAGTGGGTTGTTGCTGCAGCGGCTTGTGTGACTTGTTGACAACAAGGATTGTTCACAATATTGAGGGGCAAGCCACGGCAAGCCATATGGCTTGCCATGGCTTGTAACAAGCCACTGTCGCACTGGCAAGCCACTGGCTTGCTGTGCACGGCCATGGTGGCAAGCCGTGCACGGCCATGGCTTGCCCAGGCGGCTTGTCAGCAAGCTGGGATTGTCAACAAGCCACAGCAAGGCAGGGCTGGGGCACGGCTGCTACTGTTGCATTGCCAGCTTGTGAACAAGTATACTATAGTATAAATTGTTGACTTAGCTGTTACATCTGTTATCGTGCACAATTCAAGGGCAAGATAGTGCAAGATCGCTCAGAATGTGACCTTGGACACAAGTCCACTTAATCAGTTTTTGTGAAAACTGCGAGCGTGCTGCAACAACACAATTGCCCATCATCTTCGTCCCATGCCATCCGAGTCAGGCTGGCACAGAACCCTGAGGCTGGCATAGAATGGTACAGCCGAGATAGGCATGTGCACATGCACCTTGCCTCCTACTCTGCCCCTGACATCTGAGGCCAAAACGTGATGCACAGCCCACGCCCAGCCTCCTAGTTGTCATAGAGTGGTTGGGCTGAGCCATGTCAAGATGTGCCTTGACCAGGTGCTGCACTAAATTGGTGTCAACACGACCTGCATGTGATGCAGAAACAACATTGGAAGGACATGAAATGAGAGAGTTCGTGATGCCACGTGCTGCCTGCTGCTGCGCCGGTACAGCTTTTCTGCGGTGCTGCCGGCTGAGCCGCGAAGTGGCTCAATCAACGAAGTTGAATTTAAACACAGCATGCACATGCAATAGGGGATGGATGCAAGCGATGCATCCAGCTGTCATGCTGTGCTGCGCGTGCAGGCAACTCATGCACTCAGGTCAACAAACTAACATGTAACGATTCGAAGAGCACTAAATTGTTTAAAGATGCACTGTGAAAAACTCTGTGATCATACAGATGATATAATTGATGAGCCTGGTGTATGGCATGGGACACAAGTTATGCATGCATGCACGTGGCCACGCACATGCACGTGCCACATCTGCTGGTGCCCTGGCCCTCCAACACAGAGGTGCCAGCGAGCAGGGAGGCAGGCATGGGTTGTGGGGGTATTTCTGCATGCGGGCATGACTCTCGGGGCCAGAGGAAGGCACGCATTCACGTTCCGCACACTCCGCACGCATGGAGCCTGTGGGTGAGGAGCACGAGTTCGTTCCTCATTCATCATAACAGTTAAACATACCCCATTTGATCAGCTGCTGCATGTTACCTGCACAAATGGCAACCTCAGT
>BDCZ01000001.1:389504-409641 GCA_001662365.1 Chlamydomonas applanata | reverse complement strand
TCAAGCTGGCCCTGTTGTTATTGCTAAGAAAAGGACAATCGCTGTACTGTCAAGCTTGGTCCCCCACCCCCCTTCATTCCCCAACCCCTCCACCCGACCCATGCCCATGCCCACCCCGACCCCCTCACAGCTACCCTGCTCACCCATCCACCCTTATTACCCCCGTTACATGTATCCTGTTCACCCCCAGCCCAATTCCCACATCCCTTCTCACGCTCCATCACTCACATGCAGGCACGTGGTGCGGCTGGGCTTGACTCGATGCCGCAGGCCGTGTTGTCAACCTCAAACAACACCGCGGGCGAGACGCAGGCAGGCGTGGGGGCTGCAGGCTACGCGAGTTTCACTGCGCTGCGGCTGCGTGACCAGGTGCGTGCGATGAGCATGA
This sequence comes from Chlamydomonas applanata, assembly GCA_001662365.1. NCBI lineage: Eukaryota > Viridiplantae > Chlorophyta > Chlorophyceae > Chlamydomonadales > Chlamydomonadaceae > Chlamydomonas > Chlamydomonas applanata. The sequence continues at coordinate 409,253 of BDCZ01000001.1, read as the reverse complement.
AAAAATGAGAAAGAGAGAGAGAATGTCAGAGGGGGAGGGGGGGGGGGAGAGAGAGAGAGAGAGAGAGAGAGAGAGAGAAGCAAAGTCCCTCACGGCAAGCTGCGTACATGCTGCTCAGACAGTTCCCAAACAGTTCTGACGCTAGGCGTGTGGGATACCGACAACTGGTACCTGATATGCCTGGCTTCCCAACAACCAAACACAGGGCAATTGTTGTATTCTGGGGTGTCCTGCTGCTGTACCGCAGGTCGGCCAGACATACCGCCTCACGTTTGCAGCAGTTTCCCCACTACGGCCGCTGATGGAAGTAACACAGAGTGGTGGCGTGGCCATCGCCGTGCGTGCATGTGGGCTGGGGGAACTCACCCTAGCAACAGGTGCGTAGCATGTTTGTTTGTTGACGGAATTGCGCACCAGGCCACATGGCCTGCTGTATGCTCAAGTTTGTTTTGCGGTGTCTGATGCCGATTGTGAGGCCGCTTGTTGCGTCCCACTGCGTGCATGGCGCCAGTTTTGATGCAGTTTGTGATGCAGTGTGCGTTGTTGTTTCCTTTTGCCTCCTTGATGCCGCGTGCCGCCGCTGTTTGCTTGTTTAATGTGCCGACCTATCCACAAATTCCCCGCACACCCTTGCCTCAAGCCACGCACCGTTGCCGTGCACCACTGTTGCATGCCGCACGCAGGGAACGGGTGTGCGCAGTGCAGCGCTGACACGTACAGCCTGGACGGTACCGCGACCGCATGTGTGCCTTGCCCAGACAATGCGTTGTGCAGCGTGGCGAGCTCCAGTGTGTCCCTCCTGCTGCCGGACGATGGGTAGGTCCTGCCTGGAGCACCAGGAGCAGTGCTGAGAGCATGGTTTTATCTGGTCTGGTTTGGGCCTGCCTCATTCTGTGAATGAGACAAGTCCGGAATGAGACCTAATGCGACCACCTTCTTACCGGTTGCTGTTAGTGGAGTTAGGCCGTGCATTGGGATGGTGAACTGGCGTGGTGAACTGGAGCACTTGGTGGTGGGTTGGGGGCATGAATTGAAAGGATGGCTTGGAGGGGTCGAGCAAGCACGGATGCGATGCTGTGATGTGATGGTCATGCATAACATGTTGACAACCCATGGCTAGATGCCTAAACGGCTATAGGGAGGTGTGCATGGCTCATACAGCTGCGAAGGCCTGTACACTGACGGTTCCTCTTGCCTTCTTTCTGCACCCTACTGGTTGCTGTGCGCGACCGTAGCTACTGGCATTCCTCCTACTTCTCTGATGACATGGCTGAGTGCCCTGGTGGCACTGATGCATGTGGTGGAGAGGACCGGCTCTTCCGGCTGGCCGCCCTTCAAGAGGCGGTGCTCAATGGCAGCGTAGCCGCGATGGACCTGGTGGCATATCGTGCGGTGCTGTGTAGTGAGGGGTACCAGGGCACGCTGTGCGCGCAGTGCGCGCAGGGCTACGGCGCAGGCTCCAATAACAAGTGTGTCGCCTGTGTGTCCAAGGTGGGTGCAAAGCAATATGATACGTGTCGTGATTCCGAGCAGCAGAGGGGCGTAGACGGTAGTCAGCTACAATTTCTGATTATTCGACTGATGCCTTGATGTTGCACCTGTGCATGAATACTGGTATGACAAAATGATGTTGAAATGGCTCAGTTTCAGGCCAAGGGGTTATCGGGAGCCACGGGCAGGTGCTGGGTCTTGGCGTGGGGTTACATACAGCATGAATGCCGGGCTGGGTGCTGCGGATCTGCAGCAGACTGGGTTGCCCCAGGATCCTGGCCAGTTGCATTAGGGTACTAGAGTTGTTGAGCGCTTATCAAGCTGCGCGCCTGTGGCTACTTCTGCCGCATTTGCTGTGGCCTCCCTTGCATGGCACACACCGGGCCCAATAGCAGGCTGGATGGCAGGCGGGCGCCGGCATGCAGATAATTCATAGCTCTGATCTCCTGATCACCCAACACCTTTTCTGTGCTGCTCCACGTGATCCAGGTGCGCACCCTCGTCTTTTTCGTCCTCGCCGCATGCGTCACGCTCGCGGCCATCGCCATCACAATCAAGGTGTCACATAAAAACATGTGTGACCTGCAAAACCAGTGTGACCTGCAAAGCTGTGTGACCTACGCGGGGGGTTGTATCAGCTCGCAATAGGAGGTCTCTTGGGAACTCCAGGATAGTGAACATTGAGGCTTTGGGGGCAAGCTACCTGCAAGCGGCTGCTGGCAAGCTCTGTCCTTGTGCTTGTTTGCTGTTTGTGAGTTGCATCCAATGCTGGGGTCGTTGTAGGTTGTAGGCCTGGAGGTAAAAGGCAGCCGGGGCAGCGTTCTATGTTGTCATGTGTTGTGGGCAACTGCCGTTATGCTCCTACCTTGAGCTTCTGTAGCCGGTGCCTTTGTGCCATGCGTGCGCCCTGGCAACCCGAGGGCCTACAGCATGGTACAGGTGGGCAGTGTGAGGAATAGATGCGGGGCACGCATGCACCACTGAAACGTCAGAGAATGTTGTCATGTACTGCCACCACAGGCATCATTGGACACGCCAGAACGAGATGCTGAGGAGGCGGCTGCTGAGCTGGAGCATACAGTTGCATGGCGGGCGGCGGAGGAAGGAGGTGGTGGGGAGGATGGGGAGGGCGGCAACATGCACGCGTTCCTTGCCCGGAAGGACGGAGTTGAGGAGGGGGAGGGGGAGGGCGAGGATGTGGGGTATGAAGGCGACCCCGTTGGAGGCAAAGGGGTGGCAGGCGGAGAGGAGGGCGAGGAGGAGGCAGCTGAAACGGGTGGAAAGGAGGCTGCTGGTGCGGGTAGTACCCTGAACACATGGCCGTCCATTCCACCGGCAGCCGATGCTGCACTGCCTGGGGCGTCAGTGGCAGGTGCTGGGGCTCATGCAGTGGGGGAGGCTGCAGAGGAAGGGGTGGGCAGTCCTGTGGTTTCCTCATCTGACCTGAGGGACAAGGCAGTACGCTCACCATCTGGCTCTGCTCATGGGACCCCAACCTCCCCCCACGAGCAACTCCCCCCACCCGCGAGCCCTCTCTCCCCACCTGTGGGGGCGGCCAGCCGGCGGCCAGGGACGGGAGGGCAGCAGGGGGCAATTCCCCGATCAGGTGGACTGCGGGTGCCGGGCGGACGCCGGGCGAGCAGTGTTGCGGAGTACGCCGTCCCCACCAGCCCTTACCATCAGCCAGCCGCAGGGGCCCGGCCCCCGCTCGGACAGCACAACAGCCGTGATCAAGCTGCTTTCCCTGCCGCTGGGGAGGGGGGGCCGCCCAATGGGTACTACAGCCGGGACCAGGTCGGGTTCAGTGGGGAAGGCATGGCCCTACCAGGCCGCTTGAACAGCCGGGGCTCTGGTGGTGCTGGACTGGGTCCAGGTGCCACGGATGGGCTGCCCTTCAGTGCCAGCATCACTGGGCCTGGGGGCCGGTATGTGGGGGCCAGTGGGCCAAGTGTTACTGGGCCTGGCGGGCGGCAGGTGGGGTCCAGTGGACCGAGCATAACAGGGCCTGGGGCCAGGATGGTGGGCCCCAGTGGGGCCAGCGTCACAAGGCAGCATGAGCAAGGCATGGCTGTGGCTGGCAGCGGCCCATCCGCAACGGGAGGTCCCGGCACATACTTGCGGCACGGCAGTGGTAGTAAAGGCGGCGCGTGGGGTCCCCTCCAGCCACAGAGTGGGGCTGCGTTACGGCACAGGAACCCCACCGGCACCTCCATGCAAGCAAGCTCCGCGAACGGAGGGGGGGCTGAAGGCATGGCACCGTCCGGGAAGTCCTTCCTTCAGTTCCTTGGTCTCAGCGAGGGCGGCCCAGGGCGCAGTGCTGCGGCAGGCAGTGCTCTGGATTATGCAGGGGGCAGCTCAGGCATCGGTAGCACAGGGGTGGTCCCAGGCGGGCGGCGGCGCTCTGTGGTCGAAGACATCCGGCGGGGGGGGCTGAGCGAGCACGGCACCGTGATCAAAGTCCTGTTGTGAGTATGATGAGTCCTATCATAAATGAACATTGAGCCTGATGATGGTGACTGCTGCGTGCTGGGGTCCCTTCCCTCAAACATCGCTCAATACATCGCTCACTCAGGCCATACAGTGCTCCCTTCCCGCGTACCTTGCTCAATCAAGTCATGTGTTGCTCCCTCTCCTCATACACTGCTCACTCAGGTCATACATAGATACATTGCTCCCTTATTGCTTATTCATTGCTTCCCTCATACACTGCTCACTCAGGTCATACATCCAGGTGGTGGTGCTGATCCGGGGTGCCCCCGTCCCTTGGCCTGCCTCCATGCAATCATTCTTTGCGATCGTGGGCCAGGTGAGGGGGCTGGGTGCTGTAAGAGGCTGTTTTGGCTGGCTGGCTGGCCGGCTGGCTGGCTGGCTGGCGGGCGGGCCTCCTGCTTGCCCTGGCGCACCCGGCTCTGATTTGATAGCTGTGGTGTGCAGTGCCGCAGGAACGTGTTGCTGCAAGTGCCCATTTCAGTCAGCTGCGTGGTGCTCCGCAGAATGATAGCATCCAGATAGCTATCCTTTTTCATTTCTCGCTGGTTCAATTGTGTTCTTTGCTCAGTCCTGATTAGATACCCTCTGATAGGCTGAATGACCAAGTGGCTGAAGCTGATGGTTTCCTCTTTTTCCTGCTGCTACTGCTGCTAATGCTGCTACTGCTGCTGCTGCCTCCACCACAGGTGTCCTCCATCGCATCACAGCTCGTGTCACTGGACTGTGCATTAAGCAGGGGCGTGTCACAGCTGTCCCCTGCCATGACACGCCTGCTGGTCCAGGCGCGTGCGCAACTGCATAGCGCAGCGGAAACAGAGCTTCTGGCCGCACAGTGCACACACTATTGTACCTGGACCTGTCACGACGCACCACTCACTGGGCGGTTCTGGCTTGCGACAGGAGCACCCGTGTGCCTTGCCACACACACATTGCATTGCCTACCGTCCCCTTTCCGGGTAGATTACTGTGGAGATGGTTTAGGGGACATTCTGGGGAAGACCGGTTTCATCTGATCAACTTTTGTTTTGTTCATGTGTGCAGGTGGCGGCACCACTGTACCTAGGCATCCCCATGGTCATCTACTTTTGTGTGATGGCCGCCTATTTGAACTGGTGCGCTGCTCTATGGATAAGTTGGCTGACTGCTCTGCGGCATCCTCAACAGTGCCTGGCTGCCGGTGTTGGGAGCTGAAGCCATTTAGCCCAGGTTCATGCAGCCCGGTGTGCACAGTGCGGCATGGCCCCGGCAGCATGCATGCCTCACGGGCCGTGCCTGGTCCATGCAGCAAGGCCAGGGCTGGACGAAGTCCCCCATGCCATGCACATGTGCACGAATCCATGGCACCTGGACAGCTCATGGAGCAATGTGCCCCGTGGTCTTGCATCCCACATGTGCCGCTACAGTTGCTGCCCACCACTGATGTTTTCACCCTGTGCTGCACCCTACACTGTGCTGGTGCTGTTACCCTGCACCCCTTATTAATAACTTACACGGCGTGTCACAGATGTGTCTGCACCCCTTGCGGCATGCAAATGAAATAGGTTGGTGACACACAGGAGTGTATGCTGCACTGCTCGTACAGGCGCGGCCAGCTGACCCATGAGCAAGGTACAGCGAGTGCGTGGCTGCGGCAGAGGCTGATCGTGACAGCGACTTGCGTCGTGTTTGTGCTCTATCCCCAGGTGCGTCAGCCACTGCCTAACTGGGCTGGTTGTGATGCCGTGATGCTCTGTTGCAGCCATCGTGCTGCCAAGTTTAAAAGCAACCATTGATCATGTCAACAGGTCACTTCAATAGACCACTTCAATAGATCACATCAGGTTCAAATGTAAATGCTGGGAACCCATGATCGGCAAGTTGATGGTGATAGTAAGTGCCGGCTGCCTCTGGTGTGCAGGTCACGCAAGGCTTGTTCTCCATCTTTGCGTGCCAAAGTTTTGAAGGCTCGGCAGACCAGGCAGTTGTGTGCGTGGACCCTTTGGACCCTGCAACATGCCAGGTACTTGACCACTTACCTCACCTGCATGGCTGCAGCTGCCTTCACAGCGTTTTCAGGACAGGGAGGTCTGCCTGACTAGAGAGAGCTGCATCCTGGCAGTTGATACTGCGCGTCTATTGTAATGCTGGCCTCTCTAAGTCGCTAAGACATACTGCAGCTGAGCTGTCAAGCTCATATGCGAGTTATGCCACAGGTTGGGGCTCAAGATGTGCGTGCCGCTTGACCCAGCAGCGCGATCCTCAATGCACCCACACACCCACTTTGACCTACTACCCCACCTTAAGGATACCGTACCTACCTGATCACGCGACCTCCTGCTGTTACTCCCCTTACTCCCCATCGCCCCACACAATGCACACATCACGCAGGCCACTCGCTCAGCCGTGGGCCGGTGGTGGGTGTCGGACTATGACCAGGAGTGCTACCACGGGGTGCACCTGGTTCTGGCACTAGCAGTAGGCATCCCGGGTATCCTGCTGTGGGCCATTGGCATGGTGCGTTTGTGATGGCAAACCCGTCACACACAAGGCCTCCAAACATGTTGCGTTGGTGCTGGCGCTCTGCTGTGGCCCCGCTGGCGGCGGCGGGGACTGTGATAATCAGTGCTTGTTACCTTGCGTTAGTTAGTATTTTGATGAGTTTTCTGCTGTGACACTGGCTGGCGGCGGCTGCGGCGGTGGCGGCGTCTTCTCCCACCTGCTATGGCCGTCCTGAACCCGTCAACACTCCGTCCACGTGTCAGATGATCTGGACAAGCAGCCTTACAGCCTGCGGCCTGCTTTGTGCGTCCGTATGGCTGACCAACTGTCTTGAATAATCGATCGGCTGACTGGCTGTCTGACTGGCTGCAGCCGCTGGGCGCCTGGTTGTACTTGCGCACCAACCGCCACCAACTGCATGACCCCGAGTTCAGGACGCTGTACGCACACATGTATCAGGTGGGTTGTGCAGTTGGACTGCTGCAACTAGAGCCACCTGTGCAGCCTGTGCCACCCATAACCGCATGCTCAGCTTGTCAACCACGACAGCTTCTGCAACTGCGCAACGCGTCCAACCGGCCCAACCAACCAAACCAACCAAACCAACCAAACCGACCCAAATGACCCAACTGACCCAACTGTAGGAGTACGAGGATGGCTGGTACTTTTGGGAGAGTGTGGTGATGCTGCGCAAGCTGGCGCTGACCGCTGTGGCTGTCTTCCTGGGGGCCTACGCATGGGGCCTGGTACTACTGGTGGCCATGGGCATCATGTGCCTGGCCATGATTGCACAGGTGGGTCTGGACTGGAGAGGGGAGCTGGAGCTGGACAGGGGAGGGTGGCCAGTGGGCTGCTAGCCTGGCCAGCCTTGGGTCTGTTTTGTGTCTGGATGTTGCGTGTTGATGCCTGGATTGATTGAGAACGATCGCTGGCCTTGAGCATTGGTGGCCAGTGGTAGGGGCAGCTTGTCAGATTCATGTGGCTGCCTTGCTCTCATTTATCATGAACCGCTGGTGTACTGCCTGTCCTATGCAACTGTACTGCTAATGTACTGCCTGCACCGCAGATTGTGTTCAGGCCGTACCGCCTGGACGCCATGGATGAGCTGGAAAAAGTGGCGCTGGTCACGGTGCTGGCCACCTTTTACATGTCCATGTGCGTGTGCTCTGGTTGCCTCGCACTTTTGGGCACCCCTCTCTACAGTCATGGTTTCACCACTTGCTTTCATGCGTCTCAAACGCTGCAACCCTCCTATAGCCATCCTGAACGCCCCCGCCTGATCTTACAGCCTTCGTTGGTCCCTGTAGCTGGAAACAAGCCTGCTAGCCCAAAGCCGAGCCCCTGCCACACTCTTCCTTTGCTTGCTCCATAGTCCTGCCCTGACCCCCTTAACCTCAGCCCTTCCCACTTGCACCGCCCTGCTCTAACCCTGCTGCTGTGCCCTCACACGCCCCATCTGCACCCTGGAACATCATCTTGACACCCACCTGCCCGCCCTCACTCCCACCTCCTCCACTCCCTTGAGCTAAGCTCCCCCCCAAAGACAAGCTCAAGACGCCCTAAGCCCCCACGCAACGGCTGCAGGTACTTTGACCCAGCGACCGGGCTGTCGCGTAACGCGCGGGTTGCGATCGCGGTCATCATTATCACTGCCAACATCTGCTGCTTCGCGGTGCTGGCACTTGCCCTGCTGCGGGAGGTGGCGCGCGAGTACGTGGCCAAGGTAAGGCACTCGCGTTATTTGCAAACGCTGTTCACAATCCGTCAGAATCCCAGCTGAAACACTGGCTGGAAAAGCTCGATTATCCTGATGAAGTCCCACGCCAGCTAAGCTGGGGACCGGCAGCCTGTGAACAAGCATGAGCACGAACAGGTGGCCAAGGTGCAGGGCCTGCACAATTCAAAGTCTAGATTCAAAGTGTAGAAGGACAGTTGTACATCCTGGTTTGTGTCCCACCTGTGAATGGCCCTGGGCCGGCTTGGTCAGCCGCCCTTCCTCTGACCTTGCCTGGGGCGCGCTGTTCTGTGGCAACCTCCTCCTCCACCTCCTCCCCGACCTCCTCATCATGATCACCCGGTTCTTGGTCTGGCCCCTTGCGCCCTGCAGGTCATGCGTGTGAGGCACCAGGTGCTTTCACTGCGCACCGTACTGGCCTTCATCCCCATCTACCTCGGCCACCGCGCACGACTGCTGGCATGGGCGGCCCGCAACCGGCTGCACAGCTGGGCACCACGTGTGTGGCCAGAGCCTACTGGCCCAGCCCCCTTTACCGCATCAGGCGATGCGGCCAGTGGCAGGGCCCACAAGCGCGTGCCTGTGCGCGCCGTCATGGGTCCCTCAGACGCGGCTAACGGAGGAAAGGTGGCCGCTGGGGCGGCCACTGGGGCAGTGCAGGATGCAGGGGCTGGTGGAGAGGGGCCGGTGGGAAGGGGGCAGGGGGCAGGGGGAGATGAGGGTGGTGGGGACGATGAAGGACATGAGAGGTCATTACAGACAAAGCTGCCTGAGTGCTTGGAGAAACAGCTTTCTGGAGTGAAGCCGCAGGAGGCGCAGGAGGTTGGCTTACAAGGGCAGCCTTTGGGAGATGGCAGCCCGGCAGCAGCCAGCACCAGGATACACAGCGGGAGCGGGCGCCTAGCTGCTGTAGCTAGGCAGACGTCCAGCATGTTGGAGCCGATCCAGACACCTGTACGGTCCACTGCAGCAATGCCATACTCCCCGCCGAGCTCAGGTGGGGATGTGTCAGCGGTAGGGGTGGCAGGCGTGCATGCGGAGGGGGAAGAAGAGGGGGCAGGGACGCAATTGGGCATGCAGTTGCCAGGGGTGCCGTCACAGCCCACGCCACCTAATCCTTTGGAGGGGCATGCTGGAGGGGGTAGTGCACCTGGGGATGCTCAGCATCGATAGCTGGCCACAGCTTACCTTGCTGTACCGCCAGCTGTGCTGTTTTGTCGCATGGTACGGTACTGCATATAATTTGTTTGAAGCAACAACCTATCGGCATGGCAGGGGTTATTCATGGAGATGGGGGGGCCCTGTGGTGTGCTGATGTATCCTGATCATGGCCATGGAACACAATGTACTTATGCCAGGTCTGCAAGTTGCAGCGCGTCTGATTGAGTAGCGTGAAGATGCGAAGGGTTCGGGTTCAAGTCTTGGCGTATACTGGCATCTGTTGCGTGGGGCAGTACAGGGGCTGTACCGCTGCATCGCAACCACTCATCCCTTCATCTTTCATCTTTGTAATGACCTCAAAGTATGCTGCAGCTGCTGGGGCCCTGTGTTGAAAGCTGGGCATGCCCCCGCGTTATTCAAGCACACTACCCATGCCCATGCGTGCCCCTATTCCCCGCTGTGGCGCCTCTCCGGTGAACAGTCTGCCAGCCCAGCAGCATGCTCAGATGATATGAGTCATGTTGTCATGTACACACGTGATCTGCGTGGCAGTTCCCACACTGAATAACCCACAACAGATCCGCCCAGCAGCCCCCCACCCCCACAGCAATGTTTCCTTCTTCCGCCCTGAGCTTGATCCTTGTCCCGCCTCTTGTGGGTGAAAGTCCCTGTAACTGTCTGTCTCTCACCCCACAGCCCAATCAGGCGCTCGTCAGCCACACATGCCGCAAGCAACATACCCCATCTCTGCAAAAAGTAGTTGCACACACTTCAGTGCCTCATGCTACAGGGCTCACCTTTCCCAGCTCTGGAGCCTGCTTGCCGCAGGCTTGGGAACCTTGCCACTGTGTGCTTGGCTCGGCAGCTAGAACGCCCTGATTGGCAGCTGTGCCCGGCTTGACAGCTGTGCCGCGCTGCAATGGGTGGGCAACCGTGCGTGAGGTTGTCGCGCAGGAGCAGTGGCAGGCTGCCAGGTGTCATGTCGTGTTTGGTGGTGGTAGCGTTGGTGTGTCTGTGCTGTTGCAGTTCCATTGACCCGCCATCAGCACCTCTAAGGTGACTCTACTTTAGGTCACTCTACTAATAGGTGAGTCTACTAACAGGTGATATTGTGGCAACATCATTGTTCTCATGCACATGCGCATTTGTGGAACACCGTGGTATCTTCCAGTACTCGCATCCAGCACTTGCATCAGCACTCGCATCCAGCACCAGCAATGCTCCTACTGTCTGACTAGCAAAACAAACCACCACACCAAACTGACTGGGTGACCCCGCTGGATGCCTCGCTGTCTTATTTGAGACGGAAGGATGCGGCAGCCGCGCGTGCTGCATCAGCGTACCGCGGCCAAGCCTCAACTGTAGTGCTCACGCCGCACACGTACACCTGTCGGCCACCATGCACACAGCCAGCATACACAAAGCTATTTTCTGTGCTGCTGCTCCTTGACCCAGATGCCAGTCCTGTCTTGTGGCATGCAGGTATGCATGCACTATGCCTGGCACATGTTGTACGCACGTTATGCACCATGCACAGTTTGACACATACCCTGGCACGCACACACGTGACATGGCATGTCCGATCTGTAACAGAGCACTGTGCACGATGGATTCATCTGGACCGCACAGCAATGCCAGAGGCAGCCAGATGCAACCCCAAGCTCACTGCCATCCCAAAGTACGAAGTTAGATGTGCATGTACAGTGTGCAGAGGTCTCACCTTGCCCTTCTGTGCAGCCGCCGTCATGGCCACATGCTGCCCATTGGGTGCAATGATCTCATACCTGCCACATCAGCATGGTCGGTTGCAAAGCCTTGGTCAATGGACGGCAAGCAACGTGCCAGCTCTGATGCAAACCTTATTCACATCCGTATTCTAATAGCTTGCTTTGCGAACACTCGCCGTGAGGTATCAGCGTGGACAGAAAGCAAGTATCTGAAGTATGCATCACATACAGCTGTGATACGTACAGCTGTGATACGTACAGCTGTGATATATACAAGCAAGTATGCATCACGTACACGCTGTGACTGCCGTCTCGCTGGCCCCACAACTAATGCCACTACTGCTGCCATGTGTCGGCTACACCACGCACGCTGCCACTGCCACAGCCCACCCACTGCACCGCTGATGCGGCTGCCACCACTGCAGCTGCAGCGCAAACACCGCAGCTTCCCACTGGTGCTGCTCTTGTGCCCGCACCTGTAGTAGTTGCGTGGGGGGACCTCAACATCGCCAAGGGGTGTGCTCCTGGGTGGTCGAGCCTCAGTCTCGCTTGATATCGACAGCACCTGCATGGGAGTAGCATGCAATTGATGCAATCGGCACATGTGATGTGGCCATGCGGGGCGCTGCTCGCTGGCTGCTGGAGGGCATCTGGCCATGTGGGGCCAGGCGCTGCATGCGGGGGGCATGCTGAAGTGCGGCCCACACCGCTGCCACAGCCCTGCCCACCATACAGCCTGCTCGCAGCAAGTAGCCATAACTTACAATATGCATGCTTGGCACACGATGCAGCACACATACCGCAGTGTGTGCGTTCTATGACCCCTTCGTGGCCACATGTCAGCAGGGGGAGACAAACGGTCCAAGGCAAGCATCATATTTGGCGCACCTTGGAGCCGCGAGGGACTAGGATTGACACAGCCTCCTGGGGCGTGCCATACGCGCTGATGTCCGTGACCTGGTGTGACAGTTGAGGTGGTTATGGTTATGGTTACACAGGCTGAGGTGGTCACAGGCAGCCACAGGCCATGAGACGCCAAAAGATGGCCAGCCCCTTTTGCAGCTGGTCACCAGCCTGAGCTGAGCAATGTGAGCATGCATGACCTCCCAGAATCCATGGCCAGCCAACGCAGAATATGCGTGGGGGCCGTGTATCAGCAGGCATGGACATCCGATGTTACTATAGATGCAAAAACCACCATTTCGTCGCATGACATGCCCAGCTGATCCCATCGGCCCCGCACCCAGCAGTATGCAGCACCAGTTCACTGATTCAACAACTTGGACTGCTTTGGCAGGCAGCTCATTCAACATCGTCCCAGTAGTGCCCAGCACCCCGTGCCTTTCACTCAGTGCCACCCATGCCCACCTGTAGCAGTGTCTGCTTCAGCATCTGTGCGTTGCGGACGATCACAGAAAGCACTCCATCATTGTCAACCGAGTCGAAACGTGCGCGCACAGGGGAGCGCTCGGGTGCCGGGCCACGGTCTGTGTGAGAGGGGCAGTGTGAGGAGCCACACAGCAGAGTTTGCCGCGTCGTGCTCATTGACTGTACAATGTGTGATGATTGTGCAGGCTCCTTGCTGCACGGCCCGGCTGTGCATGTGGATGCCTGCCTGCTGGGCCGGCTAGAATGTGGTGAGGCATGTGCTGCGCGGTCCATGCACAGAGTCTTTGCATGCATGCACCATGCTCCCATGACCAAGCCAGCATTCAATCCTTTCGCACCAGTTTTGGGAATGGGAGCCTCGACATAGATCCAGTCTCCGGGTGCTTCTAACGTGTAGTCGTCATCGAAGAAGGGTTGGGTGGCAGTAGCAGGTGATGCTGGCGATGCAACCACAGCAGCCTCCTCCGCAAGCGCTGGTCTGTGCACCAAAACATTGATCGGGGGGCATATCAGCAGATTGACAAGCGAAGCTCTGTCATCAAAACAAACATTTAATGTGAATGCAGCAAGAGGCAAGGTGAACGTCCCTTAAACCCTGCTAACCTGAGGCTCAAGCTGGATGCCAGACCAATCGCAATCGGCAGCACCTCACGCCTCGAGATCTTTAAGCCTTCATGACCAGATGGTGCAGCACGTACAACCACGCTCACAGGCCGGGTGCTCCTGCGAGCCGCGCACTCGAATTTTGCAACTGACTGTCCACTTGTGCTGCAGACAGAGGCCATCTTGGGAGTGTGCACAGTGCATGCGTGCGCCACAGCACAAGTTCATGAAAATGCAGGGGTGTGACGTACATCCAGATCTTTGGCGACTTTGCGCATAATTTATCATGGTCAAAACGTGTTTGTGAAATACAACGGGCTGTTGATTGCATCTTCGTTCCTCATTGCTGCAGCCAGCAGCTTATGTAGTGTTCAATTGTCTCAGGACAGCACGTATTCATCGGAGCTCTGCATGACCTCATCGACCAGCGCCTTCAGCAGTGCCGTGCAGCGTTGGCTTGCATGCTCCTGGCTCTGACATCTGCCCAGGACCCACGATCCAGCACGGCGACCGCAAAATGGCAGCTGGAGCAACCAGGCGGGGATCAGCGTCGCTGGGATGAGTGCGAAGAATGCACAACCCACCATCGCACGTGATCCTAATGCCTGTCAGGCAATATATAGTTTGCCTCGCACATGATTGTGCACGGACGCATTCTCGCATCCACTTTGCCGGTCGCAAGACTGTCACCGCAAGGGGCAGTGGCGTGTGAAGGGTGCTGCATGAATACTGGTCCTCAGTGTCACGCTGGTGGCTGCGCCTGAGCAGAGTTGACGGTGTCTGTTGACAATTGCTGGAGGGTGGTTGTCATCAGGCATGATGTGTGGGGCACCGCTTCAGGCTGGAAACAGAGCAGAGAGAACCTGCCGCCGCTAACGGCTGCCAGATCACGTGGCCTAGTGGTGCTGAGGGTCAAACCAGTGCTCATGTGGTAATCAACCGCGTTGCGACTAACCTTTTTGAAAGTACCTGCTTTATTGCATTTGTGCCTCCTTGCTCCATGCTTGCTGTCTTGCTCTGGTGAGCACAGTGCCAAGTTGTAGGTTCATGAGCGTGTTCGCCTTGCCCTGCTGGCGTAGCTGCTGATAGGCCGCCCCAGGCTGGTGCCCTGGTCTGTCCAGCATGCCATGCAACTACAATGCATGCCTGGCGCGTACGGCCCACCGCTGCACGCAGCCATCATCGGCGCTGGGCTGCGTGGTACTCAGCAGCCTTTGGCCTTGCGGACCCACATTTATAGCGCGGCAATGTCTGCTCCCGTGTGGGAACGCCCTGTTGTGTGTCAAACTATGCACAGGACCGCCTGAGAACGTTCACGCGGCAGAAGACGGGCAGCAATGACAATGTCTGCATGCATCCTGCTGCCTTGGCATCAAAGAGCATGAGGTCACAAGCGGCTGCCAGTCCTAACCCCAACTGACATTCCAGCACGGTGGCCTGTGCGCCATCGGCATGTATGCAAGGGATTCTGTTCAACTGACCATGCATGTTTGCAGGGTTACGTCTCCAGACATTGTTTTGCGGCCAGCTGTCCAAACACATCAGATGGACCAGCACGTAATCTGCTCATCTCCTGTGTCTAACTGTGCGTGATACTGTGTAACACGTGCACCGTGCCATGAGCGCAGCGTTGCGTATCATATCCATCCATCCTGCCCCAACAAATTCTGATGCGCCCTTTGAATGCCAACTACGCTACCCACTAGTACAGTCGCAAGCAGCCACCACGGCCCATGTCTGCACCAGCGCACTGCACCCTGCTCCTCTGCTGCCCTCTGTCAGTACCCATCTGCACCAGGATCCCAAACGTCCCCACATCCCTATGCAAGCTGTGTTATCCGCTTGACGCCAATCGCCAACATCCTGCGCTCAACCGCCCAGCTGGCGCATCTTGATCAGGCGCTTCACGGCAGACAACCAGAAGCCGCACTCCTCCCAGTCAGTTGTAGTCATCTGTACCTGGATGTGGTTGGCTGTGTGCCAGTCCGCCGCATCAATCGCCTGGCACAGCTGCAGCAGCTTGGGCACCACACCCTCACTCACATCGCCCGCGTTCAGGCGCCAGAACAGCTGCCCAATCTTCTTCGTGTTGTCATCCATCTCACGCTTCTTGGCTGCGCGGGCCAAATTAAGAGCACGCAAGCACAGCAGCAAGGGGTCAGGCCATCGTCATCCAAAAGCTCATCTGACTACACACGAGCATTTGATAGACGAGCATGCAGTACAACAAAGTTGCCCGCCATGTCCTGAGGCAACGGGAGGCCGGCGCAATCACAAGGGCAGCAGCAGCAGCAGGTCTGCAGCTGGCCGCACCTGGGTTGTTAGCCAGCGGCATGCACGAGTTGTACAGGTTGGTGAGCGATGCGATGGCGGCGCGCTGCTCCGCTGGGACCTTGGATGTGTCCGCAGTGGCAATGGAGATGTTGGCAGGCGGCCCAGGGGGTGGTGCAGGCGCAGCTGGCCTTGTTGACACCGGCGCGGCCGCCGCCCCCATGCCCATCATGCCAGGCTGGGGGCCGCCGTGCATGCCGGGTGCACCCGGGGGCGCGCCGCCCGCGCTGCCGGTGGGCGCATAGGCGTTCTGCTGCTGTGCGGGCGCAGGCACCGCAGCGGTAGGTGTCGTGGTGGGCACAAAATATGAGGGCTGTGCTGCAGGCTGCGCGAGTGGCTGTGCTGCGGGCGCCGCAGCAGTGGGCACGAATGTGTTGGCTGTGCTCATGGGCGCTGCAGGCGCTGGCTGCGTGTACATGCTCGCAGTGGGCGCAGCAGCGGTGGCAGGTGCGGCTGCAGCAGTACGCTTGGCCTGGTACACAGGCGCAGCGGGCTCCTGGTACGACGGTGCTGCCTGCTGCTGGGGCGCCTGGTACGCGTTTGTGTTGTATGCAGACTGAGCCGCAGCAGGCTGCGCTGAGTACGCATTACTGGTGGCAGTGGTGGCTGGGGCGTACTGGCTGGCGGCTGTGTAGGAGGTAGTGTAGGTGGACTGAGGTGCTGCACTGTACGACGACTGTGCGGCTGGCTGAGTGCTGTACGTGCTTTGCGAGGCCGCACCATACCCACCAGCCGCATTGCCATAGGTCTGCTGTGCTGGCTGCGCCTGTGCTGCAGGCGCGGTGCTGTAGGGTGCCTGGTTGTAGGCCGAGGCTGCTGCCGCCGCACCATAGCCGGCAGTGGTGCCATACCCTTGCTGCTGCGTCTGCTGCCCGTACCCTGTCTGATGCGTCTGGCCATAGCCCTGCTGATGCGGTTGCGCCGTCTGGCCATAGCCCTGCTGTTGCCCATAGGCCTGCTGCTGCCCGTAGCCCTGCTGCTGCTGCGTCTGTCCGTACTGCTGGGACGCGCCATACGTGCTGGCTGGCGCCGCCTGCTGCTGGCCATAAGCAGCAGCTGCGCTGTAGCCCTGCTGCTGTTGACCATACGCCGCCGCTGGGGCTGCAGTGGGCGCTTTGGGGGGGTCGATGCGCGCAGCGGGGCGGACATCCTCCCGGATGTACGGGAAGGGCGGTGGGTGCGCGCCCTGTGGCAGCGGCGCTGCACCCGAGCGGTAGATGCGGTCCTTCAACACGGCCACGTGGGTGGATGCCTCACCAGGCACATACTCCAGGTAGTCTAGAGCAGTGGACATGCGGCCCTGCATGAGCGGGACATGGGCGCATGAACATGGCACATGGAACATGAACATGAGGTCAGCGCCAGCCGCGGCCATGCAAGCAGCATTTGTATAAATCAAAGCATGGGTGTGTTCATTGATTCAGTGAGCAGGGGAAGCAGCACACTGGACCTCGTACCCCACGCCACACAACACAGGGCCAGCACCATGCCCCAGGCCATGCCTGCATTTTACTGCATGACCAGCCATCTGGGATCACAATCCCTCCATACTGTACTTCCTGCCTGCTGGGCGCACCTGCGCTGCGAGGATGGATGCGTAGGACGTGAGCAGCTCTGATAGCGCGCCTGATGCCTTCTTGGATCCAGTGGCCAGGCCCATGATGACCGCCTTCTCAATCACACCCTGTAGCGCATCCACCTGCAGAGCAGAGGACCGTCCGGCACGCACGCAGGCCATGCAGCCATGTCAGATGGACGAACGTTTTGATGCCGCTGCCTTTCCTGTGCAGCTTGTGGGTTCCCGGTATCTGAAGCAGTACACAACCATGGCAGCAAATTTGTGTCAACCTGATGCCTGAGCTAGGCCCGCTGTTGCTTGCCAGCCTGATCACATCCTACCCTGCGCCGACCGAATGCTCTCTCCAGCGCTCCCCTGCATCCAGCTGCTCACCTTGACTGAGCCGCCCACCAGCTTGGACCAGTATGCCACAGCGCTGTCCACATTGCCGGCGCAAATGTAGCACAGCGACGCAGCGTGGTGCATGCCCGCGGCATTGAGCCGTGTGGCAAGCACGTCACACAAGTGCGTCCAGTCCTCCTGTGCTGTGTACGTGGCCAGCAGGGCCAGGGTCTCGCGCCACTGGCCCACAGGCCGTGTGCGCACCAGGTTCTCCCAATCCCCGTCCACATTCGCCCGCACGATGTGCATGTACGGCTTGGGGCAGCGCTTCATGTAGCGGTGCATCGTGCGCTTGAACAGGTCACTGCTGCAGCGAGCACGCGTGGGCAGGGGCATGGTCAAGCACAGGCGCACGATGTGGCTCTGACATGGTGGGCAGGCAAGCATGCCACTGTAGTTAAATAGCATGCTTGCATGCCCGGTAACCCATGTTCTGGCCGTCCGTGTAGTCCCGCATTCTGCCCCTTGAAAAGTATCCCACATGCATGCTGGACGCATGCTGCCCTCCCCCCACTTCCTCCCACCCCATCCCCACCCCAACCCGCACAACTGCACACACCACCCAAAGGCTTGCCTGTTGAAGATGTTGGCGATGAGCAGTGCGTCAGCCAGGCGGTTCGCCTTGAAGCAGCTCTCCACCGCAGCCTCGTAGTTGCCAGCAATCATGGCGCGCTGGATCTCTTCCTCAAGCTCAAGGGACCCATCAGCGCCCGCATGCCCATCATGGTGGTGTGCATCACCGTCGATGCTCGCGGTCTTGTTGGCGGCGGCGGCCGCAGCAGGCGCCTCCATACCCGCCATGATGCCCTGAGACCAGGCAGCAATGCATGCATGCACAAGTCCGTGCTCACAACACGCCCAGCCACCAAGAAGCCACAACTATGCGTTGCTCTGCACTGACACGTGGCGCACCGCAGCACCATGTTGCTCCTCTGATTTAGGTTCGACCGTGCAGTAACATGTAGCGTGCCTCCCCCACCTGTTTTCCTTCCCTACCCTACGCGGCAGCCAGCTGTACTCAGGCCTGCGCCACCCCCGCAACCACCACACAGCACTTGCTGTATCGGCTGCACCGCAGAAGGAGGCTGCATGTGCTCAAACTGCAAGCATCCGCACCTCATCGGGCAGCTTGTCAAAGAAATCAGGGTCGTCATCAGGCTGCTCATTGAAGAAGTCCTCAGGCGCACCGCTGGTGGACATCTTGGGGGCTGCAGTGGAATCAGTGGACATGGTATGAGCGTCAACAGCCTGCCACCACCATCAGCAACAAGCGCAACATCACCCTGACGTGCGCCTGGCTGTGACGAGGGATACGTGGTGCTCAGACTGCCAACGCACCAGCCTGAGCAAGGTGCATCGCATCCACGCCCGCAGCCGCCTTGTCCACGCCATTGGTCTCAGCAGCCTGCAGTGCGTACAGCAGCCCACATACACATGCAATCAGGCACTCTCTCAACACACACCCTGTCGCCAGGCATGCACTGTGCCGTCTACACCACAAAGCGCCCCACCGCCCAAACAAACTCCCCCCCTCCACCGCAGCAATGTACATGCCCCACTCTGGCCTGGCCACCAGCAGGAGCCCCAGGTTGCTTTGCGAACTATGACCAGCCCATATAACCCGCACGCACGCACGCACCGCTGCTGCCGCTGCTGCCGCTGCCTCCTGCGCGGCAATGATGTCCTCAAAGCCCAGCTTCTTGAGCAGCTCCCTGCGCCCGTCCGTCTCAAACAGCAGGCTGAGGAAGGCCCAGGTCTCACGCTCCTCAGACGCCACATGAGAACCCGGCTCTGCCTTGCCCGCGCAGTATGACTGCAGTGTCTGCTTCTCCCCACCCTGAATCGCATGCTCAAACTGCTCCGAGCGCTGAATGAGCTCATTCTCCGTGACCACCTGTGAGATGGAGATGACAGCCTGGTCCCGCTGCACGACCTGGCCCGATGAGTCCGTCGCCTGCACCTTGTGGTTTGCAAAGCTGACGAGCTTGCCTCCAAAACCAAAGGTCGCGCCGCAGGGGCGGCGCATCCACGCCGGCGCCTTGCGCAGTGGCGCGCTTTCGCCGCTGATTTGCTGCGATACCGTGAAGTCCGCATTGACAGTCTCGGTGATCTTCCCGATCGTGCATGCGTGCAGGTTGTGGATGCCCACATGACCATCAAAGCTGGAGGCGGAAAAGACACCAGGCACGCTGGGGCACCACTGCACATCAAAGTTCCAGTTGCTGGACGCAGGCAGCTCGCACAGGATGTCAGCAGTGGCGACATCCCAGCAGATGGTGCGGTTGTCCTTGGCGCTCGACAGCAGCAGAGACGGGTCATGGTGCGACCATGCCATGCTCAGCACCCCCTGCATGGCAACAGTGGCAGCACGCAGCCAGCCGGCC
>BDCZ01000001.1:321720-388711 GCA_001662365.1 Chlamydomonas applanata | reverse complement strand
CCCCCCCCCCCCCCCCCCCCGCCCCACCCCATCCACTCCATGCACAGTCCCGCACATGGCCTGCACAGGCACGGCCGGGCCACTGCGCTCCTTCCCTCGGCCAAGCTGTGCTGCTGTGGGCACACCTTGGTGTGCCCCACAAACTCCTTTAACGGGGACACGCTGTTGCGGAGGTCCCACATCTGGAGCGTGGGGGAGCGGTCATCATCTGATGCCACAACCAGCTGAGTGGCGATCTCCGGGTTCCACTGCAGCGCTGATGCACGGCGGGTGCTGCGTGGGCGTGAACACAGCAACCGCACACATGTCAAACTGTGCGTCTCGCGTGCTGCTAGGCTGTACATGGCATACATGCCCAAATGCATGCCATGCATGCGTGCTTGGTCCATGCATGCCTGCAATTTGACCCACCTGTTGGGGTCTCGGAAGCTGATCACGGGCTTCTGGCGCTTCAGATCCCATACCACTGTTGTGCCGTTGGTGGAGGACGACGCTAGAATGTGTTGCACCTTGCAATTCCACGAGATGAAGGTGATCTCGTTCCCACCTACGCCAGGCGAGGAGGCGCCCTGCAGGTGTACGACAAAGCATTGTTGGTGTCTTGTTTCAAAGAAGAATTTTACGTGCTAGCAACAGTCAAAGTCGCACCTTCAACGCAGGGTAGAGCGAGGGTGTCGCTGGCTTGGCCAGATCCCAGATGCATAGATCGCTGTCACCAGCGCCTGAGGCCAGAAGGTTAGGGCTGAACGTGTTGAAATCCAGGCCCTTGACCTGCAGTCAGCAGCAGGTACGTGGGTTTGCATCGGTCAAGCAGCATCGGAGCAGCAGAAAGCAAAACATCAAGGGTCTTCCGTGCACCCACCGCGCCAGTGTGCTTCTGCATCTTGGCCAACAGTGGCTGGCGACCCTCGGCCTTGGCCACAATGGCAGATGGATCCCACAGGCATACTGAGCCATCTGCCAATCCACCAGCCAGCAAGCCCATCTGCAGAAATAAAGGCAAGATCGTGAGTAAGGTGCTTCTCACAACAGCTGGGGACACATGCACAACATGGCCAACTGGCACCATGCAGCTCCACATGCGCATGGTGTCCTGCCTAGCTGACCGCAGATCGTGCAGAGCTGCCAGGTGCAAACATACCGGTGGTGATGCAGGGTCGCCAGCCACGCGCGTGCCCCAGGCCAAACGATTGAACCGCTCAGGAGCTTGCAGCGAGCCAACGACAGGCGGGGCGTCGTGGCCGGTGCTGAAATCAAGCGAAAACAACTGCGAGGCAGTCGAGACGCTTGGGTTCATTGCCCAGCTCACCCCCATCTAAACAAGTTCAGATCACAAACGTGCATTTAAGCGCCAATCTCCCACCTCTAGCACGGAGTTGGTGCTGAAAGTCATGTCCACAGCTCCTGCGACCGTGCCAGCGGCCAAGAGGATCGGTCCCTGGCCACGAGGCACTGGCGAGAACGCCAGAATGGCCGACCGATCCAGCTGCTTGAGATAAGGAGCCATTGTTTATGGAGTTCGGCCACCTGGGCCGATACCCTCTTGTCAATACTGCTCCCACACCACGGCCGGCAATAAGTATGTGTTCCTGGTTAGGCGGTGCCCGCCTGAGCGGATCGCAACGAGAAACAGGACAGCAAGTACATTCCTCGTTGTCACTGTGGTGTGGGGTCACGTCCAGGGTCTATTTCAGTTGTGCTTGTGACCGTACCTGTTCGCGTAACCTCCGCTCGGCAGACAGCGCTGCTTCCCAACCCATGAGGTATTCTATAGCTAAACGTGGAAATGCGCAAAGTGTTTTGCCCAGGACATTTGCAGGTGGGGCAAGCGCTAGACGCAGTGCAGGGGAACAGTATGCATGCAGTGCATGCAGGGGCGGTGCATATGGACCCGCCAGGCCCCTGATCCGAACAGATACAAGGCGTGTCAGGCCGTTGGTCCAGGCCACTCGTGGCGCAGGTGCTCCCGGTGTGCCTCGCACGCTTGCAGCGGAAACAGTTGGACACAACTAGTGGTATGCGATGCAATGACTTGTGCCTGTTCCCACAAGCCTGCATGCGACCAGTAGCTGCAGTTGGGCAGCATCGTGTGGATGGGCAGCAGACAAGGTGGCGCACGGTGTCGCTGCACGAAGCCCCAACTGCACACAACATCAAGAGAGGAAGAGATACAGGAAACCGCCACTCACGAAGGTGGGACTCGAATCAAGCTCAGTGTGGTGCAATGTACAGTGCTGCACAGTACATGGCCCTTCCTGAAAGCTGGGCTGAGCAGCTTCACAAGGTCCCAGGCCTCAATCCTCTGAAAGCAGGCTCAGGGGCAACTGTTCATCAAGAAGCATGACGCAGCAGTGCGTGTAGGGGCGGTGCCTGACGACGTCGACCTTGTGGATGGGACAGTGAGAGGGCAACCACTCTTGGCTATGTAGCTGCTGCAACTGGCTTGCCTGTGCCCAATGCCGGTCACGCGCCGATGGTGTGCATGTTTACACGCCAGCGGTGCAACACGTGCCTAGCAGCGCATACTTGAACTGCACCCAAAGCCTGGCCGCAAGGAAGTCGAATGGTTACCTCTCCCCTGGCTATGTCCTGAGCAAACAAGCCACAACACTGCCACATATGCATACCCCACCAGCCGCACCACCGTGCGGCGCGGCCCATGCCAGGCCTGTTCTTCCATTCGTGCTCCTAAACCACATGCAACACCTGCGCCCACTGCCACACAGCCACCAGTCACTCAGGGACATACAAGGCTAGGGTGCGGCATGTGGCCGCCCCATCATCCCCACAGCAGATGCACCGGCGGTACACGCGCTCAGCCTGCCCCAAACATCCACCCATGATATGTACCAAAGCCAGAGTGAGGTGCAGCGCCAGCTCAGCTGACTGACAGCCAGGGCTCTGGAGCAAAATCGCCCTGCAACTGCCGAATGCTGCGGCTGGCTGCCTGCACACCATTGCACCAGCCGCTGCTTGCTGCCACAAGCATGCAAGCCAACCAGCAGCTCCCACAACAAGCCCACGCCCCGCCTGCAACAAGCCGCCACCACTCTCTGCCAATACCACTGCCTTGCACCCCTTGACCTGCCACCGCCACCGTCTTGCATCTGCTCCTCCTCAACACCACCACCGCATGCTCACCGCATGCAGCGCCATCGGATCTGTAGCTACAACTACGGCAGCAGCGCCTGATACTGGGCAGCAATATCAGCCAGCCACTTGACAGCAGAAGCCGCTGCTACCTGCCGGCAGTAGCGGCTCCAATTGTTGGCAGTAGCAGCTTTACTTGATGTCCACGATCTTGATCACGGACGCGTTGCCGATGCGGTGCAGCGCGACGATCGAGTCGCCCCGGGCGCAGTAGCGCATGCGCTTTGCGTGCTCGATCGCTGCAGCCAAGATCTCATCGGTCGTGTCCGTGTCTGTCGCGCGTGCGGAGCCCTCGGCCAGCAGCGGCAGCAGGCCACGCGTGATGAGGCACTGGCGCGCGGGTGACTCGCCCGAGCACGACCACGTGAGCGAGTCAGTGGTGAGCACGGGCACCGCGACGGTGAGCACAGGGACCAGGGGGCGGTACTTGGCCACCAGGCGGGCAGTAGACCCCCCACGAGTGAGCACCACGATGAGTGATGCGTGCACCTTGTGGGCTGTGCGCACAGCGGAGGACGCGAGGGATTCCAGAGGGGACATGGGGATGGGCGCCTGCTTCAGGATGTTCTTGAACATCGCGTAGTAGTCCAGGGACGCCTCGGCCTCACGGCAAATCTTGGTCATGACCTGTTGTGTGAGGTGCACATGTACAAGCTCGGCATGCGCCGTGATTTCTTCATGTGTGCTGGTGTCAGCAGTAGTGGTGCATTTTGCCAGACAGGCTGCGCTGTAGGCCTGCGTTCCCTTTCTGTAGTCATCCAACTGGTGTCTGGATGATGCACGCACGCTACACCATCACGAGCGCATCAGCCAGACACCAGTCGGATGCAGAGTTGGATGACTACAGAAACATACAGTGATATTTAAACCCACAAAAGCAAGAACAGAAACAACTGAAGCCACCGAGCAAGAATGAGCAGTCACACCAGCTCTTACCTTGACGGCCTCCACGGGGAAGGACCCGGCAGCAGTCTCGCCCGAAAGCATGACACAGTCGGTACCGTCCAGCACAGCGTTGGCGACGTCCGTTGCCTCAGCACGGGTGGGGCGAGGGTTCTGTGCAGGGCATGGCCAAGGCAATGAGATGGATCGGATTCAGCACCGCGGGCATGCTCAGCATGTCCGTCCACGGTGTGCTTGCCAAGGCAGGAGCGTGTCACTAGCCAGGCTGTCCATACTGCCACAAGTGTGCTGAATGTGAGCTTCGCAGCATTTGGATTAGCAATAGACCCACAAATGTCACAGGCAGCCCCCCCTAGCACAACCAACTATCAAGGAAGTGCACCAAGCAACTGCACACAGTGACAACGAGGTCAGAAGCACAACGCCCCACCTTGATCATGGACTCGAGCATCTGTGTGGCGGTGATCACGGGCTTGCCAGCATAGTTGCACTTTTGGATCATCATCTTCTGCGCCAGGAAGATCTTCTCAGTGGGAATCTCCATGCCCAGGTCACCACGGGCCACCATGACTGAGTCAGTCTTGGACAGAATCTCATCAAAGTTCTGGATGCCCTCCTGGTTCTCGACCTTGGAGATGATCTTGATCGCCTTGCCCTTCTCGCCCAGCACCTGCACGTCACAGCACACGAGCAACATCACAAGGTTGTGAAGATACAACTTGAAAACGATGCCACGATGCCACTGTGGGAACGAAGACTTGCACTTTACGTGCTGTACCGTGCTGTACCTGGTAGTGTAATGTACATTGTGTACCCTCACCTGTACTACGCAGCACTTCAACATGGCACACAGCCTGCGGCCCGTTTTGCTTTTGGGGACCACCTGGGGACCTGGGGCACTTACATAGCCACACCTGCACCAGCTGCCCCGTTCATCTCAACTCTGCACTGCCGTGCACAAGCCCCTGCACCAGCCCGTCCCAGCAACAGTGCCAGCCTCGGCCCCTGTTACTAACTCTTTGGAACCCCACATCCTATCGTTTGAGGTGCTGGCTCATACACACCTTGTGGATGTTGTCAATGTCTGAGCCCTTGCGCACAAATGATGCAGCGATGAAGTCAATGTCGTTGGGGATGGCCCAGTTCACGATGTCATCCACATCCTTCTCGGTCAGGGTGGGCAGGTCGACCACCACACCCGGCAGGTTGACGTTCTTGCGCTCACTGCGTGTGCAAGTGCATTCGCCGGCTCTCTTGCATGAGTTCAAGAGTTCCAGCGATTGCGCGATAATCGGGCATGAGGCAGGTGCAGCCGTGACAACCAGCATCCTGTACATGTACAGTATTGAGCCAGTAGGCACCAGGGCCCACTACAGAGCGCACGCAGCACAGTGACCAGAGAGCCAAGATCAGGCTGCGCCATGCTGAGGAGCACGCTCCGCAGCACACTAGCCCACCCAAGCATACCCATGCTGCTGCCCAATCCTGTATGCCTCGTCCACACCATGATTTCCTTGCCGCCCTGCCCCAGCCCCCATCTGCCTGACAGCTGCTGCCCACAGGCCCCACCCAGCCCTTCTCGAAGTAGTGCAGCCATGCACCGGTGTGCCGCGACACCCGCTAGCCAGACAGACTGACAGTAAACAGACACACACAGAGACAGTAGACACACAGGCAGGCACAAGCACACACGGCAGGCAGGCAGGCAGCTTCTCACCCCAGCATGGCGGTGTTGAGGCAGCGCGCGCGCACGGTGCCGGCCGCAGGGTTGGTGGACACCACCTCCAGCACGATGGAGCCATCAGCACACAGGATCTGGGAGCCCGGCTTGACGTCCACGGCCAGCTTCTTGTAGCTGCGGGCAAGGGTAAGATAGAGGACCGATGCGCGATGGTCGGTGGGAGGGTGGGCAGCCGTGAGTGGGTGGGCCGGTGTGTGTGGTGCATGGGGTCAATGAGGTACACACATGGCGCCATCCAGGCACTGCCATGACCTTATCTATACCCCGGCCCCAGCACCTCCCCCATGACAGATCTGGAGCTGCCTGCCCCCAAAATCCCCCTGAAACGCAGCGCACACCTCATGGCAATGGTCTTCTCGTCGCCGTGGATGGTGTAATCAGTGGTGATGGTCACTTCCTGCAGGGGGCATTGGTCCATGTGTAGCGGACACAAGCTTGCACAGTAGCAACCACATTTAAATTCCACTGCTCTGTCCTGATGTAGTGTCCCTCTATGACCTGCTACCCCGCACACGAGACCCCTGTGAGCTAGCAGCCAGCTCAGCACATGCCAGCATGGCCTTTACCAACCCCCTGCCGCTGAGGGCATCTGCAGTGAGCGGGCAGCCGCTGCTTACTATACCCCCACCAACATGTGACAGTGACCCAGCCCCACCCAACCAGGGGCTGTGAGCGGCCGTCATACCTGGCCAGCCACCAGCTGCACGGGCTTGCCATCCTTCAGCATGCCGGTGCGGATCTCAGGGCCCTGCATGGCAGGTGCGCACTCAGCTCGTCATGCGTGCACATGGAGGGGTGCAGGGCACGAGGGGCCGTGCCGAGCAGCTTGCCGCATCATGCCACCAAAAGTGAGCAGCCCGCTGCTTGCCCAGCCCCACTCTGATGTTGGACTGCTGCATAGTAGCACTGCACGCTCACAGTGAGCAACTGACACTGCTGAACAATCCTGCTCACTGCCCCACTGCTGAGTGCGCAGCGCTGCAATGAAGCAGTGGCGCATGATGCATGGTGAGTTGCATGAGACCGCATGCATACTGTACCCAGCACCAACGACGCACTTTGGTGTCGAGCATGGTGGCGCACATAATCCGCGTGTTTGCCATGGCCTGACGCAGGTTGTTCAGAGAGTCCTGCAGTTCCACGTGCAGAGCAGGGTCACAGCAGGCGTTCAGATCTGATACGCACTCCCCATATGACAAAAGCAAACGCAGACGAGCAACGGAGACGGTGGAACTGCGCAACCCTTTCCCTTTAAGCCTCCATCCCTTTTTAGTCCATTGAGGTGCACCTGGTGGTAGTCGTGGGAGCCATGGCTGAAGTTGAAGCGCGCCACCGACATGCCCGCGCGCAGCAGCTCCTCCAGGACCTGTGCGATGGGCAGGACCAGGACCAGGGTTCAGCTGGCGTCCATGTAAAATCCGGACCAATCCGGCGTCGCACTCACCGGCACGGTGTTGGACTTAGGCCCCAGCGTGCAGACCACCTGCAGGATCCAGGCGTTTAAGTGGGTCAGGTGCTGCGGCAGCCAAGAGCGATGGAGCCCCAACGAGGGCGCGTGGCCAAGATCTAGTGCCCCCAATTCACACCTTGGTCTTGCAGATGGTGGCTGGCGTGCCAGCCAGGACGGCCTCCAGACCCAGGTGCACCATTTTGGATGAAGCTTTGCGGCTAGGTAATTGAAGGGGGCGAAGCCGCTAGACGCGGTTCGTGATTAGTGCACCTAAGATGCAGACCCTGCTACCCTTGAGTAGGTCCCCAACGCCTGCACTTGGCACAAAAAGGGGATGGCGAGCAAACTGCTTGCAGCTGGTTGATCGGAGAAACTGATCGATTGAGCAGCTTCAATTGGGTGCAGGGATGGCTTTGGGCTTGTGCCCTCGGTCACACATGAGAGCTCATGTCGCTAGGCGGCAGTGCAGGTTGCCTGGGCAGTGGTGATCAAGAGGGGAGAAGGGGTATCCTCAGCACACCTTACACAGGCTGTGAAGGTCGAGCAAGCTATTCAACCTGAGTTGAGGCAGATCTGATGGCGCATTCAATCATCATAATCCTGATCCCTACAGCATCCAGTGCTGCAAAGCTACACAAGCCTCCTGCTGCTGCCACACTTCACATCAGGCACACACACCGCGTACACGCGTATGCAACAAAAAGCGGCCGCATGCCACACGACACCATTCCCTAGACCAATTTGTATCCTGCACCACAGCAGTGCTCAGAGGCTCCTGCTGAACAGGGGGCCAGCTGATCGCCTGGCTTACAGCTCTGCACGCGCTAGCACAATCTCCGCCTGCACAATCAGGCCCGCTCACTGGCGGTTGCGCAGGTGAGGTGGCACAAACTTGCCGCCGCCAGTAGCCGGTGCAGCCGCGGGGCGTGGAGCCTCGTCACGTGCAGGGGGAGGGGCGGTGTCACGAGACGCAGGGGGCGCGTAGCGTGCGGGGGGTGGGCCGTCATCACGGCGGCTGCTGCCCCACCGGTCATCGCGCGCGGGCGGAGGGGCCTCACGGCGGCCCCACCGGTCATCATCGCCACCGCGGTCAGCGGCCGCAGCAGACGGCGCGGAGTCCGTCGTGCGCCGGAGGGCGGACGGCACAAACCTGCCACCGCCTGATGCAGCGGGCGCGGGGCGGTCGTCCTTCAGGCGCTGGTCAACCTCCTGCAGCCGCTTCTGCTCCTTCTCTGCCAATTCCGCCAACACACGCTCGCGCTCCTCCTCCTCCTGCGCATCACAAGCAACAGGACGAGCGCACCAGCAACAAGGCAAGTAGGCGGTTGAGCACTTTGCGTGGGAGCAGCACGGGCTGGGATGGTGGGGGAGGGTAGATAGATCGCGGGCATCAAACAGGGTTGGAGGGGACAGGCTTGCCAGGGAGGAGGCTCGTGTGAGGCAGGGAAGAGATTGCAAACATGTACGATAAAGTAACCAGCCTGCCAAGTACCCATCACAAACAGAGGCAGCGATGCACGCGATATGGCCTAGCCAGCCCCACACCCCTGCAACCCTATCTGCCTGACCCCAAGGTCTCCAGGTGCTTGCCCCTCAAGCACGAGCGAAAGGCATTGCAGTCAGCAGTGATGATCACAAACGCAACCACACATGTCACGATGCTTACGCGTCGCAGCAGATATCCAGTACGCCGTGACAGAGGTGTCAGATGCAACAGAGCACATTCTTTTGTAAGAAACACGCACCGCGCGGCGCTTCTCCGCCTCCCGGCGCGCCTCCTCCGCACGGATCTCCTCCATGCGCGCTTCCACCTGCGCCCCACACTTCTTCGCGTACTCCTCCACGCGACGGATCTCGCGCTGGCGCTTGCGCTCCGCGCGCAGCTGCGCCATGCGCCGCTCCTGCTCGCGACGCAGCCGCGCAAACTCCTCCTCACGGCGCGCCATGATCTGCGCCTGGAACGCCATCTTGTCTTCCATCGTGGCCAGCAGTCGTGCCTTCTCCGCCAGGTCCGCCTCCCACTGCGCGCGGTGGCGCGCCGCGTCGGCTGCCTGCTGCTCCTCATGGTTCGCGCGCGCCTCCTCCATCCGCTGCGCAGCCAGCTGCTTCAGCAGCGGCGCCTCCTCCTCGCGGCGTGCGCGCTCCAAATGGTCCTGCTGCCGCGCCAGCTTAGCCATCTTGCGCTCCAGCTCCTGTTGGCAGCAGCCGCAGTGCCGCAGCCATTCCGATGGTTCAAGGTTCAGGATTCAGGATTTGTTAAAGCAGCCCATGATTTCAGACTGGTGGGCCTCCCTATGACAGGTGCGCTTGGCTGAAACTAACACGCTGAAGACATGTGGGGTTTTGGAGCGCCCTCAACCTCCAGCACAACACAGTACAGGCCACCAGCCCAGACAACATGCCCAGTGACAACCCCAGCACCACAACATGACAGGACTTTGACTCTTGCAATGACGCAGCAGAACAGCAGATGGGTATAACTTCCGGGAATGTCAAAGCTGCACACAACTGGCGCAGCGGCAGTTTCCTCACCTGCGCCTCACGCATGCGCTCCGTCATCGCCTCAGCGTACAGCTGCTTGCGGTCAAGCGGCACGCCATCCTTGCCCTTGGCTCCTGGCTTGCCCTTCTTGGAGGCCTCCAGCAGCTGGCGTGCCTGCTCAAGCTCTTGCTCCTCAAGCTCGCGCTCGAGCCGCTCCTTCTCACGCCGCAGGGCCTCCTCGCGCCGCCGCTTCTCCTCCGCCAGCTGCATCCAGGGTCAGTCAGTCAAAAGAGTCAGACGAGCGGGTCAGTCAACCGGCCAGCCAGATAGTCATGCCGTTGTATGGATATGTGCTGTGTTGAGGTCAAGCTGGGTGGCATGGCAGCACACAAAGCAGCTCCCAAAACTGCGGCACGCTTGGCTCGCCTACGGTAGCCGAAGGCTCAACAAGCAAGTGGCTTCAGGTCAGTCGTCCCAGGTCCCACAGCTGCGAGCGCAGCACCTGACTCACAGCAGCACATGCCGCAGGCGCCAGCATGCAAGGGAGCAATGCTCTGACCTGATTCAAGACTCGGAAACCACGCACCTCTGCCTCCTTGGCGGCTTGCAGGCGGCGCTCATTCTCAATGCGCTCTGCCTCAATCATTGCCTGCTCCGCCGCCTCCTTGCGCTTTTCAATCATGACCTTTCGCGCGTTGCTCAGCACGTGCTCCTGTGGCCCAGCAGCAACAAAGTTGGGTTTATGTACCATTGTCTGGACTAATACTGCCCCCAATGCGTGTAGATGTTATTCCGTCAATCAACAACACCGAGGATGTCGCCTGGGTTAGGCAGACAAATGTACTTTAGCACATGATCACACTGTACGATCAATGTGTGCCTGTGGCCTGTGTGCATGACATGAGCCAGAGGCGTCTACTGCTCTCCTCCAACTGTAGCT
Organism: Chlamydomonas applanata; assembly: GCA_001662365.1. Taxonomy (NCBI): domain Eukaryota; kingdom Viridiplantae; phylum Chlorophyta; class Chlorophyceae; order Chlamydomonadales; family Chlamydomonadaceae; genus Chlamydomonas; species Chlamydomonas applanata. The sequence goes on along the minus strand of BDCZ01000001.1, from coordinate 378,046 downwards.
GTACATTTCCATCTGTCATACAAGATACAAATGGAACAAGCTAAGCCAGTCCCACAGGTGCTGCCCGATGTGAAATGCATCAACACTTGCCTGCTAACTGCTCACCCTAGCCTGCAAGGCAAACATCACCCATCCCACAGCAGCCAAGCAGGCCAGCAACTGCACGAGCAGCTCCTGGGCCCCCAACCTGGGGCCCGTGCCCCGCCCCAATCTAGTGCTCTCACGCAGTGCAACACATGGAATCCTCGACCAGACAGGCAGCGATATGAAGTGATTCAAGAAATTCAGCAGCCGCACCTGCTCCATGTTCTCCAGGGCAGTCTTGATGGCGGCGGCGCGGCGCGCGCTGTGCGCGGCGCTGTCGGCGGGCGCCATCATGTGCACCGCCTTGGACAGGCGCTGGGTCAGCAGTGCCAGGTGGTTGCGCACGTGGTCCGACTCCAGCTGCTGGCTGCCAAAGTGCAGGGTGCCGTTGCGGTGGTCGATGCGCACCTGCACACAGCACGCATGGCACCTGCTGCTCAGAACATCGACATGGACCGAGCACCTGCTCAAGGGACACCCGTGCTTCTCACCTCACAGGGCTGCCGAGTTGCACGACGAGACCCACGAACATGGCAGCATGACAAAATGCCTCTGTCACACTGCTGCCCCCTCACCCTTTCTGCACCCCCCTGCGGCACCCATACACAGTTACACACACCTGCAAGAAGTCGGTCTTGACAGCGTCCACCACCACGGCCTCCACCTCTGACAGGGGCATGAAGGACACGAGCTCAGCCAGTGCAGACACACGCATCGTCGAGTACACCTCTGACAGCTGCTTCAGCAGGCGCAGCAGCGCGACCTGTGCGTGGCATACAAGGAAACACCACCACCATCAGGTTGCATTCGATTGTTGACGGGCGCGTGTCACAGTATAAACGATTGGGGACCCTACAGGGCTGTGCATGAGCCCATGCCTCGTACATATCGTAAGCAGAACGTCGTTAGCTGGCACATCCCTTCGTCTGATAAACCTGGCGTATGCCCTGCTGAACCAATGGTGGCCAGAAACCCGCTAACCCAGCCCACCGATCCCAAAGGCCATGAACTCCACAGCGCTACAGCAGGCATCAGCAGCATACAGACATCAAAAGTACCCCGAGGGGGGGCGTGCTGATGGGAGCACGCACCTGCTTCAGCGCGTTGACGTACATGCCCAGGTTGACCTCCTTGACAGGGGATGCCGCGCTCATGGCCGGGCTGAGCTCGCCGAGGCGCGCCACCAGCGGCGCCAGGCGAGCACACAGCTCAAGCGGCGAAAAGTCCTGAGTGAGCAGGTCGTAGATCTGGCGCACCTCGGGCAGCACCAGGCCCAGGACCGCGGGTGACGCGACCGATGCGAGCAGGGCACCGCGCGACAGGACCTGGCGGTAGTCCTTCTTCTGGTCCACGGCAAAGCCCAGGATGTTGGCCATGCGCAGGATGCGCTCTTTCTCCTGCTCCCCTGCCGTGTCATCCATGCCGCCTGGCAGCGTGCGCACATCATACGGTAGGATCGCCAGAGTGGCCAGCAGCACACTCGACGCCATCGCCTGCATGTCACCGGGGGTCAGGTTCTTGTTGCACGACTTGGAGAAGTTGAAGAGCTTGAGCCACGCGTACGCATGGTACAGGTGGTTCTCCGAAACCGCAAAGATCTGGGTCAGCCGCGCGTAGTACGTGGCCATCAGCTGCTGCTTGGGCGTCTTCTTGGCCAGTGAGATGAGTGCCTGGATATCCTCCACGGAGCGGAACGCCTCAGCCCACATCTCCAGCTCACAAGCGACCTGGGGGTTGCAAAGCGTTAGGAGATGGGGTGCCGTGTGAGGGGGATGCGCGAACCACTGCATGCGTCACTTTATGAGCGTGAGCCGCGTAGGCATGTGCGTCTTCTAACAGCATGTGCAAGCACCAAGACATCACGCCGCACGGCAGCTCCAGACCATACACACATGCACCCGCCACCCATCAACCATGTGATGCAGGCCCATGCCGCAGGCAGCACAGCGAATCCCCCAGCCCCAAACACTCCAAACAAAAACGTTGCTGCAGCACCCGAGCTGCATCCTGCTGTAGCACGCTTCAGCCCACAACAGCAGACACCAGCAGGTGCCGCACCTTCAGCTGCTCAAAGCGCGTCTCCAGGTGGGGCTGCAGCTGATCAGGGGTTGACTCACGGTTGTCACGGTACCGGCTGAAAATGCAAAGCACGAAACCGCACACACATACACAGATATCAGGCTGTCAGTGCCCCAACAAGGCAGTGCATGAGCATACTCATCCATGCATGCATGCATTGCGGCGCAGTGCCTGGCTGGTGCGGCAAATGGAGCAGCCGATGCGCCAGTGCAGCATGCAGCTCCACCCACTGTATCACTGTGCCCACTGTGCAGCTGCCGCCACTGCTGTGGCCTCCATGCGCGGGCTTCCGTGCCCGCAAAGGCATACTGTGTACAACCCTACCCCCTGTCGGTTCACGCAGCCTCCTCCACGGCCACGCTCTGCTCCCCTTTGCCATGCTGGTTACACACACACAAGCTGCTCATCAGCTCCTGCTGATCTACAGACTGTCAGTGCTGGTGCTGCCCTGGTTGTATTGCAAACCCTGTGCAGCGCCCCCATGCAGTGCACTCATGCACGCACTTGGTCAGGTTGGCCAGGTGCTGGCGCAGGATATCTGACAGACGGCGAAACTCCGTAGTGCGCTTGAACTGCAGGCAGAACTGGAACGCCTTGTTGGCAGTCATGGCGTACAGGGGCTCCAGCTTGGGGTTGGTGCGCAGGATCTCCAGCACGCCGCGGTAGGCCTCCCACAAGAAGCGGAACCAGGGAGTCACCAGCTCGCGATCCGTGCGGTCCTGCAACACAGACGGGGTTGCGACAACCCAGGTCAGCATCAGTGGCAGCAAGCAAACGTACGCTGCCACGAAACGGGAAAATTCAGCGATTGCCCGCACCTTGCTCTTGTCACCGGACACGTAGCTGAGCATGATGTCCTCAGGGGAGGCGTCCTCCTCCAGGTCCTCCACATCAATGGTGACAGCCTGCATGCAGCATGGGTTGAGCCAGCTGATGGCATGGACCCTGCATGGACCTGGCCCCATGCAACAGCCGACATGCACAGATCCGCAGACGCTGGCGCCTCAGCTCACCGCTGCCTTTGACTGGGCCTCCTCCGCCTTGTCGCTGGCCTTCTTCAGGAAGTACTTGATGACCTCCTCCAGCGAGTTGATGTTGACGGCCTGGCACATATTCCTGTACTGCATGAGCGCCTCCTTGGCGTAGTTGCGCTTCTTCATCTCCACAACCAGGTCGATGTGCTTGAACATGATGCTCTCGTAGGTCTTGGACCAGGTGCGGTGCTTCTTGCTGGTGACGATGTCATGCAGCACCTGCAGGGCGGAGCCCTTCTGTCCCACGTTCTCCAGCTCCTCCGCACGCTTGAGGGCATTTTCTGGGCGCGCAAACCCCGTGCCGCCCCTATATCCACGGTTGGCCATTTCAGATCTGCTCTATAAAAGCTCTGGGTAGTTTCTTTGAGGGGTGTAGGCCTCCCAGATCACCAGGGGCGTGCCGCCTGGGTGAGCTGACGCAAACTTCAGCACGCCTACTGTGCTTGAAGCTGAACAAAGGGTGATCCAGGCACGGCAGCACCCCTAACCGACGGGTGTGGAAGGAGAGAGGGGAGGAGCATACGAATTTCTAGTACACTTTGAGCTGTACCCAATTGTTATGTTTGTTGGTCATCTATGCGCCATGTCGCCACACACCAAGAGGAGATTGTGGGCCATTTGGGTTGTACTGACAGCCGTGTTCAGCTGAGCATACAGCATAGTGTCCAGCATGTGCTCAATGTACAAGGGAAGAATACTGCAAGCAGTGGACCACAATGCATGTGTTCAGGCAGTACGACCCTGCCAGCCAGCGCTTTGGCGGGACTCTGGACGCAGATGTATATTGCTGTTCCCCGCGACTGCTAGGAACGTTGAAGAAGCTTGGAGGCTGTACAGGGATTGCCAGCAGGCCAGTGAGCCGCACAGGCTGGCAACTCAGGTCCAGATGCGGCCGCCTGAAACTCGACAGATTGCACGAGCCATGCCCATGCACAACTGGGGCTGAGGGTGAGGCACCAAGCTGATGGCACAATTCTTATCCTCGACACCTGATTGCGATGAGCTGTGTTTTGACTTTCCATCTTGCATGTCCTGTGCCCCCACAAACAGCTCAGCAAAGATGGACACAGCAATCGCACAACCGTGTTGCACACATCTTAGAGCTCAGACTGCTTGACAGCTCCCTGAGACCAGTTCGTTTCCCGTGTATGCAAACACCCAGCAGCCGCTGCAGCACAGAATGTGTACCGTGTGCAGCGTTATGATAAGCACATGGCCACGCTTCCCATCATGCTCACGCGATCTTGGATTCTCACCCAGCACCTGCGCATGTACCGCCACGCCAGCTCATGCAGATCCAGGGCCACCAGCAACTGGCCTCCAGGCCGATGCATGGGCCTGCACGTCAGCAGCCCAGCTCCAAAGCGTGAGACACTGTGCTGGAGCCAGCCAGGCATATGCAAGTGCTGGATCACGCTGGCAGCAAGCTTGTGGGTCATGAAGCTCGCCAGCTCTGCAGTGTGGTTGACCACCACACGGCAGGGGCCCTCCGGCCCAGACCATTGCCTGGCGATGGATGTGGCCAATGCATGGCACACATAGGAGGACAACTCCCCAGGGCCACAAGGCAGCATTGTGTCCACAATGTGGCTAAGCATCCGCAGCCGCTGCCCCTCATCCACCACCATGTTTGAGAACAGGGCAGACATTCCAGGGTCCGCGCTCACAGGCCACCACACGTTGTACTGCGGCATGTACTGCCAGCCAGGGAACCAAGGTGCCCCTTGGGGCATGCTGGGGTGGGGCTGGGGAGCGACCGGAGGAGGTGGAGGAAGGGGTTGGGGCATTGGAGGGGGTCTGGGTGGGGCCCAGGGTATGGCCATAGCTGAGGGTGGAGGTTGATATGGCGCGAGCCTGTGCAACCCATCAGGTCCTTGCCCCAGCGCCTGTTGCAACTGACCTGCACCATGGGTACGCTGTGGCACAGACACAGCGGCAGGCCCTGGCGGGATGAACTGCGATGTCGGCTCCTGTACTGCTGAGGGCAGTGCAGGCTGTATTGACGGGATTAAAGGATCCTCTTGAAGCCACATGATTGGGTACAAAGACTTCAGATCCAAGCAGCGCTCCGGTGACACCACTTGCTCTGTGTGGGGTGCTGACTCAGCAGGCCTGCTGCAGCTGCTCGGTGGCTGCTGCTGCTCATCCAGCAGGGACCCGCACTCAGGAGCAGCAGGAGCTGGCTCAGTGATGCCTGCCATGTTGTGCATGGATGTATCCCCTCCCTCCTCCAGATCCATGAGGTGGTCAACTTGCCGGACAACCTGCTGGTCAACGCGGTCAACCTCCTGGTCTAACTGGCCTAACTGCTGGTCAACCTGGTCAACTTGCTGGTCAACCGACACGTGTTGAGCCTGCCGAGTTGTTACGTGACAGGTGTGACCGGCCCCAGCTGAGTGGCGGCTGAGCGTGTCAGATGCACTGGATTGGCTGCGTGCAGGGCGAGGCGGGCCCGAATCTTGTACCAATGGGGCCAGCACCGCTGGTGTCACTGGAGATGCTGAGCGGCACACAGGTGAGCGCGACCTGATGCGTTCACTGGTGCGGGGGGGCAGCGGGGGCTGGCCCAGCCGCCTGCCTGGCCGCTTCTCTGCAGCTACACTCGCTCCTGTAGGGCGAACACAGCTGCCCTGACTGTGATGGCAGCCGTCAGTAGGGGTGCATGGAGAGCTCCCAGCTGGCTGGCCTGGCCCCAGATCCCTCCTTGGGTCTTCCAGTGCTTCTGGTGCCTCAGCAGCTGCTGCTGCATGGCTGGTGTGGCTGGACCCAATGCCTGCAGTCTGCTGGATGGTGTACGGGCTGTGCGCCTGACCGTGCTTCTCCCACCAGGCCACTGCAACTGCTGATGCTGGGCCTCCTAAGATGGGTAATTCATGCACCCTCTGCTTACAGGCAGGATCACAGGGGGCCTGGAGTACCTTCTGAGCTGCCACAAATGCAGGGCTCCTGTCAGAAGTAGCAGAGCTGGGGTTGAGCTGCTGCTGTACCGTCCGCATGTGCGGCTCGCAGGCCAGCAGGTTCTGAAACCTGCACGTGTCGCGAAGCAGGCCTGCCTGCTGCAGCTCTGAGAGTCTGCCCTGGACCACTCCAGCCTCATACTCACAGCACAGATACCTCAGCAAGCCATGGGACATGCTGGCCAGGGGCATGTTGCTGAAGCGATCTGCAGAGATCCATGCGCCGCTGTCCAGCTCAAAAATGCAGCATTGCCCATTCCCAGCAATTGATGGACCATCGGTCTGATCCTTTGGGGCAGCAGCAGCTGCTCTCACCACATGCCGCAGTCGTGGCCCCTCTGACCACCCAAGTACCACCACGACTGCCCCCTGAAGGAAGTGCTGGGGGCAAGCAAGATCTGAGCCATGCACCAGGGCCTGCCCTGCTGCCCAGCACCCTGCCTGCCATAATGCCAGCAGCACGTCACGCGGTGTGTAAAGCAACGCCAGTGCTCCTGGGTACATCATGGCAGCGTTTGCATGATCGCATGCGATGCTGCAGGGAGGGACCTGGTCTGACTGCTCACTGAACTGCTGCACCTGCTGTGCATGCCTGCTGCGCCCAACAGCTTGTGATGATGCTGCGCTTTGCAGATGTAGCTGCGTGCGCATGCAGACAGAGGTGTACATGGTGTTTGGCAATCTGCATGAACCTCAGGGGCCTCAGTGTGGGGGTGAACAAGGATCAGTGCCGGATGAACAAGGGATCAACTCATGGGTGCTGTCACAAGGGTTGAATAGGGGCTGCATGCGCTCGCGTTGGTCTGCCTTATGACAGCATGTTTTGCACATCGAGGCAACCATGCATGAGGCCCAAGCCCTCGCTCACCTCTGTGCCATTGCTGCCCCTCTGCATCCCTGCAAAGCTGCGGCCCCGCTGTCCCGCCCTGCAATGTTAAGTGTACACAGATGAAGTGCTGCGCTGTCCAGCTGCCGAGCTGTGACTGTGTGATCTGGCAGCCGTCAGAAGCATGGAAGTAAGGATGGGTCGGTGCCTGAGGAGCATGCACAAGAAAGCAAATAACAGCAGCCAGCAAGGTTATGGATCGGGACCCATGTGGTTCTCTTGGTACAGTTGCCCAGTTGCCGACGTATGTGACCTCAACCGGCTCCTCATGATTGTGTTGTGCCCATCCAGCAGCTCAAAGGCATGGAAATGTTTACAGCAAGAGTAGTCGTGGTTCAGCACACTGTAGTCCAGCACAGCTGGCAGCTGTTCATAGTGGCATCCGTTGCAGCTTCTCGCCCATCTGTTCTGAGTGGCGTTCAGCACAAACCCAGCCATGCCACAGTTGCCGTACACCGCCCATACTTGCACATGAGCAGGTGATTCAAGACCAGCAGATTGTACAGGTGGTGATTGCACAAACAGCTGCTGTTATTGATCGGCTTATGATACTGGCAGCTGTTACTGGTTTGCTTATGACCCTCAGACCATCCCACGCGCTAAGGCCGTACTTATTGCCACTGGCTGAGCCCACCGCACACCATCCTGTGTTGAATCTCCTTATTCCCTTTTGCCAACCAAACAGTGTGGTTGAAGGATTCAATGAAGACCCTCATCCTATAGTAGTTCCACCTCCCGTGGGTCACAGTTCCCGTGTAACTGTCCCTCTCTCAATGAAGAACCCTTATTTCCAGCTTTCCTTGCTTCCATGATTCAGCTGTGCCATGTCCATGCGTTGCACAGGTCATGAGAGAAGCCGCACTAAGCGCTGGCACGCTCCGCATCCTCACACCATACGTATGTCATCATATGTCCCTTCCCCTTGGCCTCCACTCCACCTGTGGCATGCCATCGGGGGTCTGCTACCAGAGTAGATTCATCCCCCAGGGCCCTCCATGTTGCATCACTGACCTGTATTGCATCTGGGATGCCGGTGGACTCCTGCGGTCAGAAACCAAAAGGAACAGGCATGGCATGGCCGTGGCAAGGCACGAGCAGCGTCAGCAAAGCCTCACAAAGGGGCTAGAGAGCGGGCAGATAAGCACAAATACTGGTTTGCATGTACAAAGGGGCATCAAGCTTGAGCAGCAGATGGCAAGGCATCACTGTGCTGGGAGAAACCGTGGACAGGAGCTGCACCTGGTCAAATGCCCTCAGCACCCGAGTTCCAGCCAGCAGGTGGCAGTACAAAGGTAGTGCACACAGCAGTAGCAGTAGCAGTAGCAGTAGCAGTAGCAGTAGCAGTAGCAGTAGCAAGCACTTGCAACTCACCATGCGGCTCGCCGTGTTGACGGTGTCACCAAACAGGCAGAAGCGCGGCATCTTCCGCCCCACCACGCCGCTCATGCACGGGCCGGAGTGGATGCCCACACGCAGCTGCACGTGCGTACCAACACTGCCTGGCATTGTCATGGTCTTGGCTACCAGTAGCATGTCGCGCGCAAACCCAAACACCTTGCGTGCATGTTCTGGGTCTGGGTCCGTGCTGACCACATTCACACCGTCTGCATCCTTATTCAGCAGCCCGCCTGCCACCATGTAGCAGTCGCCGATCGTCTCCACCTTGTACACGCCGTGCGCCTCCACGAGCGCATCAAACGCAGTGAACAGGGAGTTGAGGAACGCCATGACCACATGCGGGGGCACCTCGTTGCACATGGACGTGAAGCTCTTGATGTCAGCGAACAGCACGCTGACCGCCGGGTGGTGGTGCGCAAGGTGGCTTGCTGATGCTCCAAGCGTCCCAGACGCTGCTTGCATTGCTGCTGCAACTGCGCTGGCTTGTTGCCTAGGGATGGGGCTTACCCCAGCCGTGCTGTATGGCTGCTGCACGCTGTAGGCGACAGCAATTGCTGCACCCATTGCTGCACCCTGCGATGCAACAATTGCATCGGAGGGCGGCGCGGTGCTACTGCCACCCTGCCTGCTGTCACATGCTGCATCCCATGTGGTGGAAGACGTCTTCAACTCACCAAGCCTAACCTCCTGCTCCTCTTGATCCTCCCCCGGATGTCTGGCATGTGCAGCCGAGCCAGCTGCGAGCATCTCCCCGCTAACCAGGGGCTCGCCAGCAATGGTGGACCCAAAACTTCTTGCAAGATATTCAGGGATGCTCGACCTCTCGTTTGCAAGCATCAATGCCTGCTCCACTTGTGGCCCTGCACCACCTGTTGCTGCCTGGGATGCTGCCAGTTGCTTGGCACCTGGTGGTTGCCCATCAGCTGTGACATGGGCCCCATCCAGGGTAGCGGCTGGCGGCTGCACGGGCGGCACCACCTGTTGTGCAGACGGCTTGGCCTGCTGCTGCTGCTGCTGCTGCTGCTGCTGCTGCTGCTGCTGCGCCATAACGTGCGCGGTTGCCATGGCCTGTAGGAGTAGAGTGGGCAACGTACACAAGGTGAGCGGCACGTAGGGATCAGCATGTGAGCACATCAATGTAGACTGGAATGTTGCACGCAATTTGAGCTGGCCCAACAGGTAAATCAAGATGCAGGCACTATGTAATGCCAGTGACAACAACGTGCTTGGTTGCACAGTGCCAGACCCGCACAACTGTAAGACCTGTTGCCTGCCGCAACTGTCAGGTTTGGGATGACTGGTCAAGTTCACACACCTGCAGCACGTGGCGTGGGAAGATCTCCTCCAGCAGCTTGTGCTCCACATCCAGGATCCTCTTGACCTCCAGCTCAGCATTGACGTAGTGCGTGACATCGCTGTGCACCAGCACCAGCACCTCACCTGAGCCTGCACCACCTCGTGGGTCTGGCACGCGGTGCGCCTGGATGTCATGCCAGCAGAAGAGCTCCCCTGCCATCATCCCCTCATTCAACTCTGCTTCCTCCTCCTCCTCCAATTCCTCCTCAAGCTGCTGCACCACCCTTGCATCTTCTGCAGCCCCGGGGGTGGCTGCCTCAACCGTAGCCAGCATTTCATTGGCCTGTGAGAGCAGCAGAGAGGGCTGCGGCGGCCCTTGCCCAGCCTTACCTGAGGCTGTTGGAGGTACTGCTGGCTGGGCCATGATTTCTGATTCAGCGGCAGCTCCTACTGGCGCATGCATATTGTGCGGCGGCGGCTGTGTCTCTCCGTCCATACCAGTAGGTGCCGACGACACAAGCAGTGAGAAGGCCGTTGGATCTGTTGTGCTCTGCTGGCTGATGACTCGCCGGGGATCTCCTAACAAGCACCCTGGCCGCTGGCCATTGACTGTTGAGCTGTCATCGGGGAGAACCCCTGACAGGAGGAGCTCATGCGATGCCAGGGAGTCCGTCACCGTGCGCATGGACTGAAACATGTGTTGTGGTGGGCTGCTCAGGCTTTCCCCAGTCATGTTCATCGGCAGCAGGCCATGCCTGTATTCCTGGCCCAGCATGGCATGTACGACAGCGTGTGGTGCCTCCATGCCGCTGGCTTGTGATGGGGGCACAGCACGACCTGTTGCTCCTGGACCCATGAGTGCCGGCGCAGCAGTGGGCACGTCCGGCTCGCCTGCAGCGGAGACAGAGCTGAGCCTGCCATGAGAGGTGTGCAAACCAACCACGCTAGCGCTGACTAGGCCGGCATGGCTATCTGCCGCGTGTGCGCGCTGCTGCTTGCGCCGCAAGCTGCTGCGCACGCGTTTGCTGGCGGAGCCGGCATTGCTGCCAACGCTGAGTTGAGAAGATGAGGTTGCGTGTATGCCTGCAGCGTCGGCGTGGCCGAGTGACATCATGCGCAGCGCGCGCACTGAGCCAGATAGCTCCTCATCCTTCTCCTGCAGCGCGCGTGACAGATGCAGCATACCCGGCTGCGTGCCTGACCTGCGCAGCATGCGCCGGGGCGATGGCAGAGCCGCTTTGCCAGCGTCAAGGTTGCTGGAGCCTTGACCGCGCTCTGGGCCGAGTGTAGCTGCCATTCCTTCAGTTGCGCTGTTGGGCTGCTCCATACCCCACAGGGAGCTCATGCCTGTTGCACACATCGCATCAAGACCCTCGCCGGCTGGGGTGGCTGCACCCATCACGTCTTGGCTGCTCAGCTCATCCCCTGAGTGCATCAAGCCGAGCCGGCTGGCAGCGCCATCCTGCGGCTGGTCCCGGAGGATGGGCATGACGAGCATATTGCTGGAACCGGAAGCTAAGCCGAGCCCGTAGCTGAACCCTGACTGACCAGAGAAAGCAGATGTTGCGCCTGTGCCAGGTCCACTGCGGCCAGAGCGTGCTCCTAAGAGTGAGAAGCCGGTGCGCGTGGTCATGGCCGCACTGCTCGCGTACCCAACGCTCAAGCCGCCCGCCATGCTGCCTGTTGCCTGACTGCCAGCCCCGCTTTCCACGGGCAGCTTGACTGTGCTGCGCAGCCTTCGGATGGACGAATGAGCACTGCTTGCACAGCTTCGCCGCCCTTCCTCTACCTCTGTTTGTTCTTTAGTTCCCAGGTCGACTGCGGCAGCCACTTTGCCCTTGGACTCAGCGCTGGTTGCCAGGCTGGTAGATGCGGCAGCAGCTGACTTCAGCACGTGCAACCCAGTTGTGATGGCCAACTGGGAGCTTGACATGTGCGGCGATGCCTGCACCTCAAGCCGTGACAAGCCTTGCTTGGGGCCTTCGCGTTCAACGTCTGGTGTGTGTGCAGCTGTGCTGGTGAGCAGCTGCACCCGAGGCTCGGCTGATGGCGAAAGTGCTGCTTCCGGCAGAGCAGCGCTTGCAGCGTGCCCCAGCTCGGGCCCATGCTGGCCGTTGCTGCCATTGCAGGGAAGCACGACGCCTGCACGCTGCGCCGGGTATGCTGCATTACTCGTTGACAGGTTGCGCCCGGATGGATTCCCGGTGAGATGCACACGCTGCGGCATGCGGGCCACGCCGTTCCACAGCTGCATGTGCATCACATCGTGGCAGGCACGAGTGAGCGCGCATGTGGGCATGGCTCGTAAGGATGTGGCTTTCACCCACCACACCGTACATGCAACTTGTGATGGCACTGCTGACCATCACACAGCTACAAAGGAACTGCACGCTGCACTGCACGCTCACCTGCCCTGACATGGTCCCTTCCAGCATTGCTTCCAAGGCCATTGGATCAAGCTGAAACATCTGCCGCAGGGGGTGCTCAGGCTCGTGAAGCCTGTAGTGTGCATGCTTGCGCCGGGAGCACACCAGTCCCAGGAAGTCAATGGACCTGTGGCACAGGCACGAGCAACATTCATCCATCAGCATGGGCGCACATGGTCAGGAGCCCAAGCCGTGTATGCACAGTTCGCAAAGCCTGCAGGGGCAAGAAGTAACAAGCCGAAGTCACATGCAACACCAGGTTCACACACTCATGCACGGGCCCCAACACAAGAGCGTGCATGGGTTCAGGTGCATGAGCGGCGTGCTCGTACCGTCCGTTCTGGTACAGCACCTCCCCGTCGAGTGAAAGGATTGTGAAGATGCATGGTGCATGGCTCAGTGCTGTGGCCATGAGCTGCAGCAGGGGCGGCAGGCCCCATGCCGGCCCGGTTGCCAGGGCTGGGCTAGGGCTGCGTGGGATACCAGACAGCCCAGTCTGCTGGAGGCTTGTGCTGGGGCTCTGAAGCCGCATGAGCGCCCCAGCAGAGGCAGTAGCAGCAGGAGGCACAGGTTGGACTGCTCCAGTAGCAGGGGCCATGCCCTGGGCAGCTGGGCTGCTGGTGGCGGCCAGCTGGGGTGCTCTAAAGAACACAATCACAGCAGGCTCGAGCAGCTGCGTGCCTGGCAGGATCAGGTTGCAGGCAACCAGGGTCAGATGGAACAGACCCAGGGCATGTGCACGCGGCTCAGCCTGCTGTGCCCTGAAGGCTGGCACCAGCTGCTCCACTGTAGCTGGCTCTGACATAAATGCACTGCTCATCAGCTCATCCAGCACGGCGACGACACTTGGATGGCAGCAAAACCGCCTAGCCAGGAGCCTGCTCGCCTGGTCGAGCCCCTCAATGCCCAACAGCTGGAGCGCAGCCTTGTTGGCATATGGCACCTGCCCGTGGACAGGTGAAGAAGCATGTTAGCAGTGGAGGCAAGCTATGACAGAGCAGCATACAGCAAGCGGAAGGGTAGCACATGGGACAGGCCTGTGCCATTTTTCGCCATTCTACCCATGTGATGAACAAGGGACAGGCTTGTGCCATTGTTCATCTACCCACGTACTCCATCAGCATGGCGTTGGGCCCATGACAGCACGCTCTCACCTGCAACCCGCAAGCAGGCGTCATGCCACTGAGTTCTTCCGTGCTGGCAGTGTCCTTTGGCTTGACGCCTGCTGCAACCACAATTGAGCAGCCATCCACCTGCCCGCCATTGAGCAGCCCATGGGTGACGTGCTGCATGCTGTGGCCTCCATGGCGTTGGGATCCTGATATGGGCAAGGCCATCTGGGTTTCGGGGGTAGGAAAGGGCTGCAGCACCTTGGGAGCCGCCTCTAGCACGCTGGGCCCTGACACGGGTGCCTTGATAAGGCCAGATGAGGGCAGGAGCGCAGCCATTGCCCGCCTGCGGTGCAGGCTGCTGTTCGTGCTGGGGCGGCCAGAGCCCTGAGACCCTGACACGAGCGCAGCGGCGTCGGCCTCCAGCATCTGATGTGCGGCGGCTACCTCACCCGGATTGGGCTTCAGCCAGGCTGTGAGCCGTGCAGCAATTGGCGGCACGTGCACAGACCGGACTGCAGGCCGCCCCATAGCTGCAGGCCGCTCCAGAGCGGTGCAAGTGGCATGGACTGGGGAAGATGAAAGGCCCTGAGGCACTGTCGGACCCATGGGAACCAACGCAGCCCCTGGCTGCATATCAGTGGTCCTGCGGCTGGACAGCAGCAGCAATACATCTGAAGGGTTGTTAGGACTGGCAGTGGCTCCTGCAGCTGGATCTGTACAGCTGGCAAAGGTTGCTTCCACGCGGGCCGTCCGCGTCTCTGCTCCATTGGACATCAGTGCCCCTGTGCTCCTGACGCAATGCACTGCATTGTGCCGCATGGCACTACTGCTGCTCCAGTTGACAGCTGTCCCCTCGGCACTCATGCCCCTGGCAGTGCCACTGGCCTCCACGCCAACTTGTGCGCACCCCTGCACATTAAAGGACGCTGTGCGGGTGGGCTGCTTGACCAGCCACTGCTGCAGATCTGAAGATGCCGGCACACCGTCGCTGTCATCTTGGGATCCCTCCAGCTTCTGCACTGCTTCCAGCCCAGTGGTGGGTGCTGCATTGCTGATAGCTACTGCCGGCTGCCCCATCGCACTATGCAGCTGTGCGCGCAGCGTGCTCAGCGTAGCGTGGGTGCCCATCAGGCTTGCTTTCAGGCCACCAATCAACGTAGCATACTCCCCGCACGCCGATGTGGGTGCTGTATTCTGGGAAGTTGGGAAGCGCATGCTCATTGAGGACACTGGTAGCTGCCCTACAAGTGACCCTTGCAGCTCATCAACCAGGTAACTCCGAGTGCTGACGCTGCGCGTTAGGATGGCTGCGCTCTGGAGCCGTGTTGAGGGCGTGTGCGCCCCTGCTCCCATGCCCTGTACTGCCAGAGACTCCGCCCCTGTCTCCTCGCCATCTGGTGTAGACTCCTGGACCACAAACAGGCCGGCCATTTGATGCTCAGCTGTACCTTCTCGCTCCTGCCCACCATCCCCGGCCATGCCCAACTGCAACAGGTCCTGGCTCACCATGCAGTACATATTTGACTGCACCTGGCTCGCACGAGGCGTCGGCTCTCGGACAAAGTGGAGAGGTGTGGAGGAGTTATTCAAATTGACCTCGTAACCCATAGCTGTGCGGAGGCGGCGGCTAGGTGGACGCACCAAGCGCCCTGTTGGTGTTGTCCCAGATGACATTGGTCCATTGTGTGAGTTGCCGGTCTGGATGCTGGGCCCCATGCGGGGCAGTGTGGTGGCACTGCCACTAACAGGTGGCGTCATCGAGCCATTGGTGGCATGTGACACATTGCTAGTTGGGAATGCACCAGACATGCACCCAGCTGCTGTAGCCGTGAGCGGCCCTGCCACCTTGGGAAGCGGTACGTCACTGCTGCGTGCAGGCACTGCGGGTACGGCGCCTGCTGTGCTGCTGCTGGGCACATGCGCATTGTCCCACCGGACATGGCGTGAGACGGTAGTCACACGGTTGCTGGTGGTGTGATGTTGCTCAACCACCCTTTCAGCTTGGTCGGTGCCCGCTGGGTGCAGTGGGGGTGACGGCGGTTTCTGCTTGTCCATGCTGCCGGCCTTGTGCAAGCGGCCTGAAGGGCTAGCAGCGTGATCCAGACTGCGCAACACCGTCTGGCTCAAGAGCCCTTGTGTGCGATGGCTGTTGACAGTGCCCTGGGTGCCCATTGCGTTCTGCACCTTTAGCTCATCTGTTGGGGGATCAGGCTCCTTGACATGCACCACCACTGCTGCAAGCTGAGACGCATCCAGCACTGCATGTAGTGACTGCAGAGACACAACCGGCACGCTGCCTGTGGCCGAGCAGACGCAAAAGGCAAGCGCAGGTGATGATAGGCATGCAGCACGCTTGCATGCTTGCATGGGTGTGCCTCAGGTGGTGTACTGCATCAAAGCAAGGCGCTCACGTTTGCAACCTGCGCATATGAGTCGCAGCGTACCTCCAACAGCGCTGCAGTTAGCCAGCTGCCAGACCAGCCCATCCACTACTGACGGAGTGGAGAAAGCAGCAGTCGAGGGTCCATCCCCACGTGCTTGTTCTGGTGCAGCAGGGTCTGCACATGCAGCTTGCAGATCATCTTGGTGCGGTTTTGTCTTGATGGATGGCTCCCTCGCAGCGGGGGCTGTCGCTGCTGCGCGCCCCGGACCCTGCCCTGTCTCAGCTTGCTTCCATGGATCCGCAGCAACAGTATCCTGCTGCGCGCCCAGGCATCCTGCATATGCATAGTATTCCCGTTCAGAGACGACCAGCAGCATGTTGAATACGCAGCACCATGCTCATGCCACAAACCTGTAAATAGCGTTCGCCACATTTTCACGCCAAGTCCTGACAACTCGTCTATAAGTCAGGAAAATTCCCGCCTGTGCGTCCAGGCGGGGCACCATAAACTCGCCATCTGAAAATTTTCTCAACCATTCAGGCGCGGGGCGTCATATTATGGCCAACTGACCCGAGGCAGTACACTGCTCTAACAACCGCACAACAGTACAGCGGGTCGAGCGGCAGCAACGGGATAGAAGTGAGCTCCAGCATACACGTAGAATATGGCGCTGGGCACCAGGCGAGCATATGCCGAGGATGCATCCATCGAGATATCTTGACAGTATCGCATACACATACGTACCATGGGCTGCATTTGCCACTGCAGGGCTGCTGCCGGGCACAGGGGGGGGCGAGGAGGGGCTGGGCTGGGGTGGGGGGGGAATGCAACTATTCACCATCCTCATGGCAACCAAGGCTGCACTTACAAACGTCTGCAGGCTGTACTTACAAACTTCCGATTAGTCATTTTCATTGGCCATGGCACCCATCAATCAGTGTCATGCCCCTGGTAAGGAGCGAGGGCTTGGGGTCCAAGCAGGTATGGTGGCCTCGTGCAGCTAGCCCATCCAATCACCCGAGATCAAGGAACAGCCAGATCAGGGATGGCTGTTGAGCTACACAAGCACACAGCCCCCCATTCATAATCATGAATACCCCCATCAACAGGCAACAGCGCATACGTGCACGTTCATGGAAAAGCTCTCCTATCAACCGTTGTGCCACCGCTACAGCTTGGCCAAAGCACGATAAGACCGGGAAGCTGTACCGTGGATGCAGACCAGTATTGAAGCCGCACTGCTGTCATCAGCATGCAGCTGATGCCGCAGCTGTTGTGCGCGACATTGCAAGCCTGTGTACGCTCTCAGTCCAAGGGAGCACATTTGCGCAGGCACACGCCCAGCTCCCACCTGCCGCTGGACTACATTCACGCGCCACATCTCACAACTGGACATACGGCGTCACTGCGGGCCGCACGTTATGCTCAGCCTCTAGGCGCTGCTGCCAGCACGCCGGGGCGCGCTGGCACCGGCCCCTATCAGCGCATCCTCCTCCTCATCAGTACTGGCATTCCAGGCACCTGATGCTTTCGGCCCTGCTGCTGTCGCAGGTACATCGCTGTCTGTGCTTCGCGCACTGGAGGAATCCTCCATCTCCTTATCCTCATCAGCCTGCCTCTCCCACATCTCCTTGTACACGCCATCTGCAGCACACAAAGGAATGGCACACCAATTACGTGTCAGGCAGCACATATGGTCCACTTCATGACGCTTGATGGGATACACACTGTGTCACATGCACTGCAGTGGCATGGCACGACACCAAGTACACCGGACGCAGCTGGTGATCAGTGAAACTCAGCACTGACCAGACTGCAACTGTCTGGTGAGCACATTGCCTGCCACTGTGCATATGGCTCTCTGGCACGAGTGCTACATGCAATTTTTCAAGAACACATAGAGCCCAAGCATAGAGCCCCATAGAACCCACTCACCTGGAATGGCCATCAGTTCATCGTGCGATCCCTCCTCCACCACCAGTCCCTCCCTGCGCGCGCACAAACAGCAGCGTCGCCGTGCGGATTAAATATCTTGGATTGGGTCTCGCAGACTCTTCAGGCCGTGGAACGATATCCAAGAGCCTGTGTATTCTGTGTGCGGCGTGCTGCATCCCGCTGAAAGCAGGCCATGTCAGCCCCAGCCCCAGGCCTCAGGCCAGCCCCAGGGTATTCCATGCCACATACACAGCTTGCATATATGGTACAGGGCTGTACAGCAAACAAGGAAGCAGTGCTCGTAGCAAACCAGCCACAGGGGCGCACGCACCGCAGTACGATGATTTGATCGCAGTTGCGCACAGTAGACAGGCGGTGCGCAACAAACACAGATGTGCGGCCCTGCGCCAGCTCGCCTAAGCTGGCCATGATGGAGGCCTCGGTCTCGGAGTCCAGCGCAGACGTGGCCTGCGCAGGCAACACACAGATTGCCCAGCCCCCGTTTAATCGCATACCCAAGATAGGTGCCGCTCTGATGCATGGCCATGTGCCTGCACCCTGGTGCTGGGCCCCCTATGTGGCACAGCCACCTATGCAACAGGTCCACGTATCCTAAGACACCATGTACATGTGCCCAGGCTGTATGCCCACGCACATATGCCCATGCACATATGCCCATGCATGTGTGCTCAAGCATGCATGCCCAGGCCACCAAGAATACCAGCACCACCAGGATGAGCAGTGTGAGGGAGAAGGGCACAGCCGCACCTCGTCGCACACCAGCAGCCGCGGCTGCCGCAGGAACGCACGGGCGATTGCCACACGCTGCTTCTCGCCACCGCTCAGCTTCAGGCCGCGTTCGCCCACCACTGCAGAGCACGTTGAGACCACAGGCCGCACCAAGCATCCTTTTCTTGCTGGCTCTCAACATACGCCCAGTTCAACAGACCCGCAGCTCAGCACCTGGCAGCAAGCTATCATAGGGCCCACTGGTTGAGGGCTGGTGGCCATGCACAGCCTGAATCACAAGCTGCATGCACATTGCCAACCGCCACATGTCATGATCTCATGCTGCCCCCAGTCATGCCAATCAACATACTAAACGCGCCCCCATGCCCCAGTAAAAGTGTATCCAGCAGCAGAATGTCAAGCTCACTTGTATTGAAGCCGTCCGGCATGCGTTGCACTGCCTCTGAAAGGTGTGCGAGGGAGGCTGCCTCCTTGACTTCTTCATCTGTCGCGTCCGGCCGCCCGTACCTGCACCACGTACAACGGCAGTACAGCAGGACAGAAGTCCAGCTCTGCGTCACCGTGTACAATATTCATAAGGTGCATCTAGTGCGCAAACTAAGGCAGCATATCTGCATATGCCTAAGGCAGCATCACGCGGCATCACGCACATGTTGCGAACAACACGACCAACATGAGCACAACCAGCACACACACAAGTGCTGACAGTCTTTACGTGTTTCAATTCATGCAAGTACAAGCATGCTGCTGGGGTACAAGCATGGAACCACCTCTCTGCCTGCCCCCACCTGATGTTCTGCATGATCGTGTCATTGAAAAGCACTGTATCCTGAGGCACGACCGCCACTGCATGCCGCAGGCTCTCTACTTTGAGGTCCCGAACATCGACTCCATTGAGTGAGACACTGCCCCCGCCCACATCATACAGGCGTGTGAGCAGCTTGAGGATAGTGGACTTGCCTGTATAAGGACAGCCATGCCGGTGGCGCACCAAGACAGGTTGAGTAAAAACAGACATTGAGATATGACAGTAGGGTGATGAGAAAGGCGGGGGGTATAATCATGACTGCAGGAGGCACTGGAGTGGTAGCATGTAGCACGACACGGCCCACTGCACATGTACTGGGCACGGCACAGCAAGCTTGCAACATGCCGATAACAGCCATGCAGGTGCGAGCAGCAATCCACCTAGTGCCCTGCCTGCTTGTGGCAGTGGCTGAACTGCCTAACGTCAGGTGCACGTTTTCAAAGGGAGGGTGCGGCAGCGGAGTGACGGCATTTTCAAGGTGTGATGCTGTGATCCTTGCTGGTACTGCCCCATGGTGGAGAAGGGTATCCACGCACCTGAACCTGATGGACCAACAACGGCCACGCTGCGCCCAGGGGGCACTGATATGGACACCCCCCGGAGGATCTGCCTGTCCTTGGAGTACCCGAACTTCACATCCTTGAGCTCGATATGCAGCCCGCCGCCCTCTGCCACAGCTACTGCGCTTCTGCCGCTGCTGCTGGCGGTCCCGGTGCTGAGGTCGCTGCCATTTGCCCATGCGCCGCCCTGTACGTGGCTGGTGCTGGCGGCGCCGTTGGACGAGGCTGTGGAATGCGCGCCATCCGTGAACTGGCCATTGGTCCGGACCGTGCCGACGAGCAAGTGTGCGGGGGGCACGCGAGGCACCTCGTGCACCCCATCCACGATCGTGGGCTGCGTGCGCAGAATCTCAAAGAAGTCCTCCATGTCCACGAGCGCACTGCGCAGCTCGCGGTAGAACCTGCGGCATGTGCACAAGCCAAGAGCAACTTGAATCAGGCCTGACTTGTTGCACACGTTCACGATCCCAGGTCCTGAAGGCCACACAGTCCTAGGACTAAGGGCGGGGCACAAATTGAAGGGTTAGGTACAATGGCATGTGTGCAGCCACACCCCGTACACCGCGTGAGCGAATAAACCAGCAGGATATGATTTGAGTACGGTACCTCATCTGCTCATGCCATGCACGCATGCCAACAAGCCATTCTGCGACTCACCAGCCAAGGAACTGCAGCGGGTACCACAGCTGCAGCAGCAGGCCCTGAATCATGGCGAGGTCCCCCGCACTGATTGGCCCTCCAGCTCTGCGGCCATGCACAGCGTTAACACATGCACCATGTCCGTTATTTCCATACGTGGCCGTCACAGCAGCTGGTGTGACAGGTACACAGCTCAGCGACTTGTGCAAGCAGTACAGTTTGCTTTCATCCATGGAGCAGCCTGCACCCAGCCAGCAGTGGAGTGCAGCAGGACACTATGCAACAGGCGTGCCATGAACTGGTTACAAGGGCAATGCAGTGCGGTGCACTTTGTGGTGAAAATGGCAGCAGTCATCATCATCATGACTCATGCCGTCACGGCAGTAATCATTCAATGTTGATTTTGCGCGCACTTTGTGGTGGAGATGGCAGTAATCATGATGGTTGTTAGGCCAACTGCCAAGATGATGGCCTGGCCCATGTTGAGTGCAGCCGCCAGCCGCTCTGTCTTGATGGTGGCCTGCATGTAGCCCTTCAAATACTCATTGTACTGCTCAACCTCCAGCCGCTGGTTATTGAACAGTGTGACCGTTTCTGCGGTACAGATTCAGGCCAATTTATGTAAGGTTTAGCATACAAGTCAGCAGCTGTGCTTGGGCCGTGCCTGGACGCAGCACCAGCATGGCAGGCTGGCAGATGTTGTTCATCAGGATGCAGACCAAATCTTGCTAGCCGGGAGGGCTGTATGCGCAGTACATGGGGTGCTGTGTACCTGTCAGCGCATAGCAGTAGATTGCAGTACATCCATAAGCAGTACATATGTGCTGCAAGCAGTACGCCAAGGAGGCGGTACGCACCGTAGTTGAGCAGCGCGTCCACTGCCTTGGCCCCTGTGGCATTGTCAAGCACGTTGACCCGCTTGCGCGCCTCGGCAGCGAGCTGCAGCCGAGCGGTTTTCACGTATTGCTCATGTATTGCTTGAATTTCACGTACTGCTTGTATTGCTCAAGTGATGCTCACTGGCATGCCCCGACTGGCATGCCACACTGGCATGCACCGTACCTGGCATGGCTGCACAGGCATGCTGTACAACGCACAGCCCAGCCATCCAGCAGGAGGTCATGCCCTGGTGTTTCCTTGCCTCACTAACTATACCCAAATGCTGCTGGCACAACTTGACAGTTCCGCACACGCACACAATCCATGCACGCATGCTAAACACGCGCGCACCTGTGTCATTGCCAGACTCCAGGCCACGTACGCACAGAACGTGGTGCCCACCAGAGCGCCCACCAGTGGTGAGAAGGTGCGTGCCAGCACAGTGACCACAAACACCAGTTCTAACCCGGTGGGGACAAATGTGAAGATCACGGCGCGATACAGCATCTGGATCGAGCGTGTACCTGTGCGCACATGCCGAGCGGTGCATGCCATGTGATGTGCGCGACATGGCCCATGCGTATGTGTAGCATGTGCAGCAACACACACGACTGTGTGCGTACAGGGCTGTACATGAGTCGTGAAGGTCCAGGCTGCGACGTACGCAGGTGGGTGATGGGGGCAGCAGCCCAGCCCGGGAGAAGCTGTCACCGTGGCAAGACAGCTGAGCGCCGCGCGCCCAGCCAGCACGCGAACCTAGCACAGAGATGGTAGACGGGGCCCAAGCAGCTGAAGAAACAGGATCTCAGCAGGTAACACCCACCGCGCTCCAAGATCCGTGACAAACGGCCGGTCCGGCGGTCCAGGTGAAAGCGGATGTCTAGGCCCAGCACGTGTGAGAAAGTATGGAACGCGACCCGGCGTGACACTGCTTGAGACACGGGAGTGAACAAGGGGGCCTGCAGCTCCTTAGCCACATGCTTCATGATGTCACACAGCCCGTACCTGCAAGGAGGGAGGCAGTACAATCAGTTGTGCGCAAGGCGCATCTGGAGGCCCCTCATTGGATGCAGGGGGTTTGGGGGCAGTGCTCTGCACCTGGACTGACTAACCAAACCAGGCCAGGCCGGGCAAGGCCCAAAGGCCCACACTCGAAGCAGCACCTGCTCTAGGGATCAGCGTGGGAGATGCTGAACAGCACAGAAGAAGGCCTAACAACCTGCACACTGCCCTCAAAACAACCCTGCAATCAAAGCAGGTTGCACGCGCGAGCATCGGCATGCAACGACCCGGAGCTGCAGCACACCCACAGCAGCAGGAAGGCAGTTGCGTCCTTGACTGCTGCCTCCAGAAAGCCAGGGTTCGCCCCAAACGCATCCACGGCACGCTTCACCATCAGTGGGCACAACAAGCCTGCGCGCATCACACAGTCCACGAATGCGAAATGGTCCCATCGATGTCTCAGCCTGATGATGACTCTATCAAATTCAGAAAAGCAGGTGTGACGTGACTGGTCAGCGGGGACGGGCCATGAGCTGCCTCCATCAAGCAAAACCCCCTACTCAGGCCAGCCCCAGGGCCTGCTATGAGCCACTATCCCACCCCCTTCCTGCTGTTAGTCAGGGTCCTGATGTCCAGGGTTGCGACCCCACCCTGCTGCCTCCGGCTTTGCTGCCTCCACCAAGCCAGCATTAGCGCAGTCTGAGCGGGGTGCTGGTCTTTCTGCCTGCTCCGTTGAGCACGCACCTGCCGCCTTGGAGATTAGAAGGCAGCAGAATGCAGCTGCCAGCCTGCCCCAGAGCTCCTTCTCTGCAAGAGCGAGCTTGATGATGTAAGGCAGCACGTCTGTGAATGTGCTGCTCTTTGGAGGAGGCGGAAGAGCCTTGTCGCGCATGCGCGAGCGGTTCGCCAAGATCTCTGCAAAACCATCGGCATCGAGCATTGGCATGTATTAGGCATTACGCACATGTGACAGACGGCATGTGTGAGGCAATTGGCTGATAATCCATCCAAGCGCATGTTAACTGACGAAGAAGTGGTGATCTAGCGGCAGGTGGCCATGACGCCGGATCTTACATGGCGTGAACGTGGACAGTGTCATGCACCTACGCCATGGTGCAGCATGCGCCATGGGACACGTGCACATGGCATGGGCGCAGCAGGTGCACGCGAGCACCACCCTCCCCACACATGCACTTCATGGGTCCCAGATGCACAGCCCACCTGCATAGGTCAGGCCCAAAGGATTGTAGGTGGCACTCTCCAGCTCAGCTGCTGATGCAGCTGCCGCTGCCTTCAAGTTGCCGCCTCGCGCCTGGTGTGGCAACCATGTGTGTGGCACGGAGCGAGCGGGGATGCCTGCCAAACACCCCTGCCCGCCAGGTGCCCTGCGCATGGATACGCCAATGACAGTACGAGAACAAGCGCCAAGGCAGCATCACTTGCTGATTTGCTGTTGTGGTGGCAGGCTGCGCGCTTGCACGCGCACGCATGGCTGCATGGTGCAAGCCCCACCACGCATGCTGCTGACTAGGGCATGAGGTCAGCTGCTGCAAAACAACCCATCACCACGCCTTGTGCGCACCTCAGTACTAAACAGCGTTTGAGCATGGGCGCACAACGAAGCCCCGCGCTTGGGATGAAACCCTTGGAAGGGCTTGCTGCTGTAGCAGCGGGCGAAACATATGAACGTAGCATAGCTTCTTGGTCTCACTTTTGAAAGCTGGCTGAAGATTTTGTAAACTGGTCTGTGCTCCTTCACGGCATGTGCCCAGATTCTGGGTCGGCGATGCCACAACAGCACAGCGTGATGCTTCTGTGCATGGTCAGGACGTGTTTAAATGTGCTCGCTTGGATAGATTTTCCGCCCTGCACAGCCTCAGGTCAAAGATTACAGCTTCGACACTTGCTCAGAATTAACCGGCAGCGTGCATTTGGTGAACAACGTGTGGAGGCTGTACTGGCTGTACTGTATCCCTGTGACCATGATGACTGGACGGCTCTCAAAACACCACAGGCCCACAGAACCTCGCAGCATGCCACCACACCCTCATCATCTGCCCATATCACGATATCAGTATAAGCACCTCCATCTTGTATGCTATACATACCTCATTCTCAGGGATTACTTTGACAGGACAAGTTCTTCTGCGCCCTCAGCCATCACCAGCGTGTGCGATTATTCAATTAAATTCTTTCACAGAGAAATTTGTCATGAGGATCATGTGGCTGCAGCTGCACTGCGGCATAATGTTCGTGAGCGCCCGCTTGCTCGCCGCGGCGTGCAGTGGCATATGTGCCATGAGCCAATTGCATACCTGGCACCCCCCAAGAGCACAGCAAGGGCACCTGTGTGTTTGTTGTAAACAGAGGATGCTGTATACAACTCTTATCCTCTGATGGTCCCACTGATGCGGGCAACCCTCCCCCCCCTCCCAGATTCCTGACCCATAAGCTGCAGTGCTGCATTGCAGGGCTTCATCATCCCAATGGCCTGCATTGTGGCATCACAGCACGCTAGGAAGTCACGCACATACCAGTGAGACAGACCCTAGGGCTGATGTGGCCCTAGGCCCTGTGATGATTGTTTTATTCAAAGAGAAATGGCAGCTGCTGCTGCATCGACAAGCTCTCGGAAGGCACTGCTACGCACTGCCGGCATAGGGTTCGTAGGTGGCGTGCTGATATGGGGCGCAAGCGATGTGTTTGGAGAGTTCACAACATTCATAAAGCTCCGGGATCGGGCCGTGATGCTTGCGAACGACAATCAGGAGCTGAAAGATCAAATCGGCCACCCTTTCGCTCTGGGGCCTTGGTATAATGCCAGCATAGGCTTCACAGCTGGTGGCAACATCGCCATGTGCACATTTCAGCTGCAGGTCAGTACGGCATGCACTTGCGCACCGTTCGCATCTTGCAGCATGGGGAGTCCTTGGGCAGGCACAGCAGCACACCATGCGCATGCATGCTGATCCACTTGATCATGCTCGTGGCCAGCCGCACACTGCAAGCACCCGCTTCTATTGTATGGTGTGTCACATCGTTGCAACATTCATATCATGATCAGGGGACCCGTTGCAGCTTATGAGCGACCTGCTCCCATGCGCAGCTAAAATTGCGTCCATGTCTACCACCCACTGAGTTGAGTGCGCACATGGGCACGTGCCCCTTCCTGTCCCGCAGGGCGCAAAGCAGATTACAGACGTGCGCGTGCGTGGTGTGCGGCAGAGCCCCAGCAAGTTCAGCAACAAGGCCCTGTATAACCTTGTTGGACCAGGCACGTGGACCATCATCGATTGCACGGCCATGTTCCCTGCAGGAGGCGGCATGGTTGCCCCTAAGAGCCTCCTGCCAGCCTCAGCAAAGGCGAGTGAGCCAGGCAGCGCAGAAGCAGCTGCGTCACCACCCAACCCATCAGCAGGCGGTCCTTCCGCTGCTGCTGGGTCCCCACAGGGAGAGGCCAAGTCACAAGCACCATCAGCAGGTGCTCCAGCGTCTGTTGGGACACATGCATCACAAAGCCAAGGCGGAGCTTCCAGCGGAGGCAATGCACAGGCAGCAACGAAAGGCTGGCAGAAGTGGTGGGGGTGGGGTAGGAAGTCAGGCAGTCTCGCAAGCACAGAAAGAACCGCGCGCCAGGATGTGTGAGTATTTTGGATGCTCAGAACATGCGTGTTACTCGGAATATACCAGGCTTGCCGCACAGGAACACAGTGTTGACACAGTGATGCAACTGTGTGGATTGCGTGCTCAGCTTGCGGGACAGCCCTAAGCCAGTGCGTGGAGAGTGAGAGTATGGTGCTTTTATCAGTCGGTGCGAGTTGCAGGACTCATGCTCTGAGCAGCAGCTGCACGCAATGCGGCGCGTATGCTTATCATATTGATCATGGAGCCTGGGTGTGGATCAGATGGTGTTTTCCTGTAGCAGCATCACCTTTCGTGCGGCGTGATGGGTGCAGTGATTGTTTGTCAGCAGCGCTGGCATGAGGCTTGTGCGTAAAGACATGTGGTGGTGTGCCACTTTGTGACTGGATAACAGGCGGCCCGCTAGGTGCTAGGGACCGGAGACCATGCGTGATTTGCGTTCTGTAGTGTACAGCCGTACCTTGAGTGACGCGTGTCTGCTCACACAGATCCCAGCTCCGACGACTCAGGCCCAGTCGGCGCATTGCAAATCTCGTCCGCACCTGCAAATGCTGAGTACAACCAAGCCGAGCGCCACGATGCGCAGGTGTGCCGCAAGGCATACTCGCTTCGCATCGTTTACCCCCCGGGCAGCAATCCCCACAACGGAAGCGCCTTCTCTTTCTAAATTTCAGCAATCTGGGAAGGATCTCATGAGTCTGTTGAGAGATGCTGCAAGAAACAAGTCAGTAGACCCAGAGCTTGTGGAGGGCGCGTTGGTGGCTTTGGAAGCAAAATCATCTGAGCCAGCTAACCGTTCAGGTGCGGTGTGACTTAATAACGGCGCATGGTACCATCGGCTTGGTGGCATCGCCTGATGCCAGTGGCATCCCTGCCGCTGTGCCTGGTGCCAAACACGAGTGCGCCCTTGCCAGGGCACAGGCCAGCAGCATGTGCTGTTTCTAAAGCACGCAAACTGGGCAGCGAGGTACAGCGGCTGACTTGCACATTGGCAAGAACCCAATCCTAATGTGTCCGTGCAAGCACAGGGCTTGCAGGCATCCCAGGGAGATGGCGCCTTGTGTACAGCACATCAAGCTCCATACGGGCATGGCAGTACATCCCAATCAAGGTACTCATTACAATCGCGACCTTTGACCTGCATGCTTTGGTGGTTGTTGACAGCGGCAGTTTGAGCTGAATAAGCACTGGTCCTCTTCTCAAAACGCGCATACAAGGCGCCAAGATGTCCTCTGTGTGTGTTGTGTGTTGGTTACATAGTACGCCCGTCATTGCGCATGGTTGGCCGGTTAGCAAGATTCTTCCAAAGCAAAGGTTCAAAAGTGGTGTGTGCTTCATGTGTGTGCTGTGCATGTTCCACCATTGCAGGAGGATTTCGTGGTGGATTTGGGCTCACAGGCGGTCTCACTTGAAAGTGAGGTGGGGCCCTTCTCCTTTGACGTCAGGTGAGACAACATAAGTACTCTGGGTGTATGTGAGCACCATTGGCATGCATTGGTGCTCAAGGGCATGATGAGCCGGCCAATGAGCAACTGTTGAGTAGCCCGCGTGCCTTGCATTCTGGATGCCCAGACTAACAGATGTGCTGCATGGGATGGATCTGCACACATAGTTCGGTATGTGCAGGGCTTGCACACAACAAGGGCATCATTCTGCCATACTGTGCAGGGGTACCATCTTTAGCTGGAGCGAGACTGCTGGCGTGCTTGACTTCCAATTTGACCGCGGAGTAGCGATCAAGTTCTTGGGGAACCAGGTGTGCGCTGGTGTGTCTTCTGATGATCTCATCCATGGATGACACCAACAGCGATAGCCACATACATGCAGCCTTTGCAAAGCCTACATCCACAGCAACTGCCTCCTTGTCCTGATCTATAATGCAGGGAATACTGCAGCATGCTCCGTTTCGCCCACACCAGAGCTGAGCGTCTTGTCCCTGCCCTACTCTGCTCTCAGATCTGGGAAGTCAAGACCAAGGGCTCTAGGAAACAGTACACGTTCTACTATGCTGACAACAGCGTGTCAGCTGCGCGCTCCTCTGCAGGGGGGCTGTCACTGCTCCTTAAGCTCTAGTCGACTTGCAACAACTTGCCAACTGCCGCGTGCGTGTTGCGAGCGGTTGGTCACACTAGGTCTCATTTAGGGATTTCTTGTTCGTTTGGCCCTAAGCAATGAGCCAGCAGCGCTGCTGTGGACAGGTGGCTGTGCCCGGGTCCCAAGAACAACGGGAACAACCGGGATGCTGATGTACAGGGCTGCAAGGATGATGTTGGTTGTTGTGGTGAGGAAAGTAGTTGTGCTGTACTGCCTTGTGCTCATGACCACTCAAGGGTGCGCGGCTGTGCCCTATCGGCTCTCTAATATGCTAACAGCTACGTTTACTACTGAAAGGTCAACATGAGAAGTAGCTGCGAAGTTCTGGGAACCACGGGAACTTTAACAATCCAAATGTACACGCTACCGTGACGTATCATCCGCATAGGGACAGATGACAGCGCTCATGCTGCTGCCAGCGAATCATAAGGTCGTCCCTGCTGGCGACTCCCTTGAGGTGTCCTCCAGGAGCCCAAAAGAGGCAAAGCCGCGCTCAGCTTGGCTCCAGGGCTTGCTTGGTGGGTGCGGGGGGGGTAGGCCGCAGCAGGGTGGCAGCACCCGACGACTGATTGCATGTCTTCAACTGGCTTTCATGCTCTTGCACGTCGCTGAATTTGGTTATCATGTGGCGTTGATCATCATGGTGAGGCACGGCTGTGGCGGTACGCTTTGGTGCAAGCAGGGTGCCTGGGGAACAAGCAACCGCCAAGACACAAGCAAACAGCAGATGTGGATGGAAACATTATGGGGAGCCGTGCCCTGGAAAAGCCTGCAGCCGTGTGCCGGACACTGGGCCCTAACCGTCTTCATCACCATCCTGCGACGACGGCAAGAAGGCCAGAACAACACACACATGATCTTCTACAGCTGCTTTGTGTTGCGTCTGCTGGTGAGCCGCAGTCACGTGGTCCAGTATTGTGGCAGAGAACGTGGTTGAGAACGTTCCCGTTCGCATTAGCAAACGGTTTTGTGCTCAGCGCTGCATGCGAATAGGTCGCCCACATGAGCCTGGTCCGAACCTTTCTGTCCAACTCAACTTTGCCCTTGACTCCTTGGTGCATGATGTGCACAGGAGTGCCGCCTTAGTTGATGAAGCAAATGCATGCATGTATACGTCCCGTGCATGGCATCATGCAAGTGCTGGTCCTTTGATATCCTTCTGAGACAGCTCGGGCCTTTCTGAGACCGCTGACGCTCGCTGTTGCTGTTGCACCAACACATGCAGGTGGGGGCGTGCCTGTGCTCAGTATGGCATCCCTGCAAGCCCTCACAGGCGGTGCTGCTATCATCGTTGCACGGGTGCTCAGCCACGAGGATGGGAGTGATCACGAGGAAGGCGATGCAGCAGCAGCAGCAGCAGCAGCAGCAGTTGGCAGTACAGCCAGTCCACAGCCAGGCCAGCAGGCCAAGCCGAAGGGCCCCCACGGCACGTCTTCAATGGAGAATCCTGCTCACGACACGCTCGCCGTGCCACGCCCTATACGCACTGAAGACCCCTCCAGCGCAGCAGGCCAAGCCGAAGGGCCCACCTCCCCCACAGCCTCTGCTGGCCACCTCAACACAGGGGTGGCAGCTGCAGTGGTGGGTGTACACCGCCACCGCCCACTGCGAGCAGCCTCCTTGGCAAACCTCACAACTGGTCACTCAGGTTACTCGTTCACCTCGGCCCATGCAGCCAACACCCGTATCAGTGCTCTTGTGATACCTGGGCCTGCGTCACAGGCTGGTGGGCGGTCCCAAACCCTGCCTGCCACCCTCAGCACCACCTTGAATGAGCTGCACCTCAGACCTGCATCTTCACGAGGCATAGACGGGGGCATCAGCAGCAACCTCGTTCACTCCATCTCGTCTATTTCATCACGACTGTCTGCGCGGATCACACAACCAGCAGTGGCTGCAACGGCCCCCCCAGACTCAGAATTGCCAGCACCCTCCAAAACCACCCTTCCAGCCTCAGCCGCCTCATCCCTGTGGGGCACCTCCACCCCACATGGGGCAGTGCCCGCTGCTGCCAGCACAGCAGCAACCGCCCAGCCGATCTCCCTTATACAGACCAAGCCGATCCCAATGCCCCTGTCCAACCCCAGCTCTAGCAGCAGCATGACCGTCATGGATCATGCCATGGGCTCCCCATTCACGCACGGCGGTACGGTCAGCACTACTTCGGCACCTGCATTCAGCGCAGGCAGCACAGCAGAGGGAGGTCACCCAATGCTAGACCTTCTATCCAACCTGGCAGCTGCTGTGGGACAGATCCAGGCTGCCAGCCCCCTTGCCAGCCATACTACTGGCCTGCCCAGTCTGACAGGCGGCATCTCCAGTCTGACACCAGATGCAGCAGAGGCTGTCGTGCCAGCAACGGCCCCAGGGGTCGAAGGCCCAGCCTCCTCTCTCAGCAGCATTGACCTTGAGCTAGAGCGGCTAAAAGCTTTGCTGGGCAAGCGTACACAGAGCCGGTTTTACACAGCCCAAGGTGCTAATGGAGGTGCAAGCTGCAGGCGGCCAGCCACAGGGATGACTGATGGCCTTCCCTCAGTCCCAAGCTACAGGCCCATGCCCAATCCACCACAGCTGGCACCCTTGCCAGCGTCTATCTACCTTCAGAAGCACAGCACAGCAAGGAGGACCACAATGTGGGTGTGTTTGTAGCAGGGGACGATACTGCATCCTCACTTGCTCATCAAGCCAAGGGCCAGGATGAAGCAGCTGGGCTACATGCAGGAAAAGGGGGGCTGGATGTCCTCTTCGCCAGTAGCGCTGCATGCCAGCTGCTGGGCGTAGTGGGCAGCATGGAGTGTTCTGCCCTGCTCGCTCGCCACCTGTGCACAAACCCAAGGTGCGCACGCTGACCTGAACAGGCCTGCTTCAGCATGCTCCGTGCCAAGCATGCACGGGATGCAGGATGAGGGCCCAAAGACACCACGTATGCTTGCATGCTTGCATGGTGCATGCACATGCGTATGTCGGTACTTGCCATGCAACAGCTGGCAGCAAGCATGACCCTCGCATCCTCCTTTGCTTGTGGCCGCAGCTTGGTGCTCAAGATGGATGAGATCATCAGGTGTGCCCTTGTTGGCACTCCCAACTTGATGACTGTCTTTGTACTTGTGTTTGGAGCGGCAAGCGATGGGGAGAGGCCAAAAGAGCCGCATGAAGGGTACCTGGCCCTCACCCTGGCGGCGTGCAACATGGTCCACGTGAAGGGTGAGCGGGTACATCTATTATGGGGGAGCCTGCAAGCATGTGCACGTCAGCGGTTCCATGTGGGTCCATGTGGGAGCATGTGGGTCCATTTGAGAGCATGCGTGTGTGCGGCCGGGTCCATGTGGGAGCGTGCGCACGTGCCTCGACAGCAGATCCATGTGGCATACGCACATACCGTGTTAAGGCGCCAATCCCTCTGCATGCATGCCGATGGTTGTTCCATCACTGATCACAGTCACAACCATGGCTGCATGTACTACCTCCAGCTCACATCTCTTGTTGCTCATATCTGCTGCTTATATCTGGTGCGTATCTGTACCGCCGTGCAGGGGCTGACGGCACAAGGGGACCGGAGCCAGCTATCTTCATCGTACTGCAGCCGCTGCAGGCAGTACATTCAGGGGACAGTGCGCCCATGCCAGCAACTACCCCTGCACCTGCACCAGTGCCTGCTGTATCTAAGGCACACACAGCCTCTTCTTCTGCACTGGACTTGCCTCCTGAAGCAGCTAAGCTAAGGGCGTTGGGGGCTGGTTTCGGCAAGCCCAGTCCAACATCTGTACGGCTGGCAGATGACATGTATGGCTGCGCTCCAAGCTCGCCCAACTTTGATCACCGAGTCAGCGGCACTGAGCCTCCGACACAGACAGGGACTGGACAGAGCAATGGGGGGCCCTGTGGTGTGATGTCAGTGACACCAGAGGTAGGGCAGGCAGCACAAACAGCGACAACCGCACTCATGGCAGCACCTGCGGCTATGCCACAGCTAGGAGGGGCAGCGCCTGAGGTCACCTATGCCCCGGCTTCGTGCTTCACGCCAATGTTGCAGGTACTTTTACACTGCACACCTGTGCGCGGCTCAGAAGCACACACTGCATGGCTGCATGGCTGGAGTGTTTGAACAAGCCGAAGAGCTGATGGGATCCAGCACTGCATGCCTTGATATGGCGTCTGAGCTGCAAGCTGTGGGCCTGCCTGTCCAGCGTTGACCTGATGCGCTGCACGCAGCCGGCGCACAAAACCCGTCACTGCCGCCTCCTTGTGTGCTTTCGTGCAGCTCATGACAACGGCCCTGAGCCACGTGCCAAGCATTGTGACCATCATGGCTCTGGATGGAGAGATCCTCTACCAGAATGGGCGTTCGACCGAGTACCTGGGCAGTCTGGCGGGCCTGCAGCCTCATCGCCGAGCTGCATACCCCCTGGCTTCGCCTCGCCACCCGCTGCGCCGCGTCTTTGCATGCGATACAGCCGCCCTGGAGTCCCTGCTTCAGGGCACCATGAGTGGCCAGGCATGGCGGGGTCTAGCAAAGATGCCGACCATCCTAGACCTGACTGCACCCTTGGCAGAGGGGGCTGAGGTAGTGCAGCAAGATCACCAGACCCAAAGCCAGCAGGACGAGGGTGGTGTGGTCTGGGGCCAGGTTATCAGCAACGGGCCTTTCAGGGGCCTGCCCAAGGGCCCTGCCCCAGCAGGCAGCTTCCCATGTCAACAGCATGGCACCTCTGCCAGCCCTGCTGGTGACAAGCCTGCGGAGTCTTTGATGCTGCAAGTGCCAGGAGAGGCCAGCCTTGGTGGATCAGAGCCACTGGCCCAGGCCGGGTATCAGGTGTACTCTGTTGCACGGGTGCAGCTGCCCATGCAGGTGGCTTGCACGGCGCAGATTGCTTGCACGGCACAGATTGCTTGCACGGGTGCAGGTGCAGGAGCCCACGTGGCCGGCGTGGCAACACTTGCTGGAGGTGCCGTTGTGTCTGCTCCACCTCTGACGGGCCACCATACCATGCCAATGGCTTCACAGCCAGCAGACAGCTGTGGCGGCCTTGCAGTGCATGCCAACGCAGCTCTCCACTTCTCGGCTAAGGAACACAGCAGTGCGCAGGCAGCTGACGTGCAGCCCCAGATGCAGCCAAGTGCGTGCACACACAGCAGCTGCGGCCACAGTGGCACTCATGGGGGGCGTGTCCTCAAGCCAAGTATGGGCCGCACGTCCATGGTCCGGCGTACATCCTTTACCTATTATCGCAGCCAGGAGATTGGGGGCTGGTCAGGGCAGCCTGACGCTGCATGGAGCCGGAACAGCAAGCATGGCGGTGGTGCGCAGCCAACTGCTGAATTCATGGCAGCTCTGGGCAGCTTCCCAACAAACCGCAGCCTCGTGAATGAGCTGCAGACCCATGTGGCTGCTGAGCATTCACGCTCAGGCAGGGCAGCTGCAGAGGGTGCAGGTGGGCATGACACTTCCAACCACAGCATGGCACCTGCTGGCAGTGGTCTGGGTGAGGGCTCGAACAACAGCCAGCGGGAAGCACGTACCCAGCACCCTCACAGTGGTATCACGGCGATCAGTTTCAACCAGGGGCGGACAGCACCCGCACCTGCCACCGCCCCTACAGCCACTGCCACGCCTACCGCGTACGCAAACCCGCTCACAGCAGGGGCCGCCGGCCTTGCGGAAACAGGGACTGTTGCTGCGCATGCGGGCATGCCCAGCACCGGTGCAGCCAGCGGTAGCAACGCTCAGGTGTTGTGTGAGGCACATGGCAGCAACACTGGGCACAGGACATCCTCGTCCCATGCCCTGTCTTTGGACTGCCATGCGCCTGCATGTGGCGCCAACCCAGCGGCAGGAACAGCTGCCATCTCCGGCAATGGGGCAATGGAACCCAGCCGTAGCAGCAATGCCCAGGATCCCACCCCCCAGAACACAGGCAGCCAGCTGATCATGCAATCGATGCCTCAGGTGCTCCTGCTGCAGCCCAGCATGCAGCACCACATGCTGCCAACGTTCAGTACAAGCAGGGCTGCTGCAGAGCGGCAGGTGCGCCCCCCCCGTTGGTTCACGAAGCTCTGGAGCCTCGGCTCGAGCAGGCAGGGTGAGCAGGCCGCTGAGCCGCCAATGCACCAGCGTGAGCACCCAACCAAGTTCTGGAGTGACTCCACGCCCCATGCAAACACCTCCCGTCACACGGGTGCCTCAGGGGGATCCATCTCCCTACGCTACCTGCACTCCCCCTCCATCGGCAGGGCTCGAAAAGGCGGCCGCCGCAGCAGTACTGGGGACGCCGCCCACGAGTATGCCTGGATGTTTGACTCGGCAGAGCCTGCGGCTGGCCCTGCTGCCCTCCACACGCATGATGCGCTCTCTGGAGAGGAGACCGCCGTAATCCCCAAGACGTCCCTGTATGCCACATGCCCTGAGTCCGTCCCCATGGAGTTCAACTTGTGAGTGCCCATGCCCTCCCCTCCCCTCCACTCTCTCCCTCTTTCCCATCTGCCACACAACTTCTGCAGCTCCCCAAGCTTAGATGCCGGCAGAAGGGGAAGAATGCTGTATACAATAGCTACGTAGCTGGGGCACCTTCGCTGTGTGGCCTGCACCAGACTTTGGCCTGCAGCTGTGTGGCTCCGCCAGCAATGCAGAGTATCCGCAGAGTATCCCTGCATGGCATGCCACATGCTCATGACCACTCTTCTGGTGCCGCTGACCCATGCAGGAATGGAACCGTGTTTGGTGGCGATGGCGGTGACTGGCACCTGCTACAGCTATCCAGGTCTGCAGCAGGAGACGGTGATACCAGTGCACACACAGCCGGCAGGGCATATAGTGGCAGCGGCGACAGTCGCCATGGGGGCAGCTTA
Source organism: Chlamydomonas applanata (assembly GCA_001662365.1). NCBI lineage: Eukaryota > Viridiplantae > Chlorophyta > Chlorophyceae > Chlamydomonadales > Chlamydomonadaceae > Chlamydomonas > Chlamydomonas applanata. Next base: position 343,235 of record BDCZ01000001.1, on the reverse strand, counting down.
CATGCTCGTGGCAGCAGCTCTTTGCACAGCCACGGCCCCGTGCACTCCTCTCATGCGCACATCGCTGGGCAGCTGTCCAACTCAGTGCATGGGGCTGAAGGCTCAGCTCATGCCGGTGATCGCTTGGACCGTTTGATGCACCGCCGGCGGCTGCTCGGCAACCCCCAGCTGACACAGCCTAGCCATTTCTCTGCCTCCCTTTTGGAGAAGGAGCAGGAGCTGGCTGGGTCTGCCCGTGCGATGCGAATGTTGTCCAGAACCCAAGTGGACTTGAGTGGAGCCGCGTCTTCGGCTGGAGCCTCCACCCACGCCTCCCGCCACTCCTCAGTCACAGGCCTGTCACTGGTAACCAACCAGCCCACCAACAGCCCCTTGGCCTCTCATCAGGTCTTGCCCAAGCTCCCCTCTCAGCTTCTGGATGCAGCCACAGTGCCGCAGCCCCTCAGAAGGGCTGCCTCCCAGCCTTCATTGACCGAGCTGCAGGCCGCTGCAGCACGCACGACCAATAACAGTGCAGCCGATGACAGCAGCCTCCAGATCTGTACTCAAGGGCAGTGGGCGAGCTTCGATGTTGATGATAAAGGGTTGCAGGCGAGCGCACAGAGCATGAGCAGGATACCGCAGCCGCTGCAGCAGGTCAACACTGGCAGTGCCACAAGTTTGGCAGCTGTATACAATAGCTCCAGGGACGGCTGCCGGCTGCCTGGGATCATGCTGTCCCCTACCCATACCCCAACAGCCATCCAGGCAACAGCCATGGCAGCAGGGTATGCCTCTTGCAGCCACCCCCAGATGGAGGATGGACAGCAGCAGGAGGCCAGCAGCCCAGCAGCTGCTTCTCAGCAGCTTCAAGGGTCAGGGACCGCGGAGCAAAGTGGGCAGGTCCAGAGGATGTGCGTCCCAGTGGCTGATGAGGAGGTGCTCTTCTGCTGGCATGACATCCAGGCGCACCGCGTGCCAGACCCACGGGGTGGTGCATGCTCAGGTGAGGTGCTGGTGTTGGTGCACAGCGATGTCACGCACTATGTCAATGCTGAGCTGGAGGTCAAGAGGATCCTGGATGTGGAGCACAAGCTGCTGGAGGAGATCTTCCCACGCCACGTGCTGCAGGTGTGTGAACCTGGGGCCATGTTGGGTGGTGTTTCATGTCTGTGGTGGTCTGAGGAGTGACTGCCATGGTTATGAGCAGCAGTGTCATGGTAGCTGTATCTTGCCGTGCCGTCCATCACATGGCAATCCATACAACATCGCGCTCCCCGCCCCCTGGCGCAACACTTCCTGTCTTGCTGCCACTGCAGGCCATGGCAACTGCCCACACCACTGGGTCTCAGCCGGCCACGCACCAGCAGCAGCAGGCTGCTCTGATGAGCACAGGCTGTGACGCGTACAATGCCAGCTGCATGTCCACAGGGCTGCTCTCTGCTGTAGCTTCAGGGCAGCTGCCTACGGCTGGCCTGCCGCCTGGCTTTCTGCCACTGCCAGGTCAGCTGTCATCCTCATCAGGGCCCCTCTTCCAGGGCCAGTCAGCTGTCCTTGATGGATTGTCCGTGATGGAACGCAAGCATGAGGTGTGAAATGTATCCAGCGACTGCAGCTGCCGTTCACCAGGGCCCACCGACTGGATATCAGCTAACCAAGGGTGCAAGAACAGCTGAAGCTGAACGGGCCTGTCTTGCTTGGGCCAAACAAGGCCGTAGTGCTAGAGCCTTGCTCAGGGCACTGGAGTGCGCCCAGGGGCGGCAAGCGGGTAGGAGGGCAGTTGTGGAATGGTTATCTTCAGGGTGACATCCAGGATGCCTGTAATAGGTTTCAGGGTATGACATGTTACTATGTAGGCTACTATTGCACCTCTTCCAACAAAAGGTCTGCAACTGGGCACAGTGGAACAAGACCCCGTCGGCGTGTATGTGCTGTGGAGCAAACAAGAAGACAACGGCGATGCCAGAGTGTGGATTTTGTGGTTGTTGGACTGCCCCCATAACGGCCTGCTCTGGGCCAGTTGAATTGATGATGCAAGCTGCAGCTACATGGCCCATGTGTTCAGTTGTGCTGCCAGGCCGCTGCTCAAGGCCGGTGTTGATGACGATCTGTAGCGCAAGTAGATGCTGTTGTTTGAGATATCATACACCATGCAGCATGGAACCATGATGTCGCTCAAATGTGTCAGCTTCCCCATTAGAAACGGTGCTGCATGGCAGGCATCAGTGCCGCAGATAGATGCCTTGAAGGTGTGCATGCATAATGATAAAGATATTTATACACACATCTTGTTGGCAGTGTGGTGAAATCTGGTCATATATATGCATACTGCTGGACCAATGTGCAGTCGCGGCCATCATCATTCTGGGTGGTGGAGCGATGCATGGCAGCTGTACATGCAGCATAACTTGATGCTCAGAGCAGCACAGATGCTTGCTGCACCATAAGCCCTCCATGGTCAAATGCATGGCTGTCAAACTCAACAGATGGTCACAGATGGCTGACTTCTATTATAACAGGATGATGCACCGATGGATGCAGCATATGAATGGGCAGTTCGTGAACAGCACCAAACGGCTGCAATGCCGCTGATCCAGCTGGAGGATGGGACATGGGGAACTGAGAAGTACCAAGCGAAACAAACAGCAAATAAGCTTGATAAGCTTGGAATCACGTACACCGAGGACAGGCAGGAGCATGTTGTGCAGAAGGGTACAGGTGAGGTTTGGAACGCCCGCATTCCATGCGAGCGTCATGGCTCAACGTCTTTGGGCATTCATTTGCTTTTCAGGGTTTTGGTCTGGACCGGTATGCCTGGTACGCGATGAGGAGCGCTGGAAGGCGCTGAACCAGAACGATGCTGATCAGCCCTTGCGCGAGACCCTGGTGGCAGATGAGTTCAGCTTTGACACGAAACGCGATTACCGCGAGCGACGCACTGAACCCGAGTTGTTGGAGATCGCGTCTCTGTACCCGCTGCCGTTTGCTGCTCCGACGATCTGGCACTACGTGGCTGATATCGTATTGGGCACGCTGGAGCTCAGCCTGTGAGTACCAGGTGGTTGACAGCACTGGCTGCTAGAAGGCCGATGTAGGTCTGATCAAGAGATGCTGAAGAGGGGCCAAGCTTGACTGTCGCTGCACGTACAGGTACATGATTGTCATGCTCGCTGCCATCATGGTCGAAGCCTCTGCACGCGACTTTCGTGCCGGGGACGATTATCGACACTGGTGGTGCGCGCGATGCGGGGCAGACATCATGGATGATGATGGCCCACCACGCTTGCATGTGCTTGCATGAGCCATCACAGGCAGTCCACGCCTCGTAAGCAGCGCAAGCACTTGCACCCAGCATGTAGGGTGGTTCGAACTACCTGGCTGGCTCGGCCCGTTGTGCACATCTGAGCTCGCGACTGCTGTTGGGGCTCAAAGCGCTTGCACGTGCTCAGCATGTGCGCTCCATCTGATGACTGGGTGGCATGCGTTTGCTGAATTCGGCTGCAACAGCACACGCCATGCTGTGACCCTAGAAACATTCAAAGCGCAGATCTGTGGGCTGCTGCCCACCTATGGTTGCACGGCTGTGCATGAGTCCATAACAGGTCCAGACATGCGCAGCATCAAACCAACGATCATGGCGTGTACTCCTTCACCCTGCACACAGGCTCAAGCTGTACAAGGTCTGCGTGGTCTGCTACCCGGCTGCAGTCATGCTAGTGCAGACATCTTTGGTTGTGGAGGGGGCGTTGAGGTGTGTGGTCCAGCACACAGGCATTTCCAGGCATTTCCAGGGAGCCTTCCAGACCTGTGGGTGCTCCAAAGCTGATGATGGTGCAGGGCGTTATGGACCAGAAGCTTGGCACCTCAGCTGAGTGCGCGATCGGGACAGGCTGGCGTGCCATGTCGCCATGCAGTCATGCATACAGCCTCTCAAGTCATGCCAACGAGGCTCGCGACTGTGATGCTACTTTTGCACTGCCATGACAACATAGCCTTGCTGCAGATGACCCTGCTGAGTTGTGTGCGTATAACGGAACGGCCGCACACTTGCAGGAAGTTTTGTTTCCACCGGCTGCTGTCGCTGCGCATCATGGTGCATGTCGAAGCGCCCGCTGTGTACAACACGTGGTGTGTGCAGCTGGGTGTTGACCTGGGGTGTTTTGTGATCCGTGATCTGCGCGGCACTGTGAAAAACAATGTGGGATGCATGGCCAGCATTGGCAGCGGCAGCTGCGTGGTTGTGATGCCATCAAGGGCGGTTTGCGGCTCCGGCATGCAGACACATCTGTGACACGCCGTGTTATTAGTACTATCAAGGGCGGTTTGCTCAGACTTCTGCCTCACCATGTGCATGCAGCGATCCAGTGCATGTTATGCCCTCATTCACTGCAGGTCAACCCTGAGGCCAGCCCACATAAGTAAATGACAAAACTAAACATAGCCACTATCGCATACTTTGCAGACTGTATTGCCTCGCCTTTTGCTGCTGAATGGCTCTGACGATGCCGCAGCTGCACCCCACCTTCCTGCACAGGTTCTTCCTCTTCTTCTTCGCACTCTGGGTGCTGCTGAACCTGTGGGCGTTCTGGGGTGTTGTGACCTGGTGGGGCTGGAATGGGCAGGTGCGTGGGCCAACAGGTGGATACAAATTTGACCTGGAGATGAGCGCCAGTCAGGCTTGTGCTTGCGCAGCTTTCTAACACCCCCTTAGATTCCGCCCAGTCTGCACAATCAAATGCCATGTGGATATTATTATGCACGATCTGCTGCTGCCCTGCCCCGTCATGTTCACAGCGAGGCCCAGAGCGGCTGTCTCTGGCGGTTCTGGGCGTGGTCAACATAGTGGCCATCCATCTGCTGGTGTGCTACCACCGGCTGTTGGATACCCAGAGGAAGCTGCTGTCGCCCATGCAGGCAAGGATCTATCACCAGGACAGGCATGGCGCCTCACATGCCTCACACCAGCTGGCCGGTTGCCAGAACAGATCCCTCTTCTCGTTGTCGATTTTCTACTATGCTGCTTGTGGGTTTGAGCAGGAGGTGTGGTAATGTGTGCTGTTCATCACTTCCAATCCCTGCAATAATTGAAGGGCTTGCGTGAACTGTGCTGCGTAAACGCTGCATGCGCAGGCTATGGCATTGGGGCCAATGTACATCGTGCCAGAATCCGCCCTGAAGGACGAGTGCTGGCGCTGCATGCGTGCCGCATGGTGCATGTGCCTTGGCAGCGGGCCGCCACGCATGGACATGGAGTGGCTCAAGAGCAAAGCTATCTGGAAGCCTCCATGCACAGTGGCTGAGTGGATGACATGGCAGGCGCAGGAAGCACGGGCTGCAGGCGTCAAGCTGTCTATTCCCACCTCCCTGCTGGGCTACAACTCAAGTGGCAAGGGTTTTGATGATGCAGCCTCATACAGGACTGCAGCCTCTGACCTCTCCTCCTTGTCTATCCCCTCGCTGCCCCTGTCACGGCCGGGCAGCAAGCGAGGGTCAGTGGATGGCGGGCCCAGCGTCACAGGAGCAGTTGAGGGGGGCGTCACAGCGACCATAACACCCCCACCATTGCAGCAGCCTGGCACACAGCGGGGTGTGCAGGATGCCGGCAGCGGCGGGGGTGTCCTTGGCCTGCTGGGTGCTGACCTGCTACCCGTGACAACGCCGGCAACACCCAAGGCTGTTGATGTTCAAGTCGCTGAGAGGCCGATCTACATTGACCCTGGTTACACGGATCAGCCACTGCACCAGCGCTCCCGGTGCTGGGAGTGCTGCATGTGGACCTGGTCCTGCCTGTGCTGCTGTTTGCGCTGCCCGAGACTGCTGACACCCGGACAACATGCGGGTGGCTTCTACATGTCAGTCCACGCATGGGTGTGCTCCGTGTCCTTCTACGACGTGTGGCCGTTCAGGTGGGTTGGCCAGGGGTAGCAATGGACAGGTGTCACAACTGTACGAATCACTGGTTTGGGCAGAGGCTCGTACTGCCATCTCTTGCGTTGTTGGTGCTGCTGTGATGTGCGGTACAAGTCCACCTAATCTAGGGATGCGAATCTGTTTGCCTTGCCGTCGACACCAATGATGAGTGATGCTCAGCCAGTTGCCCGGACATCTGCCATGTACTGGCATAACCGGCTAACCCATAACTGGCCACCGACTGTTGCTGGACTGTTGTCACCTGTCACAGGCCGGACCGCAAGTACCTGCGTGTACTGATCTTCTGCCAACTGCTGTCCGTGCTGTGTGTTGCTGCCGTCACCGTGTACGGCATCTGGCTCGCGGTACGGTGCTGCGGTACTGCTGCTGCTGGTAGTGTTGATGCGCCTGCTGCTGCCTGCACTGGCTTTCTGTTGCTGCATGCGTGATCACCAGGTCAGCTGCAGTGAGGAGTGCTGCATGGTACCGTATCGATGCTGCCCGTCCTCGACTGCTTGTTGTCACAGGTGGGCATCACACCAGGCATCTGCCAGACTGGCAGCAACGCATGTGCAGACTGCTTCCAATACCAAATGGAGTACGTCACAAGAGACCAGGTAATTGGCGCATGTACGGTGTAGTGTAGTTGCGTGAGGGTCACTCCCAAGCACGTGGCTAATGCACGCGCGCTCAAGGTCGAAGCACAGCCGTTCATCTGTTAACATGCGGCAGCAATAGCACCTGAAACATAGCTCACCGACTGCACACATCTGACCCTTCAGTTCATGTCTCATCATCTGGCTGGTGTGTGCATGTGTGGTCGCACTCTGCCACTGGTCCAGGTATGTGACAACGATGGCTGGAACATCACCAAGCCCATCAATGACTACAAATGCTCCCCCCTCAACAGCACCTCCACCTGCCCCGGATTCACCAGCTGCACGTTCTATGAGGGTCCCATCTTCCCTGCTGGTAACATGACAGCTGCTGCAGCCATTAGAGAGAGCATTTCCCTTCTTCCACTTGAGCTGCCTGATGCAACCCTGGCGCGCGCATACCTCTTGGCAGTGCTGTCAGCGTACGCGTACCCAGAAACATTCAGCAACTTGCAGCGTGGCATGGAGGCTCAGTATGAGCTGCGCTTTGGCAACCTGTTCAGGCAGCTAGGCTTCAGCGATGTCCGGTACATCTTTTTGGATGACACCCTCTCATTGGACTCACAGGTACGCCCGAAGAGGAGAACCGCCTGAATGACATTGCCATGCGTCTGAGGGACCTTCTGCTGATGCACTCTGCCAGTGGCAGTGGAAGTTACAATAATGGGCTGCCATGCTGCCATGTCAGTTGTTACGCTGCCAAGCCCGCGCCTCAATCCTTGATGCGTGCGCAACAGGTCGTTTTGGCTCGTACTAATGGCGGTGACATTTTCATCGCGATCCGGGGCACCGACAGCGTGGTGGATGCCCTGTGAGTGCCCTGCTCCTGACAGCTGCCTGCATCAATGGAGAGACGCCTGCAACTGTGCAAGTTAACATCATGGGACAGAGGGGGAACCACGACCTGCGCGTGGCGTGTGTTGTACGCGGCACAGGCGGGTCTGTTGAGTGCATGCAGCGCATCGTGCGGCAAGGTAGTTCGGTGCTGTAAGCCATGTATCATACATGATGTATGGCGAGCGACGGCCCTCACTGACCCCTTGTGCCACTCCATCCAACTATCCATACCCAGATCTACGGATGCTGCAACGCGCTGCGTACCTCTGCCTGAGCTGAAGGAAGCCCCCGGTATGGATGGCATCTGCGTGCACAGTGGCTTCACTGCTGCGTACCGCTCAACTGCCCCTGAGCTCCTGAAGGCGCTGGCACAGCTGGATCCTGCTGCCTTTGGTGACTTGGCACCACCTGCATGGCGCACTGGCGCGCTAGCCGCGACGTCAAATGCCACGAGCGGCCCACGTGTGTGGATTACAGGCCATTCGTTGGGCGGTGGCCTCGCCACTCTCTCAGCTTTGGGGCTGCTGCAGCGCGGTATCCGTGTGGCTGGGGTTTATACGTTTGGGAGCCCACGCGTGGGTAACAGCGTGCTGAGGGACGTGTACAACATCACGGGGCTGCAGAGCGTGACGTACCGCTTTGTGAACCAGGATGACATCATAGCACAGCTGCCACCGGAGTTTGGCACTGACTACAAGCATGTGGGGCAGCCATGGCTGTGCAAGTCGGGCGCTGGCTGTGCGCCCTTTGACGACAGCAGCTGCGTCACGAAGCTGCTCGGGGGCTTGTGCTATGCCGCCTTGGCAGATCACTTGATTGCTACCGGTTACCTGCCAAATATGTTGGAGGCCTTGCGCGCGTCTGGCACCCTACCCCTGTGTGCTATAGCTCGACTGCCGTATGGCACAAGTGACGATGAGCGCCGTATTGTCTGAGCAGCTTTTTTTTGGCCCTTTCTATAAGATTAATAAGGCACATCACGCACGGTATTCTGTGCGTCGTACAGTACTTTCAGTTACAGTACTTTCAGTACAGTGCGGGACATGTGCGCTGCACGGCATGTAGCTGTATGCCGGACCCTGCATTACGTTTGGACTTTGCTGTGATGCTGAAGCATTGACGAGTGGCTGAGCATGTACATACTGTGGACTTGTGGAGGAGGTTGATGGTGCATAACTGGAGGACGGTAGGTCGACTGCTGTTTGATGCGCCCTGCTGCGGATCTTTGGTGCAACTATGCATGCCAAAGAAGCATTTTCAAGATGTAAGCACAAGAATGAGGCGGCACACGCCACAGCAGGAAACAGCGTGCAACTCCCTGCACATGCGGTGCAACGTGCCGCAGGAGTGAACAGCCCTGTGACCTTGACTCTGTCTCGCTTTTGCGGCTGGCCCTGCAAACACGGCAGCGCGCAGGCGCCAACAACGTGCAGCGTGCCTAAGGCTTGATCTGATACACGACCTCCGTGTTTGATTTGTTTATTAAACTGGAGAGCGCAACAGACCAGAAATTGAAGGGCTATAAGCATCGTTCTTAACAGGCAGCCATCACGATGCAGGCGCTCTACGCCCCTTGCACCAGCCAGGCCAGCACCTCGCGGCCAGCTGCTGCAGGACCAATGCTCCGCTCCTGGTACAGTGTGGAGCTTATGCTTCGTGGACTGCTGCTTGGCACGATACATTCTGGAGACAGCTGAGGGTCCTGACTCGAGGTTTGGCATGGCACCTGCAGGCTCGTGTCTAGGCGCATCGTTACCAACGTGTCCTTCGCCCAGGAGCGCCCAGCGGTGCGTTGGGTGCCGCATGGCTCAAGTTGCATGCTTCGCCAGCTGTTGGGAACAGTTTTGATTTTGGTGACAAACTGTGCTGCTAACCACGATCATTGCAGGCGCCCCTGGCCCGACTTCAGCCGATGCAGCGTGTGGAGAAGCGGTCTATGCGGGTGCAAAGCTCAGCGGACGTCGATGGTCCGGTGAACGATGCTGGAGAGACGCGCATCATTGTGGTGACCTCTGGCAAGGGTGGCGTGGGCAAGACCACGACCTCTGCGAACCTGGGCATGTCCATTGCTCGGCTGGGGTACAAGGTTGCCCTCATTGATGCTGACATCGGCCTCAGGCAAGCGCTTGCATGCACCTCAGACAGCTGGCATGTGCGGCTTGTGCGCCGCCCCAGCTTGGAAGTAAGGTCGCGCATGGCCGCACCAAGCTCAGAGGCACATGCCCACCGAGCTGCTGTGTGCATCGCAATGCATGCCGCCCGGGGCGCACACCGTGCAAGTGCCCACCATGCCGCACCATGCAGACCATGCACAGCCAGTGTGAATGGACTGTGCATTCAAACACACAGGAACCTGGACCTGCTGCTCGGCCTGGAGAACCGTATTCTGTACACTGCCATTGACATCTTGGAGGGCGAGTGCCGCCTGGACCAGGTAAGGCCCGCTGTTTGAAACCAGCGCATTGCATGGATGTGCAGGGCCCATGCTGCCACGTCTACACTGTGCCAGATCTTGTAATGAATGCACCACAATGCCGGCCGGGTCAGTTGCACATTGCACATCCATCGGCACGGCCTAAGATACGCAGCAAACACACTGCAGGCCCTCATCCGCGACAAGCGCTGGAAGAACCTTGCGCTGTTGTCTATGTCACGCAACCGCCAGCGGTGAGTCACACAGTCCCGGGGGGCTCTCAACATAGGCATATGCTGCCCAGTGCGCATGGCTGGGGGGCATGCTGGACGAGCTGCTGCTGCCAATGCCACATAGGCTGTCAGAACCCAGCTGACCGGCGCTCACACGCGCCTCTCATATTGTACCTTTGGCTTGATGGTTGAGAACCTAGTAAACAGGAGCAGTGGCATTGCTATGTGTCCGTATCTGCAGGTACAACGTGACCCGTCGCCACATGGACGAGCTATGCGACTCCATCCTTGCGCTTGGGTACCAGTTCATCCTTGTGGACTGCCCAGCTGGTGTGTCTGTGCTGCAGGCCATGCATCGCTGAATGCGTCGTGCACAGCCAACATGAAGCCAGTCGCTGGCCCTCGCCAGCGCTGCCTTCTTGAAACTGCCGAGCTTCACACATGTACGTGATACCCATGCAAACATACTATGCAGGCATTGATGTGGGCTTCATCAACGCGATCTCGCCTGCAAAGGAGGCACTGATTGTGACCACGCCGGAGATCACATCCATCCGTGATGCTGGTGTGTGGGATGTTTGTAGCATGTGGGATGGCAGTGCTAGCCTGGCAGAGGTTGGGAGTAAAGCTGCGTGTGCCCCGGCTGGTAGGGTGCCGCTGCAGTCCGTATGGGCCGCAAGGGCTGGCTGCCACCATGCCTGCAAGGGTGCATCCAGCCTGCCACATGTGCAGTGTGGATCTGGTGATCCTTGGCAAGTGACGAGTCCAAATGTCATGCCCCCGCGTCTGCTGATGCCATTGGTTGCAGACCGTGTGGCGGGTCTGCTAGAGGCCAACGGCATCTACAACGTCAAGCTGCTCGTCAACCGCGTGCGGCCCGACATGATCCAGAAGAATGACATGATGAGCGTGAAGGACGTGCAGGAGATGCTGGGCATCCCCCTGCTGGGTGCCATCCCTGAGGACCCCCAGGTGGGGACCAGGCGCATGACCAATAGCTCGGTGTATGCTACGTGCATGCCTAGTTGCTTGCAAATGCCAACATCTGCTCCCACTCGACGGACGTGCCGCATATGGTGCTGTGTTGCTGTGTGGTTGCAGACCGTGTGCTGCAGGCAGATCCACCGCACCCGCTAGGGATATGTGCAGTGGGTAGCTGGTTGCCTAAGTGATGTGCGATCTGACCCTGTCCGTGTGCGCTGCTGTGTGCGTCGTGCTGTGTGCCTGCACAGGTCATCGTGGCAACCAACCGCGGTGAGCCGCTGGTGCTGCAGAAGAAGCTGACGTTGAGCGGGATAGCGTACGAGAACGCCGCGCGCCGCCTCATTGGCAAGCAGGATTACTTCATTGACCTGAACACGCCGTACAAGGGCATCTTCCAGAAGCTGTCAGAGATGTTCCAGTCGTGAGGTGGGGGTGCAGCAGTCGATAGGTTGGATTCGGATTGCAAGAGCAGCAAGGTGGCGCGTCTGGCATGATGCGCTGGGGCTAAGCGTCTGCTCAATCAGGAGCTGGACGAGGCGAAGAGTGCTCTTCCAGGTTTCCAGGCTGGTGGAGCATCTGGATTGGGTCTCATGTATTGAGTTCTTGCCCGCCACAATGCGGGGTGTTGACATACTGTGTAATATGATTCAGCCAATGGAGCAGGTCACACGGTGTGCATGCAGGCGTCAAGAATCATATGCTGGCAGGTTGCAGCACGCAGGCTAGAGATGTTGTTACATGCTGGTGACGCCGCAAACTGCGGAGATTGTAAGCTCAAGACAAGTGAACCCCCCACGCCCCAGACTGCCTGTCTGAAATGATGATTGCCGATGATTGCCTGCTGAAGTGTATGCTCACGGGCCAGGCACACCGGCACCCTGGCGTGCCGCCTGTGCTTCTTGTAACTGCGCCAGCTTATCATCAAGCACCTTCCTCACCGTCATCAGCTGGCCCTGCTTGCTGCGCAGCACCTGCAGTGCACAACCAAGGGCAGCAGCCACGTCAACGGCCGGCCAGGTCTGCACAAGAGGCCAGACGGCGCCATCAGCTGTGCAGCACGAGAGCATGCAGGCGTGTTGGAGTTCCGCCGGTTAGGTGCTGGGCACACCTCGTTCAGGTCTGCCATGGTGTCCTGTAGCTTCTGGATCTTGCGCCCACAGTAGTCCTGCCCCTCGCCGGCTGACATCTGCGGAATGAGTGGCCGTGCAAGGGCTGTGAGCGCTTGAGCATTTTGGCCCATGACAGGCACAAGTGCCATAGCCAACAATCGCATGATGTGTTATGAGCACGGCTTGATCCAGGGCTTGATCAGCATCTGGCATGCAACGGCTGTAAGCTCATGATCTCCGCCAAATGCCATGGCTCATCATCTGCACGCACCTCCACGTAGTAGCCTGTCCCCACATCCACAAGCACTTGGTCAACTGACGCAAGCGCGCCTGACACATAGAGCGACGAGGTCAGCGGCAACAGCAGTGGCTGGCCTGCGCAGCACAGGGACCCAGCGGCAGGCTTTCAGCACTGACGCCATGGACAGCGCAGGGGGGGCAATCAAATGGTGCAGGCTGCAAAAAAGCTGGCTGACCGTACACAATCTACACATGACACACACACCATGCGTCATACGACATGCATTGCCCCCTCACCCTCTTTTGACTCAGCGAGCTGCTTGATGGCATCATTTGCTTGCGCGTAGATTTGGGCGCTCTTCTGAAAGAAGCCCATGGACTCTGCAAACCGGCTGATGTCGCCTTCGATCTGACGCTGAGCAGCAGCCAGCTGCTGTGGATCAAGCGCCGACAGGTTAAGCTCCTGCTTGCCCTCCTTGCCTGCCATGGGAAGCGGGTTTGATCTAGGGCCGCGTCGAACAAGCACCAAAACGAGGGTATATAGTCTGAGACTATCAATGCCACGCAGCAACGCTGTGCTCCATGCAGTACGCTGCCCAAATCCAGACTCATTCACTCATTCAATTTCTTGAAAGTACAAAGCCTTTTTACAGCATATTACGGTGTAGCTGGGTGTGAGCCTACACGCCTTGCTGCCTGCGCACAAGTGTGCTCTAAAAGTGCCAAAGACAGCCCTGTTGTTTTTGGCAGCAGTGTGTCACAGTCAGAATGGCGGCATTACGTTGAGCCTGCTGAATCAGCTGCCCCAGTGGTGGGGCTGCAGCGCCAGCTGAACTTTGTTTGACCACCCATCTCTGAGCAGGACCTCGACCGGCGAAGATGGTGGGATGGCTCCTAGGTGGGTCACTGAAAGCCCTGACCTGATGCCGTCCTGCAAGCAAATACTCGAATTGTTCGACTTTTTAGGGCACATACTGACCAGCCCCGCACCGATTGCCGTGTGCAGGTGCTGCCATCAACCTGGTAAGCGGAACACTGGCGGATGCAGGCGGTTTGGTCGGGGCTCGCACAGCTGTGGGCAAGGCAGTTGACTGGTTCGGGTTTCTCTCCTTCGCAGGTTGGCAGTGTTGCCATCAACCTGGGCACGGTGCGTGTGCCGAAGCAAGTCTGCATGCGTTGGCATGCAGGGTTCCACATGGATCCATGCTTCTCCTGCATGCATGCAGAATGTCATGAAGCTGGGCCACAACAAGCGGGCCATGTTGGACGTGCCTGAGGATCAGAGGCCGCCCGTAACGTGAGTGCGGTGCTAGTTTGCTGGCTGCGGGCGGTGCTGGTGAAATCAAAAGTCAACCCTTGGAAGAAATCAAAAAACCATGTGGTCGCCATGCAGGAAATTTCGAGAATGGCAGATAGGGACGCTCATTTTTATATTGGGCAACATCGCCAACTTCGTGTCGTTCGGTGCGCGCATCTGGGTATCTGGTGGATCCATGCAAGCCTAGCTGCACGACAGCGTGAACTGGACTGCATCATTGGCGCATTCATCATACATGCACCCGTGCATACCTTGCTGTGTGCGCGTGCGCCCACGCAGGGTTTGCAGCACAGTCGCTGCTGTCTGCGCTAGGCAGTGTTCAGTTCGTGTCCAATGTGTTCTTTGCTTCATTTGTGCTCAAAGAGAAGGTCAGCTGGACAGTGATCACAGCCACGGGGTGCATTATTGGGGGGTGTTTGCTGTTGGTGCTCTTTGGCAACCACGAGTCCAAGGACTACACTGTGGATGATCTGCTGGACCTCTACCGCAAGTGAGTGCACACGCGCTGTGCTTTCTGCAGCAGTTGAGGATGGCTCGCACCCGCTGCAATGCGGAACACAAGCTGATGCAGCGACTGCATGCTTGTGAGGAACTGACAACCATGCTGCAACTTGGAACGCATTGTGCAGGCCGGCGTACATCGTGTACCTCGTGATGACATTTGTTTTCGTGTTTGGCTCATACATCCTGTATCTACATGGCAAATCAGTTGCATCGTGAGTCTCCACGTGTCTGGGAGCATAGGCTTGCATGGTGCTGGGTTGGTGCACCACCGCGCCGTCGTGATGCACAGGCTGTGTGCTGTCACGTCACCTCCCACACCACGCCTAAGTCGATTGTTGCCAGCACTGTTATGACACGCAGAAAAAAGGGCAATGACAACTCGATCTGGGTGAAGATCCTGCCCGTCTCCTACTCCATTTTCTCAGCCCTCCTGGGGACACAGAGCGTGCTGTTCAGCAAGTCGCTGTCTGTGCTGCTGCGCTCCACGTTTGCTGGCGACAACCAGCTTGGGAACTGGTACACATACGTCACGCTGCTGTGCTTCCTGTTCACTGCCGCGTTTTGGGTGACGCGCCTGAACAAGGTGTGCCCTGTTGGGGATGATGCTGGCTGTTGTTGCCGCTGCTGCTGCTGGTTTGTCTGCTGCCACGTGCCAGATTGTAAGTTGTGGATGCTGGCTTCGATGCGGTTCATTGCATCACCTCTTTTCATGGTGTGCTGATGAACTTGGCCACCACAGGGCCTGCGCCTCTTCCCCGCTATGATCATCGTGCCGCTGATGCAAATCGCATGGGCGCTCTTCTCCATTATCTCGGGCATGCTTTACTTTGAGGAGTATAAGACATTCAGCACGCTGGGCGCGATCATGTTCGTCCTGGGTGTGCTGGTGCGTCCATCTTGTCTGAAGTTGAAAGGCGACTGTCATTGTCCATTCTCTGTTCAGCGGCACTGTTCAAATGCCTCAATGTGTTGCATCATCACGTGGTGGTGTATGATCCTATGTGCCTGAACTGGGCTTTGCTGCGTGCAGATTGTGTTTGTGGGGGTGATCCTGCTCACAAAGGCTGGTGCTGACAGGATGCGGGAAGAGCAGGAGGAGGAAGCCAAGGCTGAAGCAGAGGCAGCTGCAGCCCAGGAGGTACAGATGGCCAACAACCCCACGTTTGAGGAGGGTGGGTCACAGCAACCACCAAGCGAGCAGCCGCCGCAGCACCCTCCGCAGCCACCCCACCAGAGTATGATACTCCTGAACAAGACGCTGCGGCCTGAGGATGACCCAGACATCCCACATAAGGGCAAGCTCAACATGGATACGCTGCGCTTCACAAGTGCGTGCTTCTCAGCTGCCTCTCCTGTGCCTGCCCGCCTGTGCGCTTTGCCCGCCTGTCCACAACCCTGGGTCCTGCAAGGCCGGCCATCTGCTTGCTTGCATCACGTGGTCCGTGAAGTCCACTCAAATGCCCTGCGTGTGCCCTTGCAGGCCTGGCGGCGAGCACGGCAGCCAACATCAAGGCCATCAACAAGTACAAAGCGCACAAGCTGAACTCCACGCTCGTCACAACTAAGGTGACCTACACCTTTGAATTATGCATTTCAACGTGCCTGTGGATGCACTGGGGTTGTGGCTACATGGCTGATTGGATGTACAGGCGCGGTCATCAGCTGCCCCATCTTGCCTGTTGCTTCCATGCAGGACAAGGAGCCAGAGTCGCACGTGTCAGCACAGCGTGAGGGCGGCTCCCTAAATTCCACGATGGCATCGACCCGCCGGGGGTGGCGGCCGAGTGTAGAGGAAGATGAGGAGGACACAGGGGAAACTACCACCGCAAACTCCACGATGTAGGTGCTTGCCACAAGTGCGGGCTGCATGCCTGTGCTCACAGCCTAGACCTGTGGGCAGCTGTGCTTGCGGTGCCATCAGTACAGCTTGCTTTGGAAGGTGTCGACATGCATGCCATGCGACCACTGTGGTTTCAAATGCAGGATGGGGACGCTGAAGAAGAATGTAAAAATGATTCACAAGCGGCTCAAGAGCGATTTCAACGCCGACCCCAACGACCTCAAGCAGATGTTTGGCATGGGCAAAAGCGCACTGCCCGCGCTGTCCCTGTTTGCCATGCCAGCAGTCGACTTGACGAGCTCAGGCAGGCAGCGCAAGGTGGGCTGATATCAAAACTGTTGGTCCTGCTGTGCTGTATGCCCCATGCACGATTGACACCTGACGAATGATTGTGGCGTGTGCTTGGCGCTTGGCGCTTGACGCACTTGCACTTGCAGAAGAACAATGCCAGTGGGAGTGAGTCGATCATGAGCGCACTTCCTCAGTCAAGATTCTTTGGCAGGGTACGTCGAACAATGGGTTGCCTGCCCTTACTGTGCACGGCGCTGGCTGGCAAGTGGCTTGTGGTGCAGTATGTCTTGACGGGCTTAGTGTTGACGTGTGTCTTTCCTGTGATTGTGGCAGGTACCACACGACGTCGAGGCAGCTAGGCACCTGGAGGCAATTCAAGAGCAACCCAGCGGGGTAAGCGTATGAAAGTGGCATGCACACACTACTGCATCCCAAGCACCCGCACGCACGGCAGCCAAGGGCATGTGGGTTGCATGGGCCGAGGCTGGTGTGATTTTGGTAGGAGGCTGTGCTGGTGTTCCTTAGGCGGGGGTTGTCTGGTTTCGGAGGCAGTTTGGGGTGTGTGGGCGCATGGGCGGGGCCGGGGGGCAGTTGCACCCGGCTCTGACCCTGGTGTGACTCCTTTGCACCTGTGGGGCAGGCCGTGAGCACCGCATTGGCCAATGCGGCCATGGCGGGAGAAGGCTCAGTACCACGGACTGCACCCCTGGCCCCCGGCCCCATGGCACCACCCACCAATGGCAGCCAACCACCCCCCAACAGCAGCGCAGGGCAGCTGGCAGCTGCACAGCATGCAGCTGGGGATCAGGCCAAGGCACGTGACCTTCATGTAGCCAAGGTGGTGCGGCTCAAAGTGGAGCAGTCGCGCGTTGATTTTGCCGAGTCTGACGAGGACGATGATGCAACCAACGCGGCTGCGGCCGCCGTGGCAGCCGCACCACGCCAGCAGCAGCAACTGCCGCCAGCACTGGTGCCAGCAGGCCAGTTTCCACTGCCAGCACAGCGGCAGCCTGCCGCCGGTGCATCACCAAGCGCGCGGCCAACATCGCCGCCGCCACAGCACGTCGGGGGCCGCCGTTCGCCGTCGCCCGTCATCCACAGTGATCGCCCATCACCGCACGGGCTGCCCGCTGGCCCGCCTCTGTCCAAGGAGGCCAGCGGCCAGCTGACACCTGCTGGCAGTGTGGTGGTGAACGAGGGTGCCAACCTGAGCCACCTGCAGGCTGCCATCAAGGCAGCCGCGGCCCGTCACAGCTTTCACACGCTGAGCGGCTCAGTGTTCGGCATTCCTGTGTCAGTCACGCCACCGCCCCGCTCCCCCAGGCGCTCAGACGAGGCTCTGTTGCAGGGTGGCGCTGCCCAGTACTCGGACACACCACCCGACCAGGGCATGTCCCCTCCCATGGCTTTTATCTCGCCCACCCTCAGCCAGCCACGCTCCATGTCACCCTCCCCTGCGGCAGCCCCTGCGATGCCAGGGATGGCTGCAGCAGCCACAGCTGCAGCCATCGCAGGGTATGGAAGCCCTGCCGGATATGGCGGGCTGGGAGCGCCGCAGCTC
This sequence comes from Chlamydomonas applanata, assembly GCA_001662365.1. Lineage (NCBI taxonomy): Eukaryota > Viridiplantae > Chlorophyta > Chlorophyceae > Chlamydomonadales > Chlamydomonadaceae > Chlamydomonas > Chlamydomonas applanata. Next base: position 325,360 of record BDCZ01000001.1, on the reverse strand, counting down.
GCAGGTGCCCGCCTGCCGTCGCCACACCTGATCTCGCCCTCGATGTCAGCAGCCAACCTAGCAGGCCTGGCTGCAGCGGGTGCGATGCCACAAGCCATGGACCCGTACGGATACCCCTCGCAAGACTTGGCTTCGCCAGCTCGGTCGGCTGGTCTTCGCGCGGGGTCACGCACGCCGCAGCGCTACTATGCAGACCTGCTGGCACAGCCACCAGCTATGCCTCAGTACCAAATGCACCAGGTACCCACTGCATGGGCAGCGCCGGGGCAGCCGGCCATGCAGGCAGTCCAGGTGCCAGTGCAGGTCGTGCCTCTTCCAGGCATCGGGGGCCTTCCAACCGCCAGCTTTGATTCCGGCTACGGTGTGCCAGGCATGCCAGCTGGGTACGGAGTGCAGGGGCCTGGACACCTGTTGAGGCCTGCATCTGCTGGGCGGGAGCGAGCATGGTCACCAGATGTGCGCGCAGTGGTTGGGCTGTCAGGTGGCCGTCCTGCATCGCCTGCGCCCAGCACGGGCCTCAGTGTATCACGGGCCTGGACCAATAACCCCTCAAGCCGGTTTGTGGGCTCTGCACCGCTGACGGCAGGCCAGGGCGCGGCTGGGCTGCGGGGCTCAGCATACTCGGATGTGCCTGGGCAGGCACCGTGGAGCCAAGAGCGGTAGCCTGGGGAACCGCCCACAGCAGCAGTGCATTATGCAATCATCAGTTTTGGCAGGTGCAGACTGGTCTCCAAGGCAGTGCATATCAGCAGCTTGTGGCAGCGGCAGTGCATTATGAGGGGCCACTGGCAGCGGAGAACAGCAGCAGAGAGAGGAGAGCAGCAGCAGAGAGAGACACATTGGGGGGTGGCTGGCTGTGTGTTGTGGTGGTGCTGGATGTGGGTTGGGGGCCCAGGGGTTGGAGACGAGCGAAGAGGGCGCAAGAGGCTAGAAGACGCTGCTGATAGGTCTGTTGATCAAAGCACAAGCACGCGCATACATAAGTTGAGCACAGCACGTATGTTGCCCCAAGGCCTGCCCCCTTGTGACCACCTTTGGTGGCTTGCCAGTCACTTGTCACCTGATGGTCGGGCTGTCGTGCGCCTCGCATGTACATATGGCTGGTTGCTGGTGCACACACTCATGCCGCCCCCAGTCACCACGTGCGAAATACCTTTCGTGTATGTGAGGGTACCGGCACTGTGGTGGTGCCGCCGCCTGCAGCAAGTATGTGTGGTGCACCGGCTCGCCATGTTTCATGTGCTGCAGGAGCTGGACCGTGCATCAGAGCCACTCATTCACGGCCCGCTGTCCACGGACGTGGGTATATCACGCTTTGCCGGCTCGCTGCCAGGCTCATTCACCATGGGGCAGCTGGAAGTGGTGGAGCGCAGCGGCAGTGCAACTGCGGCGCTGGCGGGACCCTCACGGCTGGGCAATGTCACGGGGGTGGTGGCTGGTGCCGTGGGGTCGGCGCTCACGGCGACAGCCGATGCAGTTCGGTCGGCTCGGCAGAGTGTGGAGGGAGCGATGCGAGACAGGGCACGTGGCAGCTACGCGGCGCTGGGGGACGAGGAGGCAGCACATGGTGATGGGGATGTGGAGGAGGGGTACGAGGAGGAGGGTCACGCAGGTGGCAAGGAGCAGTCGACAGGGTTGGATCAGACACCATCGCTTCAGAGACCACTGGCTGACTTCTAGCCAGAGCTCCGTTTTGAGTCAGCCCAGTCCCCAGTCAGCTCGGGTGGTAAGGAAGCGGCTGCTGGCAGCCAAGCCTAGCTCGATCCTATGATTTACAGGTACTGTACATTCTTGATATGGCCACTGTAACAGTACATCAGTGATTGGCTCATAAATCAGTTGCCAGCCCAGTCTGTCGTGGCAACCAGGCTCGTGGGAGCTTCATTTGCGCGGGCCCAGTAACCCGCCCCCCGTCCGCGCGCCCCCCGCTGCGCCCGTCTTTGTCCGTCCTGCGCCGGTGCCACCCATAGCGCTACCGGTCCTCGCATCCTTCTCACCACCCCGCAGCAGCTCCCGCACGTTAGCAGGCACCGACTCCAGCTGGTGCACATGCAGCTGGCTGTGCAGCCCGAGTGATTGCCCAATCGCCGCCTCGCGCGCCTTGCCACGCTTCTCGCCCATCATCAGATTCACCAGCTGCACGACGCGTAATGCAAGGGGGTTAGCCAGCTTCCAGAGTGCAGCTCAGGCGCACGATGTTCAGGCCATCCTTGCACTACCATGCACGCCATGCGTGTGTTATGAACTTATGATGGTGAGGCGAGCCCCAGATATAGGATGCGCAGTGGACCCATCACCCGTGCTGATACTACATGCACGCTGGCATGTGCCGCAAGGCACCCTGACAGCCGCGAGCATCATCGCACTTGAACATCTGAGCTACAAAACCCTGAGCCCAAACCCTACCTGCAGGCTTGTGAGCCCTAGGTCCTCAGGTGCAGGGTCCCTCAGCGCCTTGTTCTTAGCCGCCGCTGCATCATCCTCACCCGCATCCGCCCGCGGCACCTGGCAGTAGCAGGTTGCAGGTTTGGAACCACTTGACGTCAGTACACACAGGGTTCGGGGTGGCAGTACAAGAAGCGAGGGCGGCAGTACAAGTACTGTACGGAACGATGGTACAAGTGCGTGTGTGAGTTCAAGCGCATGGGCGGGGATGTGGCAGGGCTGCCGAAGAGCGGGCCCTGCGACTTGGGCTATGTAGCGCGACTGCCACAGCCACACAACAGCTGTAGCCCCGCCTGCCAGTTGTGCACAGTGCTGCTGCACGATGCACTGCTTGTACAGCTGCTTGTATGTGAGCTCCTGCGCATTCTAGCGTGCACAGCACCACACCTGCAGGTACAGGTTGTCTGTCTCGCCCATCGGGGCCTCCTTGTCATCTCCCTCAGGGTCACGCCACGTGCGCAGGTCATCGAGCACCCACACATCATCGCCTGTGAGCATCCGGATGTATGGCTTTATGAATGCGTGATGCATCTGGTGATGAATGTGGTAATTGTGTGGCGTGTTGTTGTACCGCCCTCATGTGTTCCTCATGTAGCTTGCCTTGTTTGCATGCCAGGCACAACCAAGAGGTTGCACTGCACTGGGCAAGCATGCACTGGTCTCCGCATCTCCATGGGTCCATCGCATGGAATGTTGCATGCATCTATTAGCATTGGGCATGCCGCACAGCACCTGCCCTATAGCAGCACGCGCCCAAACACACAGGCACCGCACGGCGGCGAGTGGTGTCATGACTCATGAGCATTCGCACCCAGTGTGCCCAGCATGCCGCCATCTAGTGTCCAGATAGTCACGTTGTGGTCACGGCTGCCCGCCACCAACAGTGGCTTCTCTCCAGGAATGATGTCCACGCCCAGCACGCCTGAATGGTGCGCGCGCCAGTGTGCACGCTGCAGCCGCCAATAGCAAGCCACGCATGCACATAAGCCGGCATGCCCTGGCCAATGTGTTGTGGCGTGCAACTTCAGCAGCAGGAAGTGCAACACCCCTTGCCCAAGCCAAAGGCCCTAAAGGGGCAGAGCATGCTGCGTACGTCCCCTGCTGCAGTGCCGCAGCTGCAGCCCCTTGTGGCTGGGGCTGGCTCTGGGGCACACCCATTCATCAAGCTCCAGCTGTCCAGGTGTAGAGCCTTTTC